>CM050164.1:160153456-160753456 GCA_027410445.1 Discoglossus pictus | reverse complement strand
CGGCCTGTCCATGAAATCTTAAAGCTCCTCCATTTCTGCATATCCAATGTCAGAGATCTATACAAGGGAGGAAAATTTGCCCTGTACATATCCCCAAACTTGGAGGTAAGTCTAACACCTAAGTATTTTATAGACTGTGCGGGCCAAATAAACTGGTGATTAGCTTTGAGGATGTCAATCTCCCCCTGCGGCAATCTGATCCACATCGCCTCAGTCTTCTCAACATTCAGCTTGAGACCCGAGATTTTGCCAAAGTCCTGGACAGTGGACATGAGTGCAGGTATGGATGAAAGGGGATTGGTCAGGGTGCAAAGCATGTCATCCGCAAATAAAGAGCATTTGAAATGCTGGAGGCCTACCTGTACCCCCTGGATGACTGGGTTGGCTCTAATCGCTTGTGCAAGGGGTTCTATAGCAAGAGCAAATAACAGTGGGGAGAGCGGACACCCTTGCCTGGTCCCTCTTTGAATGTGGATGTCGACTTTGTGATCTCCTGGGAGTTTTAGATTGGCTGCTGGGGAGTCATAATATCTCTTAAGTAAATTAATAAAGCGTCCCTTGAATCCAAATTTGTCCAGAATCTTATATAAATATGGCCATTCTACCGTGTCAAAAGCTTTCTCTATATCTAAAGCTAAGAGACAGACTGGTATATTAGACTTCTGAGCCATGAACTGTGCATTCATGACCCTCCTAACATTGTCCCCGGCCTCTCTAAAGGGAACAAACCCAGTTTGGTCCTTGTGGATCAAATCGGGTAGAAATTTAGAGATGCGGGTGGCCATAATTTTCGCCAAGATTTTGACATCCCCATTGATTAGGGATATAGGGCGATAATTTTTCACCTCTAAAGGGTCCCTGCCATCTTTTGGGAAAATCACCAAGTCAGCCCGGTTTAACTCTGGGGGCATAGGCTCTCCGTTTAATATGGAATTAAAAAGAGATGTCATGTGGGGGGTAAGAAGAGGTTCAAATTTTTTTATAATACAAGTTAGTAAAGCCATCCGGTCCCGGGGATTTGCCCAACTTAAGATTCTGGATGGTAAGTTTAACCTCCTCCTGTGTTATTTCTAAGTTCAATTCATCCAGTTGATAATCCGGTATTTTAGGGAGGTCGCATAAATTTAGAAAGGAGTCTATATCTGATCCACTGCAGTGGGTTTGCGAGGAGTATATTTTTTGGTAATAATTTTGAAACGTTTTTTGGATATCATTGGGACTGTAGGAGATTTGACCGCCAGGTATCCTAATTTGGGTGGTTCTGGGTTGGGAGAATTTATTGTTTAGTCTTTTAGCCAAAAGGGAGTCAGGTTTGTTTGCCTTCCAGTAATAGAGGTGCTTCATTTTTCTCATAGCCCGTTCAGTTTGATGGGACAAAATAGCGTCCAGCTCAAGCCTAGTCTGGTCAATTAATTTACGCCCCTGAAGAGAGGGACACTGTTGGTTTTTCTCCTCTAACCTCTTTAATGAGGTAGAAAGCTCTGTCTCCTTCTGCCTAAGAAGTTTCTTATGTATAGAGGACAGCTTAATGCAAGTTCCTCTAACAAAAGCCTTATGGGCGGCCCAAAGCCATCCAGCCCCAGTTTCGGGGGTGTCATTAGTCTCAAAAAACAGCTGTATGTCCTTGGATATGGAATCCACACTACTCGGATTAGACAGAAGGAATTTGTTCAGAACCCATTTATAGGGAAGTCGAGGATTAGGACCCAGATCCAGCTCAACTAGTACCAGAGCATGGTCTGACCAGGGGCAAGGGACTATCTCAGAGTTTATGGTAGAGTCGTACAATGAGGAAGTGATAAGTAGAGCGTCAATCCTAGAGTATGTCAGGTGAGTCTGGGAGTAGAAAGTGTACTCTCTCTTGTCAGGGTGCTTACCCCGCCAGGCATCAACTAACCCCAAACCGTTTAGTAAGGACTTAATCTGATTAGTCTTGTTGGGAAATCTGTTGGTCGGTTTTCCAGATCTGTCAAGTGTCGGGTCTAAGGTCAGGTTAAAGTCCCCCCCAATAATCAATTTCCCCAAATCCTGAGCCTCTAGTTCTTTCAACAGGTCTATGAGAACAGAGTAGGGGGAGTTCGTAGGAGAATACAGAGATAGCAGCGTCATTCTTTCCCCTCTTATAGTCCCAGTTGCCATAACGTAATTGCCATCCCCGTCTACCCGAGTGGATTCTACCTGGAAGGGAAAGGTCCTATGCAGCAAAATTACACAGCCAGCTCTCTTAGTGGGGAGAGAGGCTAGATAATAGGTAGGGTAATCCTTATGTAGGAATTTAGGTTTGTTGCCAAGGGAAAAATGGGTCTCCTGCATGAAAATGACTGAGGGAGTATATTTTTTGTAGAATGCAAAGGCCTTCCTCCTTTTAAAGGGGGAATTGAAGCCCTTCACATTGTGGGTCACTATGGTGTATTTAGGAGTAGCCATTAAAAATCGGGAGTGTAGGTGTATGCAACCTTACCTAATAGCTGAGCACGTGAATGGCGAGGAGTGGAAGAGCCCGGAGAGCAGACAGAAGTCCCAGCGGGTATGCTGTTGGCGGCGGAGAAATCTCTCTTTTATCAAGAGGGCTGAGAGCAATGGAAAGGGAGAAAGGCAGGTTAATATCGGAGAGGTAGATAAATCCGGGATAAAGCAAACAAGCCAATAATAGAACAGAAACAAGAAACACAAAAATAAGAAAAAGAAAATAAATAAATAAATAAATAAATAAAAAAAAACAGAGCAGGAAAACAACAAGTTTACAGTACAACTAAACTTCAAGCTGTAATTTCAAGAATATAGCAGGATAAGTATAAAACATTCGACTACACAAACCCTTCTATCTCTATTTATAGTAAATAAAGTAAAAGACAAATCCACGTAATGTGGGAAACTAGTCTGGCAAACTATATTAATTCTAAATGGCAATTTTGTCGAGCTATGCTATCAACATTCTATCTGGATTACAAACAATGAAAAGTGAACGTCAAATACTCAGCAAAATATTATCAAAGTCCAGCTAGGTAGGAGGCCTCTCAGGTCGCGGGCCCAACTTCGAAGTGGCCGTGAGTCCAGAGTCTGCTGAGGATACCAAGCGCTTGTCTTGCAGATCGCCTATATAGTCCCGAAAGCCACTGGGCCCCTCCAAGATAGGGACTTGTTTGCCATGAACTTGTGATGGCTTTGAGGTCTGCTGCCTCTTAGGGATAGGCGAAGCAAGGTGCTCTTGATTTGCTGCTGTCGTCGGCTCCGGGCATAGCTGTAATCTCTGCAATACATCTAGGCAGTCTTCCAGAAAGCGGGTGGTATAAGTCTTGCCATGATGAAAGTCAGAGCAAACGGAAAGTTCCAACGGTACTGGATCCTGTGCTGAATAAGAATGGTAACAGCCGGTTTCATAAGTCTCCGCTTATGCAGGGTATCCGGGCAGAGGTCCGCATAAAACTGCAGGATTGAGTCATCCGGCCCCTTGATGGTATGCAGCTTTCTGGTGGCCGATAGTAGAAGATCTCTGGCCTGCTGCCTTAAAAATCTAACAATAACATCCTTGGGGGCCTCCAAGCTCCTCATACCACCCAAGGCTCTATGGGCCCGCTCAATCTCCCACACACTTTCGGGCTGATTAGGGAGGATTATGGGGATTGTATCCCTCAGGTAGCCGGTCCTGTATCGCTCTCGGTATACCACGGATGCGTACATTGTGCCGGCGGGACCGGTTCTCCAGATCCTCTATCTTATCCGTGAGGTCAGAGATATGAATGGAGTTTTGGGCAATAGAGGATCGGTCTCTTTCTTGCGCCTCGGCCATCCGATCCGATGCGTCCTCCAGGATTTGAGTGCGGTGCCCCAGGTCCTTCAAGTCTTGTCTTAGAGGATCAATAGCTTTTGCCAGGAGCCGCTCAATAGTAGCCACTGACCTGGCAGAGAGGTCCATATATTGGCTAGGAACGTCAGGAGTTCCTTCCCTGTCCGAGCCATCCGAGTGTTCTGAGGCGGACTCCGCAGGGAGGGAGCATCTGGCAGATTTAGGTGTGAAGTGCTCCCTAATGCCCTTCGCTGAAGCAGTTCTTTTGGGTTTCGGCATTTTGGAATACAGGCCATAGGGGTCAGCAAAAGGTCCGTTATGGAGTCAGCCAGGTATAGAATAGGGGGAAGCTATGCCCCAAGTGGTCTGAGTGAAAGTCCGCTGGCCCCAGTAGTAGAGTTTGTCCAGATTATAAGGTTGAGTTGAGGTAGGTGATAGCTGTGCTGCCAGGCCGATTTCCCATTCGTCTCCTTACTCCATAATTAGAGTGTAGTCTCCAGCCGGGGCACTGGAGAGGCCTTTGAAAATCCGGCCAAACAGAGAATAGTCCTTTGTTAGACGGGTGGCACAAAAAGTTGTACCCTCTTCAGGTGGTCTGTCTGCTTTTGTTGACGGGAGCCTGTTAAGTAGAACTCAGCCTTAGAATAGATCAGTACAGACAGTAAGCAGCAATTAATGGCCGGGAGACTTCCACTCTCGCATTATTTGCATAAGGCCAATAGTGATCTGCAGTATTGTAAACGTCCACACGGTGGCAGCACATGCGCTGATGTTGTAAGAAATTAACACAGTCTATGCAACTGGCAGTAAAAGCACAGGTCTCAAATATAGGTAGACACAATATTTTGTTTGATGCACAAATGTTCCATAAAAAGTGCCTAAAGATAGCGTCAGTTTCTGAGACCAGGTACACCCACAGTGCTCCCAAATATTATGCAATTCAGTCTCTGGCAATGCTACGAGATAAGTCTCTATATCAAGAGCTCAGTCCTGAGAAGGTAGCTTAAAGAGTTGATTCACACAGCCTTAACCCCAGATCTCAGAGTTGTGTGGGGAAGTGACAGTAAATAGAGCATTGAGTGCCTTGCAAGCTGGGGAAAATTCAAGCAGCTTCCTCTTCCTACCCCACCAAGACTCTTTAATGGTAGCCACAGTGCCTAATACGTGGGGAGAGTGCTAAGTGACTACTAATTGTGTTGGGTGCACTGCTCCCTCATTTGGGGATGTCTGGCTCTCTCCTGGGGTCCCTCTGGGGAGTCGCAGCCCTCTGGGGAAGATCCCCCCTACCTGCAGCCGTCGGGTGAGTGCTCAAAATGGCGGCCCCGCAAGATGGCGGCCGCGTTTCGCGGGCTTTCTTCCCCGTTGTTCAGGGACCACACTCTGGCCAGAGGGGTCACCCTGGGATCCCGGCCGGATCCAGCCGCCAACGGGATCAGCTCCAGCACACTCTCTTGAGCTGGGGAATAGAGCCCCGAAGTCCTCTGGGGCCTCAGGCGTCGTCCCGTGACCGGGGGTCTCCCGTGCTGCTGGGCCGCCTAATAGGCTCCCCGTTGCTCCCCGGGGGATAGGGGCAACCTCCAGTAGTGCCCCGAGTGCAGGCAGTGCACAAGCAACCGCTCCAGGGCAGAATAAAAAGCCCTATTCGGAGCTCAATACGGAGCTCAGACAAACACGTCTGACTTCCTCAGACGCCAGCTCCGCCCCCCCTTAATTTATTATTTTAAAAGACTAGAAGGCACAAATAATAATTCATAGTAGTATTAGTGTTAAAATAAAATGTTGGGCCTAAAAATACACTCAAATTAGGTTTGGCTTATTGCTTTTCTGGTATCTCATTCTATAAGCACATCATTTTCTAACACTAAAAGGAATATACTATATAAATGTTATGATAATTAAAAATGACCACGTTAATTTATTATTTAAAAGATTAGAAGGCACAAATGATAATTCATGGGAGTATTAGTTTTAAAATAAAATTCTGGGTCTAAAAATACACTCAAATTAGGTTTGGCTTTTTGCTTTCCATAATGCGAACATTTCTGGGCATTTGTGAGAGTCTATTAGGATTTATAATTTTCTCTAAATTCTTACTTTGTAAATGAAATCTTTTTCTCTCAGCATAAGGTTTTTTGTGAAATGTGAAAAGACAGTTTGGTCTTTAAACCACTGTTAAAGTCTTTAGTCAATGTAACATTTTTTTTTTTACTCCTTAAAAATTAGTGGGGGAGGAAAATGTTTATAGAAGTCGAGAACAAAGGCTCCAACGTAGAACGCCAAGGATTGTTTGAACTTAGGAAAAGTTTGTCATTTACCTCTTCCCCTTGACTCTCATCCTTTCTTGCATCAGGGTGGTTGTCATGGGAGAGAGGGTAATATTCCCTCTTAGCAGGAATTTTTTTTTATTTTTTTGTTTTGACATTATTTTTTTATTTTTTTATGTTCTTCTTTGTTGTCAGTTGGAGGGGATGGGGGATGTGGGGGGAGTTGGATCTAGCACAGGTCAATAGTTGGCTTGATACTCTTAAATGATATTGAGAGTGTTAAGCCAAAATGTTCAAAGTTTAAATGGCCCGGGTAAAAGATCCTTTTGTTTCAATACTTTAAAAAAAAAAATTGCTGATATAGTGTGCCTCCCAGAGACGCTTTGGCAGGCAGCATAAGACTAAATTGGACAGAAGATCTCTCTGTGACGGATCCAGAAGGTCGCTTCTCTTTTTGGACAGGAACAGTTAATAATATGAAAGTAACTGTATTGAATATGTATGCCCCCAATAAGGGACAGAATACATTTGTTAACAGGACTTTAAATTCATTCAAGAAATACTTTTCTGGCCTGCTTTTAATTTGTGGCAATTTTAACAATTCCCTTAATTCAGTTTTGGATAGAAAATCGAATATCGGGTCCAAGGACAAACGGCATATAATCCAAAGAGAGGGGATCTTTAATAAAATCTTAGTCAAATATGGCTTATATGACTCATGGCGGTGTCTTCACCCAACTGATAAAAATGATACTTTTTATTCTGCTAGACACCCATCTTATTCGAGAATTGATTACATATTTGTAAATTAACTAGCCCTTAAGAAACTTATCACTGCCGAAAATGACCCAATTAATATTTCGGATCATGGATTAATCTCTGCCACTCTGAAATTAGGAACAGTAGCTAATGTTCGCCTATCGTGGAAAATTAAGAATTCCATTTTGAAAGACCAGAAAAGTAAATCTAAAATTAAACTAGCAATTGATGAGTTTTTTGCCCTTAATAGAAATTCTGTACAATCTAATACAAAAATATGGTTGGCCCACAAAGCATATATAAGGGGCGTTTGTATAAAAATTCAAGCCCAAAAGAAAAGGGAAAATGGTACCCCTCTTAGGGAATTATATATGGATCTAGTTAAAGCTGACAGAGAAAACAAAAACAATCCCTGCCAAATAAACATGTTACAGATTAAGAACATACAAAAACAAATCAGAGTGATCGAACAAAATATAATTCACAATTGTAGATGTGCGCTTCAAAAATGCCTATACCATCTTGGTAATAAAGCGAATAGATTTCTGTCAAGTTAACTCTATCAAAAAAAGAATTGATCAAATTAGATCTAAAAACAAAACTATATCAAATCCTCTCAAAATAGAAGAAGCCTTTGCAGAATATTATTATAATTTATATAATTTAATTTCAGATGCCAAAAGTTTCCTCCGAAAATCTTGATTGGTTAAATAAATCTATATCTGAAAATGAAGTTCTTGATGTTATCTCACATTTAAACATTTCTTCAGCGCCTGGACCTGATGGCTATATCAATTCATACTTTAAGATCTTTCAAAGGGAAATCATTACTGATTTGGCTAGAGCAATCAATGAAATTAAAGAGCGAGGGACAACTTCTAAAAAAATGTTAGAAGCACACATTATAACTATACCTAAAAAAGAGAAAGACTGTGCGGAATGTAAAGATCTTATTTCCCTTATTAATACAGATATTAAAATCTACGCAAAAGTGCTAGCAAACAGATTGAACACTGTAATTCAATCCCTTGTAGATAAAAAATGGTTTTATAGTAGGTAGGCAAGGGACTGACAATGTCAGGATGCGGAAAAGGCCTTTGACAGGGTCGGATGGGACTACATGGATCTTGTCTTGGCCAAATTTGATTTTGGCAACTTTGGGTCTAAGGTCATCAAAGCCGTCTATGTGGCCCCATTTGCCTCTGTCGTGGGCCTTGGATTTAAATCAAACGGCTTTAATATCTTCAATGGGACCAGACAAGGGTGTCCCTTGTCCCCGCTCATCCTCACACTCCTAATGGAACCTCTAGCAATCTCTATCAGAGACGGCAGGGGTATCCGGGGTATAAATGTGGGGGGTATAGAACACAAACTGACAATGTTTGCGGACGATGCTGTTCTCTCCTTGGAGGATCCTCTCAATTCAATTGAAAATCTCCAAGATGGTTTAAGAGAATTCAGTAAATTAATGAAATATAAACCTAATCTGTCTAAATCTGAAGCACTTATGAATAATATGAAAGAGGAGGAAAGTATAGTTCTAAAGAGTAACTTCCTTTTTAAATGGCAACTAATTAAAAAGCATAAGGGTATAGAATTACAATCAGATTTTAAACAGATGATTTATACAAAATTTTAAGGCAGCTTTGGAAAATTTGAATACCTCCATTGATAGGTGGAAGAATCTTTATGATTCATGGTCAGGAAGAATTATAGCCGCAAAAATGTTTCTGATCCCTAAAATAACATATTTAATGAGAAGTATTCCTTATCATCTTACAAGACTTCAAATAAAAAAAATTCAAAATACTCTTGACAAATTTGACCATAAAAAAATTAGAATTAGAACGGAAAGTTTAATTAACAAATTCCAAAAAGGAGGCCTGGCTTACCCTTCAGTTCAGAAATTTCAAGATGCTATTACTATAACACACATCATTGGATGGAACAAACAAGAAGAATCGGTTCCAAATTGAAAAGGAAATGTTATCAAAGAGAGAGTTAGAAAGTTTAATCTTTTATCAAAATTATGAATATAAAAACTTGGATTTAATTGGAGAATCCTTAAAGAATAATATGAAACAATGGGGAGACTACATCTTAAGTATTCTTTGATCTTATTTGCTAGTTCTTTAACTCCATTGGCCTCTCTGTCCAGGGAACTGGATACATCCTTATTGGATATATTGATGAAAAAGGGGGCAGTATTCTTAAAATACCTTTTTCAGAGTGGCGATATTATTTATTTTGGGGAACTCTGTGTTAAATATAACCTACACAACTCCTTGTGGCTAGAATTTCATAAAATGTGTAGCCAACTTAGGTCCTCCAGGTTTTTTCTAGAAACCAAAAGAGATCTGTCCGATTATGAGAGACTAATTCTTGCAGTGGATAAACGCCGCCTAATGGCAAAATGCCATAACATCATTAAAAATAAGCAGGTCCTAGTTAAATCATTAAGCCTAAAAGTTTGGGAAAAAGAGTTGAAAAAGGAATGGACACTTGAGACATGGCATTCGCCATTTTATATTACTGATACATTTTTGCACGCCTCTCATAAAGAAATATACTTTAAGATTACAAATAGGTGGTATTTGGTCCCTGTAAAATTTTTCCAAATAAATAAAGTGAATGAAGCCAGATTTTGTTGGCGTAAATGTGGACATAATGGTACTCACTTTCATATTTGGTGGGATTGCCCTAGGTTACAGATTTGGTGGAAAGAATGTTTCACCCAAATAAAATCAACATTTGTGTTGGACATTCCCTACAATCCCAAAATACCATTTTTCCACATTTTTCCCAATTAATTTTCGACAGAAATAAAAGCGCTTCTGGTACAGATTTTTATGGCAGCTAAAACTTCTATCGCCATGAACTGGAACGAAGTAAAAATTCCACCTGGTCTGAAATTTTGGTCAAAATCAGCAAATCCCATTTCCTGGAAGGCAACCTTAAGGAATTAGGGATTTCCCGACTTCCAGTTAAAAAATGGAAAATTCGGGATCAAAAGTATTCTTAAAAGGTAAATGATTTTTCCTGGAGCCGGGTAATTTGGATGATCCTCCTTTTAGCTGGCAAATTCCTCTTTTTTTCCCTTTCTTTTTTAGTTATTTATTTGTTTAGTTATTTATTTTTGTTTAATTATTTATTTTTTATTTGCTATGGGGTACTATTTTTTTTACTTTTTTCACAATTTACAGACTAACCTCCTAGGAGTATTTAATAATTTTTATATGGCCATTGAAAGCTTTCATTTGTGGTTATAATTGATATAAGCGTTTTAGATAGATTCTTAAGAATATGCTAGCCTAGGGTGGTTTTTATCCAATTTATGGAAAACAATCTGTGCATTGATTGTGGATTAGTTGCAATGGTCTATTGTAATTATTTTTGTTTGTATTTTTATGTTATATTTATCATTGAACTGTGACTGTGTTTTCCTTTTATTTGTTTTGTTGTAAGAAAGTTTGTGAACAAAAATAAAGATAATAATAAAATATATATATATCACATATTATAATTGTCCAACTACGAATCATCGTCGCGCTGTTTGTGTGGTCCATACGACTTAGCGATGAGCGCCACAGGCTCTCATTGCGGGCGAGCCTTGCGTTGCGAGGCGAGCCGTTAAACCCGGAGCACTTAGGGAATAAGCGCCTTCGGCACTCATTGCCGGCTAGCCTCGCGTAGTGAGGCGAGCCGTTAAACCTGGAGCACTTTTAGCGGGACTGAAAAAAATACAAGACGGAGTTGGAGGCACTATGGCACCTCACAAGCGGTTACAAACACACACACAAGGGCCAAAATACGATCTACGGCTCTTACAACACAAAATTTACGGACTTGGCCAAAATAAATACGAGACGCGGGACTTACAAAAAAAAAAACATTACAAACTTGCAAAATTACGACCTTAACGGCCGAATCGCGCTCCTGAAAACATTAAAAACACTAAATACACACAAAAAAGACATAAAAAGCTTACCAACAGCCAGGGGGCACCCAGGGACCTCTGCAAGTGAAGTTACAGCTCAATTTAAGTCCAAATTCAAGAGTTTAGACACACAAAAATCCCCTTAGCGAGAGAAAAAATGGCCGCCGAAAAAAATGAAAACGAGGCTACAGGACCCTAAAGCCGCAAAACAACACCAAGCACAGACAGATTTTCAAAAAAGCCGTACGAGGTAAAGATACACTTTTAGCAAAGACGCTGAATCATCCACACCCGCGTACCACATACACATTCGCCGCCATTTCACAACACTAACTTACACAATGCGGAAGTACACAGCTACACTAATGGCTTTCCCTCGCGCACGCAGCCTATTTACACTACACACTGCCCACACTGCTGACACTTACATCTCAGCTCCACAACAGTGCAAACCTACATTGTATGCTGCAGGAATATCGAAACAGATTGTCAGCTCTTCAGCACAATGCTTCCTGCATATATTACTTAGAAATAGGTAAAGTATATTAATTTATTAATTTATTAATTATTTAATTAGCATACAAAAATACATATAAACAAAAAAAACCTAAAAAACGTATCGCAATAAACACAAAACACATTCACTGCGCGCCTCACAACGAACGCCAACGCTGCTCATACCACACAAAATACACCAGGGGACAGCCTTGCAATAGGCGCAAAAAGCGGACCTTACAATGACAGCAAAAGCCCCTCGAATAAAAAAATAAATAACATCCAACAGCCTTGCAATGCACGCTGAAGGGGCTCATTGCAAGGCTTGCAATGAGCGCCGAAGGTCCTCACGGTAAAAAACTTTACATTATGTCTCAAACAGCATTTCCTGGCTTACAATTTCATGTACGTCATTTTTTGAAGGGCAATTTGCTAGTATATATATATATATATATATATATATATATATATATATATATATATATATATATTACTTGTATTAACCACATATACAAGCAGATTGTTGAATAGTCATTTTATCAAACTAGGTGAAAAACTGAATAGAATTATTATGGGAATTTATCCAGGAATCAAAAAGGCTGAGAACCATTGTCATAGGAGACCAACATAAAGTCTTCAAAGATGAGATAGAGAAAAAGTTGAGGCAATAAACATTTGTGAATTTGGAAACTTGTTATTCCATCACATACAGTTGCAAGCAAAAGTATGTGAACCCTTTGGAATGATATGGATTTCTGCACAAATTGGTCATAAAATGTGATCTGATCTTCATCTAAGTCACAACAATAGACAATCACACTCTGCTTAAACTAATAACACACAATAATTAAATGTTACCATGTTGTTATTGAACACACCATGTAAACATTCACATTGCAGGTGGAAAAAGTATGTGAACCCCTAGACTAATGACATCTCCAAAAGCTAATTGGAGTGAGGTGTCAGCCAACTGGAGTCCAATCAATGAGATGAGATTGGAGGTGTTGGTTACAGCTGCCCTGTCCTATAAAAAACACACACCAGTTCTGGGTTTGCTTTTTACAAGAAGCATTTCACAAGAAGCATTGCCTGATGTAAATGATGCCTCACACAAAAGAGCTCTCAGAAGACCTACGATTAAGAATTGTTGACTTGCATAAAGCTGGAAAGGGTTATAAAAGTATCTCCAAAAGCCTTGCTGTTCATCAGTCCACGATAAGACAAGTTGTCTATAAATGGAGAAAGTTCAGCACTGCTGCTACTCTCCCTAGGAGTGGCCGTCCTGTAAAGATGACTGCAAGAGCACAGCGCAGACTGCTCAATGAGGTGAAGAAGAATCCTAGAGTGTCAGCTAAAGACTTACAAAAGTCTCTGGCATATGCTAACATCCCTGTTAGCGAGTCTACGATATGTAAAACATTAAACAAGAATGGATTTCATGGGAGGATACCACAGAGGAAGCCACTGCTATCCAAGCAAAACATTGCTGCACGTTTACAGTTTGCACAAGAGCACATGGATGTTCGACAGCAGTACTGGCAAAATATTCTGTGAACAGATGAAACTAAAGTTGAGTTGTTTGGAAGAAACACACAACACTATGTGTGGAGAAAAAGAGGCACAGCACACCAACATTAAAACCTCATCCCAACTGTGAAGTACGGTGGTGGGGGCATCATGGTTTGGGGCTGCTTTGCTGCATCAGGGCCTGGACGGATTGCTATCATCGAAGGAAAAATGAATTCCCAAGTTTATGAAGACATTTTGCAGGAGAACTTAAGGCCATCTGTCCACCAGCTGAAGCTCAACAGAAGATGGGTGTTACAACAGGACAACGACCCAAAGCATAGAAGTAAATCAACAACAGAATGGGTTAAACAGAAGAAAATACGCCTTCTGAAGTGGCCCAGTCAGAGTCCTGACCTCAACCCGATTGAGATGTTGTGGCATGACCTCAAGAAAGCGATTCACACCAGACATCCCAAGAATATTGCTGAACTGAAACAGTTCTGTAAAGAGAAATGGTCAAGAATTACTCCTGACCATTGTGCACATCTGATCTGCAACTACAGGAAACGTTTGGTTGTAGTTATTGCTGCCAAAGGAGGTTCAACCAGTTATTACATCCAAGGGTTCACATACTTTTTCCACCTGCACTGTGAATGTTTACATGGTGTGTTGAATAAAAACATGGCAACATTTAATACTTTGTGTGTTATTTGTTTAAGCAGACTGTGATTGTCTATTGTTGTGACTTAGATGAAGATCAGATCACATTTTTTTGACCAATTTGTGCAGAAATCCATATCATTCCAAAGGGTTTACATACTTTTGCTTGCAACTGTATATAGTTGTGAGCAAGCGGGTTGTTGCTAACGCTGCGGGCTCGCATAGCGAGCCTGCGGCCCTCGCAAAGCGAGGGCCTCAGTTGCTGGCATGGAGCGCCAAAGGCGCTCTTTGCCAGCAACTGCGGACCTCGCAAAATTTACGGACTTACGACAAACAAATACGAGACGCGTTACGACCTATTACGACCTCGCAAAAATACGACCTTACCGCCCGAAACCCACGCACATAAAAACATGAAAAACACAATAAATACACACAACAAATACATAAAAAGCTTACCTACAGCAAGGGAAGGCAGCCAGGACCTCGAAAACTGAAGTTACACCTCAATTTCACTCGACAAGAGTTTAGACACCCGAAAATCCCCTAAGTGAGAGAAAAAATGGCCCCCGGAAAAAACGAAAATGAGGCTACAGCACTGTAAAGACGCAAAACACCACCAAACACCTACGGATCTACCGAAAAAGACGTACGAGATCCAAAAACAAGGACGCAACCTGCGCAACCCGAAAAACATTAGAAAGACAAGAAATACACACAACAAACACATAAAAAGCCTACCCACAGCCAGTGGGGGGGGGGGGGGGGGGGGTAGGGGGCACCCAGGAGCTCTGCAAGTGAAGTTACACCTCGATTTAAGTCCAAATTACAGAGTTTAGACACATGAAAATCACCTAAGGGAGAGAAAAAATGGCTGCCGAACAAAACAAAAACGAGGCTAACGGACCCTAAACACGCAAAACTCCACAAATACCTACGGATTTTCCGAAAAAGTCGGACGACATCCGAAAACAAGGACGCAAAATCAGCCACAGCCACATACCACACATTAGGCGCCATTTTAGAACACTAACTTTCACAATCCAGAAGTACACAGCTACCCTAACGGATTTGCCTCGCTCACGCACACTATTACATTACACTCTGCACACAGCAGCTCCACAGCACTGATGCTGCAGCAACATGAAAACAGATTGCCAGCTCTTCAACACAATGCTGCATATATTACTTCACAATAGGTAAAGTATATTAATTTCTTATTTTATTAATTATTCATTGCCAAAAAAAAAAAACAACGCTGCTCATAGCACACAAACCACCAAGAGCCTTGCAATTAGCTCCAAAGGATCTTAAAACACCAACAAAATTTATTTTGCATACAAACAAAATTATCTGCCTTACAATCTTATTGCCGTCATTTTTTGATGGGCAAGTCGCTAGTCTATAAATAATCTGTTGCTTTGCTGAAAAGTACCACAACAAACATTTCTTCAACACAAAACAATACATCAATGCTTTGTGTATAATACACATCATCCATGTTGTAAATATGAGAGGGTGTTTCCATAACTGTAAAAGCAGGGTTTGCAGTAATAACCTCCCTCCTCTTGCACCTTTTCCACCACTGCTTAGCATTAATAGACAAGAACATGGCCACAGGCGCCAAGCTATCAGGAAGTTCTACAGCTCCTAATATTATACGTTTGTTACATTATTCACAGTGTTTTTTTAAGGGACAAATACAAATACTAATGCAAGGCTGACATTTCAAAACTACTTGATGTTTTAGATAATCTGGATAAGGTCCTAAATTAAATAATTTCCCCTCCTTTTTAAGGCAAAACTCCCTGATTGAGTACCATGGGGTGTCAGCAAGCTGTAGTTTTTGATGGATTCTTTCAGTTTTCTGCAAAAGTTATAAAAAACAGTGGTTCCAGAATATTTGTTTCTGCGGTCGTACACTAAAATGTTGAGTATTTCTGCTTAGACTTAAAAGGCAAAGGTTAAGTACAGCATTATTTGAGTACCCCCTGCTAATAGACAGACAAGTACCAAAACATCAGTCAAGTCTCTCTTTCTTGGTTTTAATCTTAAAATGGAGACTAAGCAAAGGAAAAGGAAAAATAATAACTGAGTAATGGTGCACACAAATCTGAAAAGTTTCTTGGCAGCATAAAACCTAAATACGCCCTTGTATTAAAAGAGGCAGTAAAAGTACATGAAATACCATCTAAAATGGCCAGTTAATTCAGCACAACTTGGAGCACACCACTGCAAAGTAATCCTAAAAACATGCTGAAATATTTTTAGAATTTTTAAAATAGGTGCCATGTTTAAAGAAAACATCATAAAATAAATCTCTGTTTACATGAGACTCTGACATTCCCCCAGGCAGTCACAGCAACTGTTGCATGCAGAGAGGAAAAGCAGAAAGAGAGTTAACCCTTCCCAAATTCATCTGTGCGGAGAAATAACTGCTGGAAACTCCTAAATATGTTACTTGTGGGTTAAATGAATTTCTGCATCATTCCTGAATGCAGAGGAAAAACTAAAAATCTTTGTGCTCACTGAGTCTACACAGCTCGGTGTCGGTGTCAGCTGATGGTGTTAATCATGTTAGTATCCAAAACATAAATATCAGGCTGAGAATAGATACTTTTCACCAAATATTGCCACCACAGATGTAAGCATGTTGTCATTACATAAAGCATATCAGTAAACAATGGGGCCCCCATTCAATTGAGGTTTTGGGAGATCCGGAAGCCTGTGAGGTTGCAAGCCAATTTGCTATTCAATTGGCGTCTTTTTTGCTGGCTTCTGAGTTAAGGGCTTGAAATAGTGGCAAAGGTTAACCTCGCAACTTACAGCCTCCAGAAGCCTTTGATCTTTCACTTTCGCAAAGCTAAAATCACAAATCGCTATTCAATTGCTCAATTTCCCCAAGCCAGCAAAAAATCCTGCATGTGGTAGAGAGGACCCGCAAAGGGGTTAAACACCAATTCGTAGCACTGTAAATGCAAATATAATATCAATACTGTACTGTAAATAACGGGAAAGTGATGACAGACATTACAACTGATTGCACAACAATCTCAAGCTTGCAAATCGGCAGGAAATAAATATTATTTTGATGTGTCATTTCGGGGTAAATAGAGCTAGGGTATCAACGAGTTAATACATATCAGGTCACCTATATGGACTAGAACAGTATTGGCATTCATTTTCATAATTCTTTATTATGAGGGTTTGTGAGTCTGATAGCATATCGGACCCCCGAACCTAATTGATTGACATGTAACCTCCATGTTTTACTGCTGTAATAATGACAATAAAGTTTCATGTTCCTGCCCTGAAGTGCTCCAAACCGGTGCATGGTTTTGGCTTGGGGCCCGTAACTTGCGGCCTTAAGCAATTGAATAGCATTGCAATCGGAGACCAATGGGAGCCCGCAACACACTCAAAGACATTCGCCTGTCTGCGATCGAGTTGCGGGCTTCTAATTGAATGAGGCCCTAAGACTTCAAAGACATTAAAGGAGGTAATTTTACTTTTAATACAATTTTTAGTTTTCGTAGTGTGTAAAGCTCCTGCCATGCATGCGCATTGGTAGCGGGAGGTCACACACTATGAGCCCGATTCAATTGAGCAATCGTAAGTTCCTAGAGCGCGTAAGTGAGGTTGTGAGTTAATTTGCTATTCAATTGGCATCTTTTTGCTGGCTCCAAACAGGTTATGAGTTATGTTCTTGAAAACTTTGCGGGGAGAGAGACATGGGGGAGGGACATGGGGAGAGACATGGTGGTGAGAGAGACATGCGGATAGAGACATGGGGGGAGAGACATGGGGGGGGACATGGGGAAGAGAGACATGGAGGCAGAGAGACATGGTTGAAGAGAGACAGTAAGGATGGGAGAGAGACAGGAGAGGGTGGGAAGAGACACAGGAGAGGGGGAGGGAAGAGGCACAGGTGAGGGAGAGAGGGGAAAGACAGATGGGGAAGAGACACAGGGGAGGGGGCGAGGGGGGGAAGATGCACAGGGGGGTGAGAGTGGGTAAGAGGCACATGGGGGTGAGAGGGGGGAAGAGACATAGGGGAGGGAGAGGAGAAAGAGACACACGATAGGGAGAGGGGGGAGAGAGACACAGGGGAGGGAGAGGGGGAAAGAGACACAGGGGAGGGAGAGGGGAGAGGCATGGGGAGAGAAGAGGGAAGAGACACAGGGGAAAGAAAGGGGTAGAGATAGTGGGAGGGAAGAGACACAGATGAGGGAGAGGGGGAAAGAGACACAGGGGAGGGAGAGGGGGGGGGGGGGGAGACACAAGTGAAGGGGTGGGGGGGGTGTGAGAGACACACATTAAATATTATCCTGTCAATTTTGACTGGCAAGTTACTAGTATAAAATATAGTTTACATGTTATATACAACAAATAAATATGAATATATGACAAATATTTTATTAATAGTACAATTGTAGATCAGGGCATCGTTGATCATGCTGGAGGTGATCAAACGGTTGAATAATATATATTTTACCTTCTTACAGGTATATCATTTTTTTTATTATCTTATGTAATTATGTTTATTTTTTCCTTTATTTCTTTATTTTCTGCGATTTAATTTATTATTTTCTGTAGTTTTTTATTTTCAGTAGTTTTTTATTTTATGTAGTGTTTTTATTTCTATTTATCTGTAAACTTGGACATTTTTGAGGGGCCTCCAATATGGTAGTAAGTAGGGTGACTCGAGGGTCCTTGATTATCCCATGGCACACAGGGGACATGCTATTTTTATACCTTTGACATCATTCAGAGGGCACTTTCTCGATACACTTGTTTTCTGTGTTTCGGAATAGGTTGGTGGTGATTTAAGAGTCAGCTTTACTCATTAATTAATGGAGCCCTTACTTAGCAACTACTATAACAGATACATTCAAATTAGAGCTCCAATAAGAAGCTTATGTTGCTTATGTTGGATAGTGGGTTCAGCCATATGCTGCTGTTCTGTAGTGATGCTGAACATTTCAAGTTCTTTTGTATGACAACTTCAATTACAATAACATATTTACATAAATTGCATTAATTTGAATACATATTACTAAAGTATGAGATATCGCTAAGCCAGGTATATATGTTTATGGGACACAAATGATTTGCTACAAGTGTCTTTAAGGAAATTGCTGTGTCCAATTATTGTTCCCATTACTGCCATCTGCTGAGATTTACATTATTACCCCCCTGATCTCTGGACACCAGCAGTTTGGTTGGTGGTCTGGAGTAATTCCATGTACCATATCTTTGTAATGTCACATAAAATAGTATAATCAGTAACTAGTGATTCTTTCTACACCTTGCTGACATAGAGGAGAAGAGACCAGCGAAAAACAATAGTGCAGTGAGCCCTGAAAATAGCTAAGATGTAATCAAACCACCGAAATAGGAGTACAGCTCAAAACATGTATCTTTACCAATACATTCTTTACTTGGGTTACACCTGAACTTAAATACAATAATAATAATTGGGAGGAGGGGTTCTCAATTGTCCATTTGGCTTCCTGGTCCATCCTTGGGACTTGGTTGATGCTATCCTTCTGGGACATCTCCCTGAGCGATCAATTACAATTCTCCCTTCTTCCTGTGTCCCACCAATCTGCAGCCTGTCAGTCTTTCATTTTCCACCCGAAGTCACAGTGTTGCCTGCCGTAATTTGAGTAGGGTGTGAATGAATGATAGGTATACTTGCTCATATACAATAGGTTTATTCGACACAATACACACAATTAACCACTTCATACAATTTCCCCAACTTTCCTATTTCCGCCTAACTGAACCTGACCAAGAAGCTATATAGCGTTAGTGGGCTACCAAGTTGCTCAAATTATGTAGTTAGGTTTGTTCCCCTACCCCATTTCTTGGTATGGTTTGTATAAGTGGAACAGCCTTTTAGCAGAAGTGGTAAGGACAAATAAAGTAAAGGAATTTACCATGCCTGATAAGGATAAAGTCACCCTAATAAATGTGTTTTTGGTCCGTTTAAAGTGAATCTGATTTGATTCACCTTTGTCAAAGGCATTTGTTGAAATGAGGCACTGCTTTTTGAGGCTTTAAATACCCTATAATACCAATGTGTCATATTATCACCAAACAATGCACTTAACCTTGAAATGGGGGTAATGGCTAGCGTTAGTTGAAAATGTTTATTGTTACATGAACTATGTCATCACTAATATAGTTTCAGTAAGTGCCTAAGGCTCCAGAGGGAGCGCATCCGCACTACGGAAACTATTGTACGAATTCTGTACATGCTGCTTTGTGCATGTGTGGCTCCTGCACCCGGTGCTAGCCGCAAATGCACACAGCGCTGCACCAGCCGTGCATGCACACAGCCCGGCATACGGAAATGGTCAGAGAGAGAAAGGGGACAGAGAGGGTGAAAGGGTGAAAGAGACACGGGGGGGGAGGGGGAGGGGGAGGGGGAAAGAGACACAGGGGAGGGAGAGGGGGGAAAGAGACACAGGGAAGGGAGAGGGGGAAAGATACTCAGGGAAGGGATGGGGGGAGGAGACACAGGAGACACAGGAGAGGGAGAGGGGGTAGAGAAACAGGGGAGGGAGAGGGGGGAAGAGACACAGGGGAGGGAGAGGGGGTAAGGGAGAGTGGGTAGAGACACAGGGGAGGGAGAGGGGGGAAGAGACACAGGGGAGGGAGGGGGAAGAGACACAGGGGAGGGAGGGGGGAATAGACACAGGGGAGGGTAGAGACACATCTAATATTATAATGACTAGTATTGTAAGATGTGGCATACTCTAATGACTTTATAAAAGAAGAGACATGTTCCTAGAAGTCCTTAAAAAGTCCTTAAAAAGAAAATAGGTAAGAATGAAAGTGGTAACTCTAATTGAGTAGTTTTATTTAAATCCAATTTCAGTAGATCTAAGTATTAAAATAGTTTGTCCAGTGAGCTGGAGACAGACATTTTGTAGAATGAAGGATGTCTGATGATGCCAACATATTTGGAAAACTCAACAATGGTCAGTCTATATACCAATCCCAAAAAAGGCATTGCCAAAGAGTGATCAAATTAGCAAACAACTGCACTAATTTCACATGCCAGCAATGTAATGTTTAAGATCCTGCAAGCTCAGGTTTTGCAGAGGCACAAGAGATCAAGTTGCTAATGTCCGCTGGATAATAGAGAAAGCAGGAGAGTTCCAGAAAAGCATTTCCTCTGCTTCATAGACTATTCTAAAGCATTTGACTGTGTGGATCACAACATAATGGGGGAAGTTCTTAGACATCTTAGGCCATCTCATCTGCCTACTGAGGAATCTGTATAGGGACCAAGAAGCCACAATCATAACCAAACATGGAACAACCAAATGGTTCAAAATCAGAAAAGTAGTGTAACAAGGTTGTATATTATCTCCTTATTTATTTAACGTATATGCAGAATACATCATGCATAAGACCAGACTGGAAGAATCCAAAGTTGGAATTAATATTGCAGGGGGAAATATCAACAACATCAGATACAAGGATAGTACTCTGATGGCTGAAAACAAGGAGGAACTAAAGTACCTATTGATGAGAGTGAAAGAAGAGAGTGCAAAAGCTGGCCTGCTGCTCAGCATTAAAATGACGAAGATCATGGTAAACGGCAATCTCAGTTCCTGGCAAACAGACGGGGAAGAAGAGGAGGTAGCTACATATTTTATTATTCCTAACTCCAAGATCTCGTCGAATGGTGATTGAAGCAATTAAATTAAAAGATATTTACTTCTGGGGAGGAAAGCTATAGTAAGTCTGGATAAGCTATTAAAAAATAAAGATATATCACTATCAACAAAGGTCTGCATAGTTAAAGCTATGGTAATTCCAGTAGTAGCATAGGGATGCGAGAGCAACACCATAAAGAATGCTGAGCACCATAGAATTCACACCTTTGCATTGTGGTGCTGAAGAAAACTGCTTAGAGTTCATTGGACTGCAAGAAGATGCAATCAATCAATCAAGCCAAATTGTTCACTGTACAGTATGATCATGAGGTTAAAGCTCAAATATTCTCTCCATATCATAAGAAGACATGATTCTCTAGAGAACACTCTGATACTGGGAAAAATTGGCACACAGAGAAGGGGACTGTAGAGAGGCGATGGATAGATGAAGCCATTGAAGCAAAGAATGAGCATGAGCTTGAGGGATCTTAGAGGGGCAAAAAGTAACATATGTTCCTAGCATGCTGTGGCCGATATGGTCATGGAAAGTTGGACATGACTGAAGGACTAAACAACACAACAAGTGTTAAAATAGAAGGTTGTGCTTGAGTTGTTTGTAAAAATAACCTTATTTATAATCATGTCTAGCGAGTGTATAGCCGAGGCCCGGTAATATTGTTTAAGTAGATCCATGCACATCTATGGCAACGATAAAGATGCTGTGTGAACATCGCTGTAAGCACTTGTGCAGAGGATCATCACTATAGAGGCTGTTCTGCTAAAATGAAATTGCTAGAATGAAAACTACATGAAATCATAAACATTATGATCTACTTATACAGAAAGAGCTATTAAAAATATATCTTCTATAATATACATCTATAAACCACATAGTAAAGCAGATATAAATACAAATATGATGGAAAGCAAGTGGTTTGGTGCAGAAGGAAGGTACATTAAGTAAATAAAGTACAATTTGTCCATGGTATGGATCTAACGACTGCCAACATAAAAAAGGGTGAATAAAAAGGGGATAATAAGGAAATATCCATGTAACCTTTATACTCACTATAAGCAAAAAAACACTTCTAATCTAAATGTGTATGTCATTGTGGCAGCATTATATGAGTTTCACACAAAGAGATCTCTTCAGTCACCATGTTAAATTTATACAATATACACATGAAAAACAGACCCTGAAATGGGGCTACTTAGAATAAAATATTAAATGGGGAAAAATAACTAATTAATGATGTGAATTTATTACTACTATGTATGTGTTTTGAAAAATATTTGAAAAATATAATCACTATGATGGAATAAGAAAAAAAAACATGAGTAAGCAATCTCACAGCTAGATAGATAAATATGCATTTTCAGAAGCAAAATACACAATGGGCTTTCTGGCATAGATAATTGCCTCTGCCCATAACATACAGTATTTCCCAATGGTTGCATTTAAAATTCTGGGGAACTAGAGTTAATGACAACCACCAAGTGTGGCTTCATCATTCTTTTGGACATACTTGGAGTTTCTGACTGAGCTGTCATTCACAGCTAGCTCCATAGACTATAAATGCACCAGGCAGTACACAGCCTATAAGCTGACACCCAACTCTGCTCGTTCCCATTGTAGGACACTGGAATGCCAGAAGCCCATATAAACATCTTTAAAACTTTTTAAACTTCTTTAAAAAACATTTAACTTAGTCTTTAATTTATACATCTTTTTTTACTTATCAATGTGACTTTATAGATAGTGCTTTAGTGCTTAATGGGAGTGATTTAAATAGGACTCCCTTAAAGTGCTTTTGCAGTTGTGACAGTTTTTTAATTATACTTCTTTAGACATATTACATATATGCCCTTTGCTTGTATTATAAATTGCTCCATGGTAGTGGAGCTGTTAGTTCACACTTTTTCACACTGAGTTCAAATATGTAATCATAATCTTGCCATCGCCCACAGTTTTTTTATGATGACCCTTTTTAGTGATAAATATATGGAAAGAGACAATCTATTTTGTCACAATTAGTTACATAACTTTCTTTCAAAATAATGATGTTTTTTGCTATTTTATGTATCGGAATGCAGTGTGTAGACAGACTGTCAGCAGCCAGGCAGACTAGCAGATGTGTGAAGCATTGTACTAGTCTGCAAAACCTAACCTGACTTTCACTGTGTACGCATTGTGCTAGTTTGGTTTCTCTTGTTATTAGATGACTGTGCAACTGTGTTGTGGTGCATAATGTGTTATTATGTTATGTGTGTGAGAAATTGAAATGAGTTTATAATCACATATTATAGTGAGACGAGCTGTTGAAGCACAGAAATATTCCAAGCTCGGAGCACCTAGAAAAATGCGCGACTAAGCCTCCAAGCAGTTAGCAAACCCGGGATTGCCTTAGGCTGCAAGCAGTTAAGGAATGTTGTTCCAAAAGTGGAACTCTAGCCGATGAAGGCTCATGAAACTATGACGCTAGCCCAGTTCAACAGCAGGAACAACATGACCCTATTTTTGAAGCAAGTACATCTTCTTCTGAGCCCCATCTATTAGAGCAAGGTGATTTAAAAAAAAATTGTTGAATGTATGGATGCACATGGTCATGAACATAAAACAACAACATGGTGACTCTTCATTGACTCCTCTAAAACTAATTTGAAAGGTGTTTTTTTTCACAATGGATACACATTTTATTCTTTGCCATTAGCATTTAGCTTGTGCTGCTAATATGAAAGAATCATTCGAAGATATGAAATTCCTTTTGATATTCTGTATGCCAAATACAATTGGATCATCTGTGGTGATTTGAAAGTCATTGTACTGTTATTTGTTTTCTAGCTCGACTGTACTAAATAAATGTTGTTTTTTCTTTTTTAGTAACATGAATATTGTCACAAATGTAAGTAACTATACCTTTTTTTCAGATTAACCAGTGTGGTACTTAAAACCCTTGCATGATAGAGAAAAACTAGTAACATATTTGTAAACCAGTGGTATAGCTCACACTATGGATTGGTACAAAGATGTATCTGTCTTAACAGATCATGCCCAAGCAAGTACTTATGTGCTGTGATTGTGCTGCATTGTTTGTTCTGGATTTCCCAGCATTCATTTTGACCATTGTCTGCTCCTTGTCATAAATTTCTGCTTGCTTTATCATTTCTTTAGTTTACCAATTGCTGCAACCTTTTTCCAGTGACCCCCATCCTTTATACCTGCAATGGAGAACTGAACGTGGACCTTGGTTCAGAGGTCGGTCCATACTATCTACCTTATCTACCTCTGTCCTGTGGATCCACTTCATATTTGCCAACCACCAGAATTACGGCTACAGTGGATATGTTACAGAATTGTCACAAGCAGTTATGAAAAAGTTAACAAATTTATATAGTTGCATAGTTACACTTTCATAGCCACTTCTGTGAATAAACAGTGTTAGACTTATACCAATAGATATTTGGTACTCCTGAAGGCTAGGCTAGATTTGACTAGAAAGAAGTCAGTGGGAGGAAAGGTGATGTCAAGAAAAGGGAGAGGGAACTATAGTTGTTTTAAAATCTGAACTGAGTTAACCAGTTGAGTGCTTCACCATTATTTTCCTGGAAATCCATCTATTCAACAGCTTGATATGTATAACTAATATTTAGGACTATTTGTGTTTTGATCTCTGTTTAATTATAATAATCAATGTACTAAGTATACTTGTATATCCATTTAAAAATTGTTTATTAATATATTGTGTAATTTTACATACTGAACATATACATTTAATAAGTTGTGTTAATGTGTTCGTAAAAACCGCACATTAGCGGAGAGATGTTTATAGTGGATAAAGGGGGAATTTTTTCCATTGTGGGTTTGCATAACTTCTATAGATTAGAGCAAAATAAGCACAAATACATTTGTATATGATAAATTGCCTTAATGGTGGCGACTTTATATTATTAACTTTTTTTTTTATGGTAAAAAGGGTTTTTACAATTATTGCAAATGACTGAGGTTGTTCCTCGCCCAGCCTGGAGGAACAGTGTGGACCATTTCACTCCCATAAAATTTACATGGAAACCTTGTAGTGTGACACAGACACACTAGACAATATCTACTGAATGATCAGAGCTGCAAATGGAAACACATGGAATAAAGATACACCTTTTTTTTAAGTTTTTTTAAAAATAATATGTTCAATTATATTTTTTTGTCATACTGCACAGTATTCCTAGAGTGCAATGTGCCTTTTAAAAAATTACATATTTCATACAGTGATGCTTTTTAGCCACCTGGGCCATTGGGGGAGGTTGTATCCAATGCAACCACCTGGCTACTAAGATGGAAGGTAATATACCAAACATCCTTCTCAAACTTCAAGTGGTACTTACTGAAGAAATGATGAGAAAATGTAAAGTTCTGGTACATCCTAGAAGACATCTTTCTTTTATAAACTTGGAAAAGTTTATGCAGTTAAATCTTACATATAAAACCTATTCAGTCACTTCATAAAGGTATAGGCTGAGCATTATGCAGACGGGATCTTTTTGTGAACAAATATTTACTTGGGGCAAATATACCAATCAGTAGATTGACCTCTGAAATGGGTAAATCGGTTAACCTTACAGTAGATATGAGATTTTAGTGAAAATCAAGTGAGCCACGTGATCTTCTGCTCTCATGTCTGTATTTCTGCTTCGCTCAACGTAGCCAAGCTAATCATAGACAAACAGCAGCTGTAAAAGCAGAACATTATGTCTCCACACAATAAAGGTAAATCACAAATTATGCCAAGGCAGTAGCACTGACCTTATTCTTTATACCAAAATAGTTTTATTAGACCAGACTATTGTTTAGGTGTTTTACTTGCCAAAGTCTCGATTTTTGTAGCTGTATATATTTTGAATACTTAATAAATATTAATTACAAATTTAAATTGTCTTCTGGATTTGTATTTTTTTCTGAGAAGTTCTGATAACCTCTTTAGCTTCCATCAAAGTCAATTAGCCTTCATAGACAAACCCATAAACACTGACATACACCACAGCTGTTTGTTAATACTTTGCATAATTTATACAAAATTCTAGTGCTCTCACAGAGCTTCAAACTGATAATAGTCTGAAAAGGTTGCAAGCCTTTAAAAACATATAAAAGGAACATAGACCGTGATCTCATACTCTAGATCACTTATTCTAAAAGTCCCTAGCAACATAAGAAAGCTAGGGCATAGAAACCCAATATTCAGGTTGTAGGAGTGCAGACTGGCTGTGAGGAAGTTGGGGACTATACATAGTACTGTAGACTGACTTAATTAGGGCAGGAGTCGACCCAGAAACCATGGTACAATTATAAAATAAATGGACAGAGATAGTGAAGTTCAAATGATGGCAGCAAGGAGACAGTGAAGGCATACAAGAGTGACAGTGAGAAGACAATAGAGTTACTGCCACAGACTGAACTGAAACAGGAAGTAACTAATGATGTATACCCATGGGTGGGGTTAAGAAGAGCTAGCCAGTCCAGTTGGGAAACAGCACAAACAGAGGGGGTTGGGGTGCATAAGACCAGAGCATCAGTGTTAGTTCTTGTGGATACAGGGCAGATCAACACACAGATACCAGTAGACCGCGTCTTCGGCGCTCATTGCCAGCCTCTCCTGTCGTGTACTTTTGGTCCTCTGCGAGAGATATATATTTCTATGTATATGTAGTTAATGAATAATTAATGATTTACTAAATTAATTAATTAAGTAAGAATAATAAATTAATATAGTACAATTAGTTGTTATTGATATATGCAGCGAGCAATAGGCAGAAGAGCTAACAATCTGTTTGTATTTTGCGTCTGCATAGAATATACATTGTGAGTGTTATTGGCCTGCTTATAAAGTGTAATGAATTTTTTAACTGTGCATACTAAATAGGCTGTGAGCCCGAGGTAAAGCCGTTGGTTTATTGTGTAAAGTGGCATTGTATAGTCGTAATATTTACAGTGGATATATGTTTTCTCTTTTTGTATCTCTTTTCATTTAGTCATTTAAGTAACTGGCAAGAAATAGCAAAATGGGTTATTAATAGTGATGTCCCGAACAGTTCGCCGGAGAACATATGTGCTTTTCGGTCCGCCCACTATTCTTTATCATTGAGGAAACTTTGACCCTGCACATCACAGTCAGCAGACACATTCCAGCCAATCAGCAGCATACACTCCCTTCCAGAGCCTTCCATCTGTATGACAGCCTCCATTTTAGAATCATTCTGTAGCTGCATTCGTGGAGAGAGGAGATATATTCTACCTGCTCTTTATTTAATAGGGAAATAGATAGCCAGGCTGTGTATTTAGCTTTAACTACACACCTGAAGGACTCCTTTGATATCTGCTGCAAGGACAGCAACCCAAAAAGCCCTTTTTATTTTATCTTATTACTTTTTTCTGTGTAATCTAATTGCATATGCCAGCCTGCTAGCATGTCTGTGAGGCCTATTGCATCTAGTCTGCCAACTTTTGCCAGTGCACAGTGACACTCATATCTAGTGCCACCGTAGTGTGCAGTGAAATAAAACAACCCTTTTTTTACTGTAATCGATTGAATATCAGTAGCCTGCCTACAGGCGTGTGTGAGGCCTATTGCATCTACTCTGCCAACTTTTGCCAGTGCCCAGTGACACTTATATCTAGTGCCACCGTAGTGTGCAGTGAAATAAAACAACCCTTTTTTTACTGTAATCGATTGAATATCAGTAGCCTGCCTAAAGGCGTGTGTGTGAGGCCTATTGAATCTAGTCTGCTAACTTTTGCCAGTGCACAGTGACACTCATATCTGGTGTCACAGTAGCTTGCAGTGAAATAAAACAACCCTTTTTTTACTGTAATCGATTGAATATCAGTAGCCTGCCTAAAGGCGTGTGTGTGAGACCTATTGCATCTAGTCTGCCAACTTTTGCCAGTGCCCAGTGACACTCATATCTAGTGCCACCGTAGTGTGCAGTGAAATAAAACAACCCTTTTTTTAATTTTAATCGATTGAATATCAGTAGCCTGCCTAAAGGCGTGTGTGTGAGGCCTATTGCATCTAGTCTGCCAACTTTTGCCAGTGCCCAGTGAAACTCATATCTAGTGCCACTGTAGTGTGCAGTGAAATAAAACAACCCTTTTTTTTACTGTAATCGATTGAATATCACTAGCCTGCCTACAGACGTGTGTGAGGCCTATTGCATCTAGTCTGCCAACTTTTGCCAGTGCGCAGTGACACTCATATCTGGTGTCGCAGTAGCTTGCAGTGAAATAAAACAACCCTTTTTTTACTGTAATCGATTGAATATCAGTAGCCTGCCTAAAGGCGTGTGTGTAAGGCCTATTGCATCTAGTCTGCCAACTTTTGCCAGTGCCCAGTGACACTCATATCTAGTGCCACCGTAGTGTGCAGTGAAATAAAATAACCCTTTTTTTACTGTAATCGATTGAATATCAGTAGCCTGCCTACAGGCGTGTGTGTGAGGCGTATTGCATCTAGTCTGCCAACTTTTGCCAGTGCCCAGTGACACTCATATCTAGTGCCACCGTAGTGTGCAGTGAAATAAAACAACCCTTTTTTTACTGTAATCGATTGAATATCAGTAGCCTGCCTAAAGGCGTGTGTGTGAGGCCTCTTGCATCTAGTCTGCCAACTTTTGCCAGTGCCCAGTGACACTCATATCTGGTGTCACAGTAGCTTGCACGCATAGTACCACTAATCGTAAAAAAAATGACAGGCAGAGGCAGGCCACCCCGCAGGGGCCGTCGTGGTCGTGGTGCTGTGATTCCCTTTGGCCCTAGAATAATGCCCAGTTTTCAGAGGCAACGTACCCTGAACTTGAACAGTTCTGAGGACATGGTTGACTGGCTAACACAGGACACCCAATCTTCTACATCTTCCGCTCGGAACCTAGACGCACCATCCTCCTCCAGCTTAGCTTCGGGCACCTCTCCAGTTACCACTCGCCCGCCTGCCGCCACCACCAACACTAGCACCACAGCCGCTTCACTTGATCCATCAGCAGAGTTATTTACAGATTCGTTGGAAGAAATGAGTGATGCACAAACATTAGTGCCAGAGGATGTAGATAACAGGGATATGTCCCAGTCAGGCAGCATTACACACATGGACGTACGGTCTGATGATGATGATGATGTTGTACCCGGTGCTGCTTCCTTTGTTGAGTTGTCAGATACAAGTGAAGCGGTTAATATAATGACGATGCGTCCGTGGATGTCATGTGGGTGCCCGCTATAAGAGAAGAAGAACAGGAGGAAAGTTCAGATGGGGAGACAGAGAGGAGGAGGAGACGAGTTGGAAGCACCGGGAGGTCGTCGAAAGTAGCTAGTGGCACAGTCAGACAGCATGCATCGGCACCCCGGGTCAGCCAGACAGCACACCAGTCAACTCATGCTTTTGCCACCACCAGAATGCCGTAATTGCAGAGCACAGCAGTATGGCAATTTTTTGGTGTGTCTGCCTGTGACAACAGTGATGCCATTTGCAACCTGTGTGAAAAGAAACTGAGTCGTGGGAAGTCCAACACCCACCTAGGTACAACTTCTTTGCAAAGGCACATGATGTCACATCACAAACGCCTATGGGATCAACACATGAGTACAAGCAGCACACAAAGTCAAAGCCGCCATCCTCAGCCTCGTCCGCATCTTCAGCCACGTCCACCACTGCTGCCCTGCTTGCCCCCTCTCAACCATCCGCCACTCCGTGTCTCGCCCTGAGCAGTCCCTGCTCATCTGTCCACAGTCAGGTGTCTGTCAAGGACATGTTTGAGCGTAAGAAGCCAATGTCACAAAGTCACCCCCTTGCCCGGCAACTGACAGCTGGCTTGTCTAAACTCTTAGCCCGCCAGCTTTTACCATACAAGCTGGTGGAGTCTGAGGCGTTCAAAAAATTTGTAGCTATTGGGACACTGCAGTGGAAGGTACCCGGCCGAAATTTCTTTGCACAAAAGGCAATCCCCAACCTGTACTCGATTGTGCAAAAGGAAGTAATGGCATCTCTGGCACACAGTGTTGGGGCAAGGGTCCATCTGACCACGGATACCTGGTCTGCAAAGCATGGTCAGGGCAGGTATATCACCTACACTGCGCATTGGGTAAACCTGGTGACGGCTGCCAAGCATGGAATACGTGGCTCTGCAGAGGAGTTGGTGACACCGCCACGACTTGCAGGCAGGCTTGCTGCCACCTCCTCTACTCCTCCTACTCCATCCTCTTCCATAACCTCCTCGGCTGAGTCCTCCTCTGCTGCTGCTATGTCTTGCTCCACATCAACGGCTCCACAGGTACTATTCCACATCCTGGATACGGCAGTGTCACGCCGTCTTGGGGTTGACTTCCCTGAAAGCAGAGAGTCACACCGGACCAGCACTCCTGTCCGCCCTGAACGCACAGGTGGATCAGTGGCTGACTCGCACCAACTGGAGATCGGCAAAGTGGTTTGTGACAACGGAAGAAATTTGTTGGCGGCATTGAATTTGGGCAAGTTGACACATGTGCCGTGCATGGCACATGTGTGTAATCTGATTGTACAACGCTTTGTGCATAAGCACCCAGGCTTACAGGACATCCTGAAGCAGGCCAGGAAGGTGTGTCCATTTCAGGCGTTGCCCATTTCAGGCGTTCCTACAAGGCCATGGCACACTTTACAGATATCCAGCGGCGAAACAACATGCCAGCAAGGCGCTTAATTTTAGACAGCCCGACACGTTGGAATTCAACACTTCTAATGTTCGACCGCCTGCTCCAACAAGAAAAGGCCGTTAACGAGTATTTGTATGACCGGGGTGCTAGGAAAGCCTCTGCGGAGCTGGGGATTTTTTTGCCACGTTACTGGACGCTCATGCGCAATGCCTGTAGGCTTATGCGTCCTTTTGAGGAGGTGACAAACATGGTCAGTCGCACCCAGGGCACCATCAGCGACATCATACCATTTGTTTTCTTCCTGGAGCATGCCCTGTGAAGAGTGCTGGATCAGGCCGTAGATGAGCTTGAAGAGGAAGAGTTGTGGTCACCATCACCGCCAGAAACAGCTTTATCAGCATCGCTTGCTGGACCTGCGGCAACGCTGGAAGAGGATTGTGAGGAAGAGCAGTCAGAGGAGGAATGTGGCTTTGAGGAGGAGCAGGAAGACCAACCACAAAAGGCATCCCAGGGTGCTCGTTGTCACCTATCTGGTACCAGTGGTGTTGTACGTGGCTGGGGGGAAGAACATACCTTCAGTGAGATCACTGAGGACGAGGAACGGGACATGACTAGCTCGGCATCCAACCTTGTGCAAATGGGGTCTTTCATGCTGTCGTGCCTGTTGAGGGACCCTCGTATAAAAAGGATGAAGGAGAACGACCTGTACTGGGTGTCCACGCTACTAGACCCCCGGTATAAGCAGAAAGTGCCTGAAATGTTACCGAATTACCACAAGTCGGAAAGGATGCAGCACTTCCAAAATAAATTAAAAAGTATGCTTTACACAGCGTTTAAGGGTGATGTCACAGCACAACAGCAATCTAACAGCGGAAGAGGTGAACATAATCCTCCTCCCACGACCACGCCGGCAAGGAGAGGACGCTTTACAGATGTGTTGTTGATGGAGGACATGCAGAGCTTTTTAAGTCCTATGCATCGCCACAGCCCTTCGGGGTCCACCCTCAGAGAACGACTCAACCGTCAGGTAACAGACTACCTCTACATAACTACAGATATCGACACTATGAGGAGCGATGAACCCCTTGACTACTGGGTGTGCACGCTTGCCCTGTGGCCTGAGCTATCCCAATTTGCCATAGAACTTCTGTCCTGCCCCGCTTCAAGTGTCCTGTCAGAAAGGACCTTCAGTGCAGCAGGAGGTTTTGTCACTGATAAGAGAAGTCGCCTAGGTCAAAAAAGTCTAGATTACCTCACCTTTATTAAGATGAATGAGGGATGGATCCCGAAGGGACTGACAGTGGGCGATACATTTGATTAAAAAAGGCCTGATAGATGAGCTGCCTTGAGCTAATAATGGTCCACACGCTCCTGTATTTTATCCCTGAATGCCGGATGACTTGCGTGACTTATCCGCCACCAGCTAGGGTTCAAGACGCAATGTTTTAGGGCACTTTCTGCCTGGCAAACTAACATCAATTTTTCTGGTCGCTGCAACAATACCTAATTTTTGCATTTCAATTATTTTATTTTAGAAGGCGTACAGCATGTAATGAAAAATAAAGCATTTTTGAACAGTCTTGCATAACAGTTGTGCAAAAATACATATTTACAAAAGAGACATTTTGTGAAAGTTAGCTGGCTATTCCTTCTTATTTTTACTTTTTAGGTGATTAATTTTTCTTATTTTTTACTGTGATTGCAATTTAAGAGATACCTAAAACATGGTAAAACAGACAATAGTAAAGAGTATATCTGCAGGAAACACCAAAGTCCTATTAGCTATCATCCCTCCAGCAGTATTAGCTTATTATTTACAATATCTAACCTGGGCAATCACCCTTGGGTTACCCTAGGGCAGGCTTCAGTAAGCGACCTCTCCTTTCCTGGGATGATTTTGCCGCCGGTTGCTTCTGAAGGGTCTCCATGGCTCCCCCACTCGGGTCCTTGCCCCAGTGTCGCTTCAACCAGAATCGAATGTTTTATATTTGTAAAGCGACACAATGATCCCCCTTGATAGAGGTTTATCTTTACAAATTTTGGAGAACCAATTTGAGACCGGTGTCCCCTGTTTCTGGGTCAGGGAGTGTGTGAAATGCCTCAGCCTACAGTAATTGTAATGTTCTGACAGCGGTAGCTCATGCTTGTCCCTCAGTTCCTCATAGGTGAGCATCTGGCCCTTTACTAACCAGTCTCCCAGTCTATCTAGTTTCCTTGACCTCCACCAGTGTTGTGTTGTGGTGCTCATGTGTTTCGGGGCCTGAGGGTGGTCAAGAATTGGGTTCATTTGGGTGGATCCAGGGAACAAACCCATGTGTTTCTTGGCCCATTTCCAGTATGATAGTGAGTGTCTGATTAGGGCGTTTGGCGAGTTTTTAAGGCTCTGAGGCAATTCTGATAGCCAAGCCACCTTGTCCCAGGTTAAGGGCCTTAAAGTGTGGTTTTCTAAATACACACAGGCCGGTTGAGGACATATAGAATGTGCTATTTGGAGGAAAGATAGGTAACGGAACAGGTATTAAACTGATAGGAATGGGTATTACAACTTAATACAACTCTCCTATCTGGTGGCACCTTAGATTGCACGTGCAGTGCCCCAAATTCAAAATAGGAGGTCCAACCAAGCATCTTTTTCCATTTCCCTGTTCCAAAAATCCATGCCATATACACGTCCCCTGATAGGTAACGTAACAGGTATTAAACTGATAGGAATGAGTATTACAACTTAATACAACTCTCCTATCTGTTGGCACCTTAGATTGCACTTGCAGTGCCCCAAATTCGAAGTAGGAGGTTCAACCAAGCATCTTTCTCCATCTCCTTGTTCCAAAAATCCATGCCATATACATGTCCCCTGATAGGTAACGTAACAGGTATTAAACTGATAGGAATGAGTATTACAACTTAATACAACTCTCCTATCTGGTGGCACCTTAGATTGCACGTGCAGTGCCCCAAATTTGAAGTAGGAGGTCTGACCAAGCATCTTTTTCCATCTCCCTGTTCCAAAAATCCATGCCATATACACGTCCCCTGATAGGTAACGTAACAAGTATTAAACTGATAGGAATGAGTATTACAACTTAATACAACTCTCCTATCTGGTGACACCTTAGATTGCATGTGCAGTGCCCCAAATTCGAAGTAGGAGGTCCGACCAAGCTTCTTTTTCCATCTCGCTGTTCCAAAAATCCATGCCATATATACGTCCCCTGATAGGTAACGTAACAGGTATTAAACTGATAGGAATGAGTATTAGAACTTAATACAACTCTCCTATCTGGTGACACCTTAGATTGCACGTGCAGTGCCCCAAATTCGAAGTAGGAGGTCCAACCAAGCATCTTTTTCCATCTCCCTGTTCCAAAAATCCATGCCATATACACGTCCCCTGATAGGTAACGTAACAGGTATTAAACTGATAGGAATGAGTATTACAACTTAACACAACTCTCCTATCTGGTGGCACCTTAGATTGCACTTGCAGTGCCCCAAATTCGAAGTATGAGGTCCAACCAATCATCTTTTTCCATCTCCCTGTTCCAAAAATCCATGCCATATACACGTCCCCTGATAGGAAACGTAACAGGTATTAAACTGATAGGAATGAGTATTACAACTTAATACAACTCTCCTATCTGGTGGCACCTTAGATTGCACGTGCAGTGCCCCAAATTCGAAGTAGGAGGTCCGACCAAGCATCTTTTTCCATCTCCCTGTCCCAAAAATCCATGCCATATACACGTCCCCTGATAGGTAACGTAACAGGTATTAAACTGATAGGAATGAGTATTACAACTTAATACAACTCTCCTATCTGGTGGCACCTTAGATTGCACGTGCAGTGCCCCAAATTCGAAGTAGGAGGTCCAACCAAGCATCTTTTTCCATCTCCCTGTTCCAAAAATCCATGCCATATACACGTCCCCTGATAGGTAACATAACAGGTATTAAACTGATAGGAATGAGTATTACAACTTAATACAACTCTCCTATCTGGTGGCACCTTAGATCGCACGTGCAGTGCCCCAAATTCGAAGTAGGAGGTCTGACCAAGCATCTTTTTCCATCTCCCTGTTCCAAAAATCCATGCCATATACACGTCCCCTGATAGTTAACGTAACAGGTATTAAACTGATAGGAATGAGTATTACAACTTAATACAACTCTCCTATCTGGTGGCACCTTAGATTGCACGTGCAGTGCCCCAAATTCGAAGTAGGAGGTCTGACCAAGCATCTTTTTCCATCTCCCTGTTCCAAAAATCCATGCCATATACACGTCCCCTAATAGTGGACGTAACAGGGATTAAACCTATAGGAATAGTACTACTTAACAGTACACACCTTATAATAATGCAGACAGAGGCAACGCGTATAATATTCCATGCTGTACAGTGGAAGCCCCCAGACCCTGACCTGTGTATAATATTCCATGCTGGGCAGTGGAAGCCCCAAGACTCTGACCTGTGTATAATATTCCATGCTGGGCAGTGGAAGCCCCCAGACTCTGACCTGTGTATAATATTCCATGCTGGGCAGTGGAAGCCCCCAGACTCTGACCTGTGTATAATATTCCATGTTGGGCAGTGGAAGCCCCCAGACTCTGACCTGTGTATAATATTCCATGCTGGGCAGTGGAAGCCCCCAGACTCTGACCTGTGTATATTCTTCCATGCTGGGCAGTGGAAGCCCCCAGACTCTGGGAGTCTGAAGAAGAGGAGTCAGAGGAGGAAGGTGGCTTTGAGGAGGTGGAAGACCAAACACAGCAGGCGTCCCAGGGGGCTTGTTGTCCCCTTTTGGGGACCCTTGGTGGCTGGGTGGAGGAAGAGACATCCAATGACATCAGTGAGGACAAGGAACGGGACATGGCTAGCTTGGTATCCAACCTTGTGCAAATGGGAAGTTTGCAGTTGTGCAAAGGGACTGTTTGCGGTTGTTTGAGGTGCATTAAACAGGGATATTGGTCTGTTACTGTGAAGCGGGTGTAACCCTTACACTACCTGATTGATACAACATCATACCTGATGTTTTAAAGCATGTTATTCCAAACAATTTAGGAATGGAATTTAGGAATGTTAGGAGATTTATGCCCTTTATGGCTTAAAACCAGACTCTGCATCAACTATGTAATTTTCCGTGGGAGTTTTGCCATGGATACCCCTCCGGCATGCCACAGTCCAGGTGTTAGTCCCGTTGAAACAACTTTCCCATCACTATTGTGGCCAGAAAGAGTCCCTGTGGGGTTTGAAATTCGCCTGCCCATTGAAGTCTATGGCGGTTTGTCGATGTTCGCCCATTCGCGAATATTTGATGGAATTCGCGTCCGCGGTTCGCGAACCGAAAATTTGATGTTCGCGACATCAGTAGTTATTAATGTAGTAGAATGACTAAATTGCTAGAAAGGAAAAAAACAGTTACTGATACCTAGCGTGTATCTCTGATAATGAGGGACTATGTAGAACTAAGACATGTAAGGGATTTTAAATTTTTATGAAAAAGTAAGCAAGAGATTTGATTGTGCCTGGGTCAGTAAGTCAGAGGGTGTGTGATGTGTGTGGACCATTGCACATGATCTCTGTTTTTGTAATTGATACAGAAATGGACAGATGGTACATACCTGATAGGAGGTAATTCTGAAAAAAGCGTGAGTTAGTTGGAGAATACAATAAATGGGAATCCTGATCCTTCATGGGATCACAAATATAAGACTTGTTGTTTGACAGAATGGCAAAGATTAACAAAAATAAGAGAAAAGAAAAACCGGACTGACCCTAAGTCTAAGTGCCCAGAGATACTTTTGATAAAGAGATTATGCCCAATATTAAACGATACCAAAAGGTTAATGAGAATTGTTGTTGATACACAAGATCTTTATTGGGAAGTACTAAGACAAGCAAGGTAAAATAAATAAGTAGGAATTTGTAGAGGAAATTGTAAATGCTTCTTTTTTGTACTCAATTTTTTACCTGTGTAACTGTGTCATCAACTTAATTATACTCATAGAGCTGTAATTAGTGTAAGGTTTTTTTCATTTTCGTATTCTGGGATTTATGCTTTGTTTTCATTTAGAACTGGCATTTGACGTCAGCGGCGTTGCAGATGAATGTGCTAGCTTACCACTGATAAGAATAGAATGTTACATGTAAATAATTATGTGCTATTTGCAATAACAGCTTAGGGAAAAAATTACCCTTTAAATATAGCAAAATATCTCCTTTTCATTGCATATTGAGACAATGGTACATAGTCTGAACTGTAATTTTACTTTTTATTGTACAAAAAATGGAAAAACATTGTAGATTAAAAACATTTTAGTTAAAAATATAAAAATTGTTAAAACAGCTGCCACCTTTACTTCATATCTAATTTTATAGCTAAATAATTGAAATTATTTTGGAATTTGAACTAATTAGTACATTTAATTATCAATGTCTGAATAATGAGATACTGACTAATTGCATAATAATTTAAGGATAAACAAACATCTATAATTTGTCAGGTACTATATAATTACCTTGTTAACGTGAGTTTTAACTAATTCTTAGTGCTGTTTTATATAAATACGAGGGCCCACGAAGAAGCGAAACAATGCCAAAACCAGCTGTCCACCAAGGACCAGCTGTCCTCCACGTCTGACTTCTGACGTCATCGGGAGATACTGAACGCCTCAGAAGCATATCAGAAGTATTGCAACGCCAAAACGCAATCGGCGCCCATCCAGAGGCATTCTACACTGATCAAAGATAAGAACTGTTTATTCACAAATGACTTACTGGACCCATATGATATAATGCTATATTTAATGCATGTTGTAATGTATAGTATAGATGGGATCTACATAATCAATTGAGATATTGATATACAAGATATCTCCATAAGGACCCATATGATATTGTGCTATATTTTGCATGTTGTATACTGTACAGTATAGATGGAATATATACAACTAATAGAGATATTGATATACATAATATATTCACAAGAATCTCTATAAGACAAACAATGTTTACAATTTGGGTTTATCTCCTAAGAAAAAATACATAAAGTCTAGATTTTGGTTCATTCCCTGAGGATCAGATAAAACAAACAATCTTATTATTGGGTTAGAAATAATACAAAAATGGTATTATCGTGTCAGGTACTATATATTTAGAATGGAATAGCAGGTGACACAATTTCATAGATTGGGTAAAGGGCTAAGTGGCAGGCTCCCAGTACTTTAACATAAATAGTCAACCCACCATCACATCACATATATAGTTGTGAGCATGCAAGTTGTTGCTAACGCTTGCGGGCTCGCGTAGCGAAGGCGCTCCTTGCAAGCAACTGCGGCCCTCGCAAAAAAGTACGAGACACGTTACGACCAATTACGACCTCGCAAAAATCGGCCGCAATCCGCGGACATGAAAAAAAGAAAAACACAATAAATACACACAAACATACATAAAAAGCTTACCTACAGCAAGAGGGAGCATCCAGGACCTCAAAAACTGAAGTTACACCTCAATTTAACTCAAAATAAAATAGTTTAGACACTAAAAAATTCTCTAAGCGAGAGAAAAAAAACGAGGCTACAGGACTCTAAACACACAAAACTCCACCAGAAACACGCAAAACACCACAAAACAGCTACGGATATTGCGCCACAGCCGCATACCACACATTAGCCGCCATTTTAAAACAATAACTTATACAATGCGGAAGTACACAGCTACGCTAACGGATTTGCCTCGCGCACGCACACTATTACACTGCACACATTCATCACGCTTACACAGCAGCTCCACAGCACTGATGCTGCAGCAACATCAAAACAGATTGCCAGCTCTTCAACACAATGCTTCCTGCATATATTACTTGAAAATAGGTAAAGTATATTACTTTATTAATTTATTATTTATTTGATTACCATACACCAAAAAGCATTAGCTCACTTACAATTTTATTGCCATCATTTTTTGACGGGCAATTCGCTAGTTATAGTATAGTTAGCAGCACAGCAGCAAGGGATAAGTGAAAGGTACCCAGTTCTGTCACTATAGACAGCTTAGGGACTGACCCTGATTCCCCAGAATTCTATACACACCACAAATTGGATATAGAACCCATTTATAGCATTTGTTATATTTTCTGTTTATATTGCACATGGAGGTAAACTCATATTTATATAGAACAGCACTAAAAATTAGTTAATACTCACGTTAACAAGGTAATTATATAGTACCTGACAAATTATAGATGTTTGTTTATCCTTAAATGAATATGCAATTAGTCAGTATCTCATTATTCAGACATTGATAATTAAATGTACTAATTAGTTCAAATTCCAAAATAATTTCAATTATTTAGCTATAAAATTAGATACAAAGTAAAAGTGGCAGCTGGTTTAACAATTTTTATATTTTTAGCTAAAATATTTTTAATCAACGTTGTTTTTCCATTATTTGTACAATAAAAAGTAAAATTACAATTCAGAGTATGTACCATTGTCTCAATATGCAATATTGAGACAATGGTACATATTTTGCTATATTTAAAGGGTGTCTTTTTTCTCTAATGTTCTTTAAAAAAGTTTGTTTACATCTTTATAGCAATCCACTTACTAAAAAAAAAAGAAAAATAATTATACAAACATAAGATATAAATTACTTAATAATAACTTTTCAAAGCAAAAGTGCAAATAACAGCTTAGCACCATATTAATATAGTTTATGTTTCCTTTTTGTTAATCCATTTAATCAGTAATGAGACATTGTAATTCAGACCACTCCACATTTTTTGATCTGTGTTGTATCTCCAAGCTTGTAAAATAAAGAAACTTGATTGACGTTGCTGATTTTTACTCCTTGATTGAGTGGGGTTTGTTGAAGAGGCACTGAAAAGGGATATTTCCCTAAGAAACTGAGCAGATTTGAAGTGTTGAGTTCTTTACCATGCAATGCTATGGCTGTGTTGTATCCATAAATCAGTTCGGTGAAAAATTATAATATGAATATCACTATACATGTTTCCCTGATGGTCTAACAATGGAAATCTTGTTTGCATGTATGCCCCGGATGTGTTTTGAACTGTCTACCAAATGTTATTTATGCGTTTTAAAAAAACCTTTACACTTTAATGAAATACTGGACCCCAAGATCTTTAAGGTTTTTGCTGGGCAAACATATACATTGGGCATGTTACTAAACATATTTGGGCATTTATGCAGCCAATATTGTACAATGGCTTATATATCACCTACTGATGATCCTGACCCTTACATCTCAGTAGTTAACCCTTATTTGTCTGAACAAACCACATTGGGAACTTTGAAAGACATATACGTTGGAAAAAAAGGCTCAGTACCCTCACAGAACCCCTCGACACATTGTTAATGTAATTTCTTCTGTTCTGCACATATGTTTGGCACCACACAGCCTTCCCAAAGATTTGGTTAAGGCTTTGTCAGAGAGAATAGGTGAACAACACATATCTGCACCTGTAGGTGTACATTTACACCTTTGGTATCAGATGGTTGGCATTTAAATTTAAAGGATGACTGTGCAACAAAAAAAAATAGATTTGTTTGAAAACTTTCAGTCTCATTGATTAGAAAAAATACATTTTGATGCCTCATGAGAGCCCTGGAGAGATCTATGAGAGAGTGATCCACACATTGGTGGATGATGTGTGTGTGTGAGATAGCATTTACATTTCTGGAGAGCTATTGTTGCTGTAAATTGTGCAAGGGTCTGCTTCTGGGCCAGTGAGAAAAAATGGTCGGTGTGTCTATTTTAATCTTATCCAATTATGTTTACAGTGGATATATGTTTTCTTACTCCACAACCTCTTTTTACTGATAGCCAAAACACATACAGCCATGATTTAGCTCTGAGGAAGTGAGGTAGCAAACACAAAATAGATTCCTATAAAAATTCTGAATTTTCAAAGAAAAGCTTTATGCCCATATCTTACACAGATGCTAATATTGTTAGTTTGGTAAACACAATGGCCCGAATTCAATTGCGATTTGGCCAATTGAATAAGGCTCTAAATAAGCACATAACATATATTTTTTAAAGAATTTTTTAGTTAATGAAAACCTTGCTTTTGGATAGATGCTTACTAACTAAAACCTTCTTTAAAAAATAAATGCTATGTGCCTTTTTAGAGCCTTATTCAATTGGCCAAATTGCAATTGAATGAGGGCCAATATGATTAAGTCTTTTTTCTTGAACTGCAATGGTCATTTAAACAGCCCTTAGGAGAAAAAATCTGCTTTTCTGCACAAAAGTCCCCTTGCTTTGATTCTACTAACCCCCTACAATAGGTTAACCCGGCTGTGTAGGCTGAGCATAAAACCAACATGGGCCTGGCTGCTTCACCACTGCATTGTGTTGCTAAATTAAAGAAAAATTATGTTTTACACTGTGCACTCCAGTATGGTCTTTCTCCTGCATCACAGGAAGGCATAATCTTTTCATGCATTATTTATTAGAGCAGAAAGTGATAGTACCTACCCAAAGCCCCTGCAATACACATATTTTGACCGTTTTTAAAGCTGGAGGAGATTCATGGAAGATTTCCAGGATTTATGTGCTATTAATGCAACTGTAGTTTCCATAGCACCAGCGGTGCCTGATACCAATTCCATTCTCACCTCTATGCCAGCTGATGGTATATACTAGTATAATTGACATTTATTCAGGGTATTTCAGCATGCAACTAGTTACTGATTATTGCTATATGTTTGCATACTCTCATTGTGGTAAGCAATATACATGAACATGTCTGGTCTAAGGTTATACTAAAAGTCCAATATTGTATGCCACAATCCTAAAGAGCGTTCTAGACTCTATGCCATCCACGTTACACAGCACCATCTTACAACATGCAGACAAAATTCTTATTCCCTCCTATACTAAAGATTTAAGGACCTCTATGGCACAGGGGTTAATTTTTAGCTGGCATGTCTTAATAGGCTCCCATTGTAATACTTAACAGTGGTGGATTGAGTGTGAGCTAGGGCTGGTATCCCCGGCAGTTCCCTTAACCGTGTGGGAGGTAAGAATCCCCAGGGTTCCCTCCAGCATGGGAGGGGGAATCCCAGAGGATTCCACCCCACCACTCACACCCAATCACTAATATTTAGTATTACCATGTGAGCCTAGTGAGACCACCATGGCAGCTAAAAATCCCCAGGCTCATAGGGGGTAGGGCTTTTAGGGGAGGATGTGGTGTTAGGTGCTTTATTAACCAATTACTTGTGTTTGATATAAGGAATCAATTCTTATATCTTAATCAATTGAGGGGTTAGGGCGTTTTCAGAGTCAGATCTAACTATCGATTCATGTTTTGTGCATCTACAGGTGGGTCTGAGTGTATGTAACTTTTGGTTTGAAAAAAAAGGGCTTACGACTGGTAAGTTTATTGTGTATAGCAACGTTAAAAGTAATTTGATTACTTGGAGGAATTTGAATGTGACAGGGCAAGGCAACTTAGTAAAATTAATAAAAGAATACTTAATAAAAAAAGTTTTTTTTTTATAGAGCTCATAGTCACTGTACAAAGAATCAATCACACTTTTAAGAGATTGACCAAAATTATACATCACACTGGAGTGAAGTGGGTAGAGAATCTCCCAAAAGTACTGTATGACATAAGAAATACTTGCACAAGCAGCCAAAATATGGACAGGAGAGGCTATTTATCAATATGTAATATGTCTGAGTAAGATATTAAGGAAATCTCACACAAGTATATATTATAAAAGCACAATAAAAGTTATCTAAATTGTTTGAATAGCCTATGCACATATTTCAGTTGAGAAACATGGTTTTGGTAGAGTCTTAATAGCGTTTCTCTTGCTCCATGATGGGCAGGGCTTTACCAGGTGATGCTGACTAAATAAATGGCTATGAAACTAGAAGGGAAGTCAGAATGGATACATGCAAGCTACTGCCGGACAGCCACAAGAGAATCGACCATGACTATGGAGTATACAACCTTTCCAATCAGGAAAGAGGATGGACTTGATGGTTGCAGATATGTTGTTTGTTATGCTGGCTGTAGTGTTCAGAGCCTATATTTGGGAATTTCAACATCATCATGTGCCCAGAACAAACTTAACCGGGCTCGATCATCTAAGTGTTGGCCAAAACCAACTTAACTGGCTTTCCCATCCATCAGCATAGAGCCAGAATAAATTAGGAAATAAACAATTTGCACTATTGAGATAATGATTGGTGGTTGTCATAACTGATTTTGGGGCTCCCCTGCAACAAGTACCACTGTTATCTGGGACTCTTACACATCTTATTGATAACATAAGGTTATCAAGATGGACATGGGATGTGGTCTAAGGACTGTGACAGGTGTTTTTCCTTTTTTTTTTTGTATGTATAATGTTTAAAAAATGTAGGTTTGTAAGCCATGCTGAATACACTGATTTCCATCCTAGGTTTTCCCCTCCCCCAAATAGCACATATAAGCAAAAAGCTATTGTAAAACCACATAGAGGAATTTGCCAGACATCTGGCCTTTGCCCTCCACCACCAGAAATCCAGGTGGGGGAAGCCAAGCAGATGCTTCGTCTCTGGTCCCAGTAATAAAAGTATAATATAGTTTATTGTTCTAAGGTTGTAAAGCAAATCAGGTTTGGGGACCAAGAAACATTTAAACCCCCTTCCCCCAACCTATTGACAGGAGAAATAAACCAAATATATCTGAGAGAAAGGAATGCAGGGAAAGGGGGTGGGTGTGGGTGAGATCTTTGTGTGTTTGAAATATCCGTGTTAATAATAAAATTGGTCAGTCTTCTATGCACTTAAAAACGGTGTGGTCTGATTTCTCTTTCTCTGTCTAAATGATGCTCGGATCTGATCGCAAAATGCTGGGACTGTAATGAATATAAAGTCACAACCTGCAGATTGCTCCTATAAGCTACAATAGGAGAATTCCGGGTATACTGAGCCCATTGTATATGTGTCGTGACAGTGGTGAATTATTAACCACTCAATGATAACAATAGGATATTCTGACTGTTATGTTAGTGCTGCTATGTCTCATTCTTCTAAGTTCCCTATGCATCTTTCCGCCATAACTTTAGAACACAATGACACAGTTTGTTCCCTGATTTCCCTACATGATGGAGTAACTAATTCCCCCTCTTGTTTTCCTTAATGCTTTTAACCCTTCCAACGCAATTGGCAGCATGTATGCCCCTTGTCCAAGACGACCAAAACAAATAGTTCCTTTTCGTGTTTGCCCTATTGGTAATGTTGCATGGCCAGTATATATATATTTTTTTTATCTACCAAGTTTTAAAATACAACAAACAATGTTCATGTTATGAACACATATCATCAATTTACAACGTATGACTTTTCAAAACGACACAAGCTTATACATTAAAATATTTCTGCAAATAGCGTTTGCTGCATAAAAAATTGTATTATAATTATAATTACAGTCACTATCATAATAAATGTTAATGCATTTTTAGTCTAGGTTAATTATGTAAATACATATCAAATGTCTATAATGCAGATTCTATTTATGTGCCTTAAATTAAACAAATAAAAAAACACAACAAAATAAAAATAAAAAAATTGATTAACATGTAACACAAAACATATGGACGTAGGGGGAACTTCTATATAGGGCATACTATCAGAATCATTATTTTTTGTGCTCGGTCTCATTAATTCCAGCACCTATTTTCATCTTTAGAATAATTACTTATTCTTTTTCTGAGGAGTTTACCCATGTTTTCCATGTTATTAGTGTCTTTTTTGATAGACCTATAGATATTGCTCCTGTTTCTGATGGTTCTTATTCATTGTTTATTTCATTCCAAGTGCGGACCTGTATTTGTTTCCATTTTCTTGCTATTAGTAATTTTACAGTTGAAATTATTTGTAGAATAAATTCTCTCTTCTCTATTGCTATTGTTTTAGGTATGATATGAAGTAATGCAATCTCTGGGGATGGGATAACAGGAATTTTAGTTATTCTAGATATTTTTTCAAAGCATAATTTCCTTAGACTTTGGATTTGTGGGCATTCCCACCATAGGTGAAAGAAATTTCCTGTTATCCCACACATTCTCCAACACTTATTATTTATTTTTATAGTTGATAATTTAGACATATTAAGCAGAGAGAGATACCACCTATTAAGGATTTTACAGTATACTTGTCTTGTAGAAGAATGTTTTATATAATTTTCAGTAAATTCAAATGCTTTGGTCCATATTTCATACGTCCAAGTCTTGCCTATGTAATTTTCCCATATATACATATTACTTGTTTTATCCCCTTCATACTTGTCTTTAAGAATCCAATAACATTTAGATATTAAGAATGTCTTTTTTTTGAGTGTATAGTTTTTCAAATGCGGAATTTTCCCTCTGTATATATAATTTATAGTTAGAATCAGATATTTTAAAGAGTAAGTTATAATAATCTAACCAAAGATAAGAAGGAATATTAAATTCTTCTTGTATAACTTTAAACAATTTTACTGAGTCATCTATATATAAATCAGAGATCTGTTGAATGCCCACTTGACCCATGGTTATATATTTGGGAGATTTAATCTCTCTGCTGTCGATATTGGAGTTAAGGGACTTGGAAATTTTGCTAATTCCAGATATTTATTTAACTTAGCCCAGAATTTCCAAAGTCTTTCTCATAAGATATTCCCTTTTTTTTATCTCTTTATCATATTTGTCATACCACACTAACAGCCTTATTAAATTGCGATTCAGTAAATTTAAAAGGGCTCTATTTAAGAACACAGCATATTTTTTTACAGAAGTTTTTAGTTAGTGAACTTCTATCCAAAAGCAAGATCTTCACCATCTAAAAACTTCTGTAAATAAAATATGCTATGTGCTTAAATAGAGCCCTTTTAAATTTACTGAATCACAATTTAATAAGACTGTAAGTCTTTTATATTACCCTTTACTACTTTATGGTTTTCTATTTGCATCCACCCTATGTTAATGTCCGTTAAATTCTATTCTATCACATGAGAAAGCATGACCGCATTATGGTACATTCTAATATCTGGGAATGATAATCCACCCCTATTAAAATTCCTAGAAATTATAGAAAATTTTATTTGTGGTTTTCATCCTGATTGCAGCTATTCTGCCCGATAGAGAAAATTCATGTTTTTTCCAAGATATAAATATGCTTGTAAGTTTAGCATGAAGTTTTTTATAATTTGCTGTGATAATTTGATCTATATCATTGTAAAATTTGATTCCTAAGTGTGTTACATTGTTTTTTTCCAATTGAAATGAAATGTACTTTTAATTTTTTCCATATCCTGATTTTGAATATTATTTAACATTATATCTGTTTTTGTCGTATTTAACTTGTAGTATGATACCGCTCTATATTTCTCTATTGTTTTTTGTAAACTAGTTATTGATTTTATTGGATCAGACAGAGTCAACATAACATCATCGGCGAAGAGGAGGATTTTATGTTCCACTTCCCCTATTTTAATTCCTTTAATTTCCTCTGTGGACTTTCTCAAAACCGCTAGTGGTTCAATAATCAGAGAGAAAATTATTGGAGTCAGGGGGCAACCCTGCCTTGTTCCATTCGATATGTTGAATCTGTCCAATTTGTATCCAAGGCCAATGACAGAGGCGGACGGGAGGTTATATAAAGCTCCTATAGATTTAGTGGCGAAATCGCGTAACAAATATTTTAACTGTGTAAGCTCCATGAACTCCCATCCGACTCTGTCGAAGGCCTTTTCTGCATCCAATGACATCATGACCATTGGAATCTTATTGCTTTTTACATATGTCAAAATGTAAATTTATTTTCTTGTGTTATACTTGCCCTGCCTACCTATCACAAAGCCTGACTTTAACACATTTTTTAATCTTTACTTTTACTTTTGGCAGTTTGGTTCTCTTTCTTCTTACTTGTGGCCATTATATTGTAAAAATTATTCATGTGTTGATATATTTGCCCCTTTTTCAACAACAACATAGACAGCAACTGCAAGTTAGATATCACAATATTGCAGCATTAATATTCACAGAATAAACACCCTTATGCCACTTTTTTTAAAATAAGCCAAAATTATAAAAATTGTATTAGGCTTCTATAAAGGGTTGTAGATGAATACATTCAAACTTCCTCAGTCAGTTGTAATGGGAAATGATGAAGAAATTAATGTTCAAATATTTATAGAAAGAGAGGACCTAGTATTCCCTGTATAAGGAAACCTAGTAAATACTATAGCGCCTAAAAGTATAGAGATGACAAACCGTAACTTAAGACCAATACCTAGACGAGGTTAAACATGTATGTAAACATAGATATAAAAATATATTAAAAATGTATAGAAAGCAATATATATATATAAATATATAAATATATAAAGAGATATATATAGATATATATAAAAATATATATTCACACAACTATATGCATCTACAAGAGACATACAATAAAAACACAATATATACACACATATATACACAACATACAATATGTAAAACCTAGAAGATACAGCATATACTAAAAAATACTTACGGTAAGTGAGTCCAGGTCGAGTAGACGAGAAACAAAGTTCTGATACTGGTTGTAGAATCTCAGGGGTCTTCTTCTGTGGCGTTCTTAGTAGAATGGAGAGAGGGTAAACTTGATCTGACTCCTTGGCTAGTAGGGCAGCTATTTCCAAAAACTCTGGTCACCACAGAGTGATACTGTAGAGAATGAAACAAAAAGGGGGGAAAAGGAAAGCGCGCACCAGATCCTAGTGCAGATCAATAGGTTTATTTCCAAAAAAATCAGGCATAACAAATGGACACTCACATGTAGGACCCTCTAAATAGAGGTATCAGAAATCACTCATAGGATAGTTCTTGGTCTTCCACAAGTGTAGTCAATGTGATTGCCACCAGACTGTCTTGATAAACACGGTGGTCACATAAATAGGACACAAACATTCACCTGGTATATATCAGGTAAAAAATATATAATATATAAAATATAAAAATCTATAAAATATTGGCCAGCCGGCTCTATCAGAGAATAAAGGCCCACCTTTAGATATCTATAGAATATCAACTCTGATATACTTAACTAAGGGGTGCTGGGCCCAAAGAATGTAAAGTATCAGAGTAGGTGGCCAAAAACTCTGTTGATAAATGGTAAATCAAAAGAGCAAGGAGGCCATAAAAGTCCAGGTAAAATCAAGTCAAAAAATTGACATGGTAGGAGACCCAAAGGTAACCATCAGTCCAAATGAGTGTCCATGTATCAATAAATACTCCAATAAGAAGATAGAAAATCAATAAGCAATAATATGCTCTTCAGAGGCAAAAAATGCAAACAGTGCAAACATGCAGAGATAAAACTGAAAATTAAAAATGATAATAAAAATAAAAATAAAAGTACAAATAAAGATCAGAAATATGCAGACGCGTTTCGCTCATCTACTGAGCTTTATCAATGGTGATGGTAATTAATCCTGTTAAAGATATAGAAATAAATGTAGAAGTAGAATGTAGAACTTCTTACTTGTGACATAAATTCACTGGAGTTTCTTATGTATAGCCCTTGGATTATTACCCAGCTACAGCTGTTATAGTTACAGGGTAAGGGTTAATATCTCTTTAACACCGCTATAGCTGCTTCTCCTGAAATTACAAGGACTCGCTGGTAATATCCAATGACTCTTATTTACCAGCATATAGTCACCAAAAAATGTTTTTGAGAGTATGTTCAAAACAGATGAGATGAGGAGACTAGTATATTTAACTGTCTCTTAGCAATCCTTAACAGTCATCTGAGCAAACCCTCATATCTTACATCCATCCATAGTCTTGGAGTTACTGTAATAAATTTTCTTGAAAAAAGTGTAAGTCGCTGGCAGTGTCTAGTACTTGTACATTTTTAGTTTTACAGCAGTCTATAGTGTTCTTAGGCATCAGCAATTTGCTCAATTTCATCAGGGAGTTACCCCTTTTTTTTTTTTTCCTGCAGTTCAAATTATACTCAGAGTTTGCAGACTTAAATCTTTCTTTATCTAAAGTTCATTATAGAGCTAACAGGAGATATAGAATAACTTATTCCTTAGGCAATCCCCATCTAGCTTAGCTTCCTTCAATATATTAACTTCTAGACTTTGGCTGCAGCCTCAAGTTAACCTTATAAACAGTAAGCGATAAAGCTCCTGGAGAGAGGTTAACAAAATAATTTATATGAAAGGCCCTTTCTCCATGCATTCAAATTATGTACAGACCCGCAATTTCACCATAGAATTTCAGTTTTTATTTATGCTGTACTCGAGATCAGTCTATACGTCTTATTGCTTGTCTGCTTTAAAATCACGTATTTATATCGAGCAGGGTACTTTCAATTTTGTAGATGTCTCCTTCTTAGAACTCCCAGACTTTCAGCTTCCCTGCTCCAACTCCACGAGGCCTTGCAACTAGTGGCAGGTCCAATTAAGGACTGGACTGTTGGGAGGCTCTCTCACCTCTCCAGCCTTCAATGCAGGTATCTGCTTGGCATGTTAGATGGCCATGCAGTTTACTCACAAAACTCCAGTGAATCTGTCTTTCTGTATGGCGTTGTCAGCTCACTCAGCATACTGTTTTATCATCTCTCCAAGCCATTGCACCGGCGTTGTCTCTGCAGTCTCAGCCAGTATCAAGGTAGGTCTGGAGCTAGACTGTTAGGAGACTCCCTGGCTGTTTGGCGCCATTATAGCCCGGTTAGCAAAGAGCACTAACCTCTTCCTGGGCGTGGCACATCCTCCCACTTATGGCCAGTATTTTTATATTGTGTTCACATATAAATATTTTTTTATCATATCACCTTAAAGACACACATCTCTTCATGACACACACAAATCTCAGATATAAGTGATATATTGAAAAGAAAAAATGAGGAACAATTCTGGATCTGGATTTTTGCACTAAACAATGCACACTATATTGATAATCAGGGCGGAATTAAGGCATGGATGAGTTGAAAATTCTTTTAAGTTTGGAATCAAATTGTAATACATGTTTTTGTTTTTGATGATGGTTGCAGAGAGGTATCATTGTGTCAATGAAATGCATTTTGCCAAAGTACAGTTTCATATAACCTTCCTTAATCAATATCAGAGAGAAATATGAATATATATATTTAAAGCAGTAAAATTATTTTTTACCAATCATTTCACTTTTTCAGATTAATTATGGTGGAGAACTTGGAGAAGAAAAGTTTTAAGAGTGGAGCAAGCAAAAGAAAAAGACAACAGGAGAGGATGCGGAAGCATGAAGAACTGCTCAGTCAGTGCCCCAAATTATTTGATCTTGAATTCAATGCCAAGGCAGCAGAAGAAAAGCAATCAAAGCCAACAAAAAGTGCATCAAATTATAACAAAATAACTGAGGTATTAGAGTTTCACGTTGTCTCTGATAATATTGATGCCACAGAGACTGCGTCTGAGATTGTTCATCAGAGGAAAGCTAACCTTGTATTTGAGTATCAAAATGACATTAGTTGTGGATGATTGCAAATATAACAAAGAAGGTACATGCCTTTTGGTGCATGCAAGGTCCTGTGCAATGCCAACACCATGATGATGACTTTTCTCTATCTGAAAGAGAATGCTCAAACCAGAAAATACATTTTTCATGTAATGCTTCTTTGATATTGCAAAACACATAACTGGTGAAACAATTAAAAGGGAATGACTAGTGTATTCTCCCTCAACAGGGAATGCATATTGCTTTGCTTGCTTTTTTTATGGTATGGTGGTGGATTTTCAGATTAGAAAATTGCCTCTAAATGAATTTCAGAACATGAAAACAGTTATGGACATAGGACCTCTATTATGACATGGATTTCTAGGGGTAAAGATCTTGGGTGAATTGATTCAATATTGGTAATTTAATTCACAATGGAAAAGGAATACTGGGTGAAAGTACTGTAAAGAGTAGTTTCTACTATCAAATTTCTCTCATCCCATGGATTCGTTTTTCATGACGATAGAGAACTCATTTCTCAACATAATAGCAACTTCCTTGAGATTCTTGAATTGCTTGCTGAATATGATAATTTTCTTAGTTCTCATATAACAAAATATTGTACTCAAGGACGAGAAAAAACTTCATATTTATCTTCAACAATATGTGACCAAATCACAGAGAGTATGGGAAACAAAGTATTGAAAACTATTGAAGAAGAAATTAAAGGACACAAATATTTTCCCCTGAGTGTTGATTTATCACCTTGCAATTCTCATACTGATCAACTGACTGTAGTTTTTCAGTATGTTAAAAAAAAAACAGATTATAAGGTAGTTGAACATGTTCTCACTTTCATTCCCATCATACACCAAACCAGAGACGTTCTTGCCAACATTATCTTGATATATTTTGAACATATTGGTATTGATGTAGCTAATCTAAGATTACAGTTTTATGACAATGCATCAGACATGTCAGGATGCTACAAACGGCTGTAAGCACATATTACAAATATGAATCATCTTGTGCATTACATTCCATGTGCTGCACACTCCCTCAATATATTAGGTGTATGGACAATGGAAATCTGCATTTTTTTATGTAATACAAAAACATTACAATTTATTTTCTGCTTCCACTCAACGAAGGTCAGCAATGCTTCAGTGCCTCAAAGCTGATTATGGAACTCAGTCTACACTAGTAGTTAAACGGACATCTGATACTAGATGACTAGATGGTCTGCAAGGGCTGATGCCGTAAAGGCTCTGTCTAAAGGCTACAGCTCTTTTCAAGACGCTTTGAGGTTACTTTCAAAAGATGGTAATAAGAAAGCTGACAGATGTTACAAGGCAAATACTATGCTCAAGCAGCTGTCAAAATTGGAAACAGTTCTCTTGGCAGACTTCTGGACTGTCATATTTGAGAGGTTCATTCAAGTCAGCAAATCACTTCAAGCTGAAACACTGGAGCTTCAAACAGCTATTAAACTTCTTAAATCTCTACTAGATTTTTTGATGTCACTGCGAAACAAGCGCTGTAACTAGGAAACATTATATATATAAATTAATTTTGATATAAAAAGATGTGACAAATATATTTATAACTTCAATAAATAAAGATGTGTTTATTTTGTGTTAAAATATGATATATTTACAGACAACATATCAGAGCATTTGTTCCTAGGCGACATGGTTTTGTGACATGCATTAACCCCTTGAGTACTGGGTTGTGTATTACCCTGGATTTCTTCTCATAAAATGCGCTTAATACTAACATATCATATTTTTTAATTACACATATGTTGATATTGGATTGTTAAGTGATTGTTGGATTGTTTTAAATAATGTTAGAATGTCATAATTTGATAGTGCCACTTTAAATGCCTCTGGGGGACTCAGAAAAACCACTCGCGCGCGGTCTTTGGTACACGTAAATCTTTCTTCTGCTTTTTTAACTTACGACAGTGCCTTGATTTGCAAGTGATCCATAAAGTATGATTAGCATAGGTTTTGGATGTCAAAGTGTAAGGGAGTAACTCATAATTTATTGTCAGTGCAAAAATCAATGGAGATTTCTGCTTTGCTTTTTGGCTTTGTTGTGAAGTTCACTTGTAGCAGTTCTCGCAATGTTTTAGGGATAGGGGATTAACATAGCTAGGTAGGATTTATTGTGCTGCTACAGCACTCATAATTGCATAGGGTCCTAACTTTCTACATGTAACTATACAGCAGAAGTTTACTTTTTTGGTTTTTAAATACTGGAAAATGATTCTAAGAAATATTTTTTCTAAAAGAGTAAAAATAATTTTTTTTCTTTGCTATTATGGACAGTGATATAAGATATTATACCATACACAAATACTAAATAATACAGAAATTATTGTGATTCCTGAATATTTAACTGTGTTTGGCACCACTGTATATTAAATATTGGTCCCTTTTACCTTGCATTACCAGTTTCTGGAGATTCAGTACCCCAGTATTTTTTATTTTGTATTGCGTTGCTTTTTTCTTTTTTTTTGTACGTAATAAATTACTTTTAAATACATCTGATAAAAGTTATTTTTTTTAAATGATTTAAGAGTGTCCTCTAGTGGAATTATTCACACTACTAAATTGCTACTATTTGTGCAGGATATTACCAGTAGTACCAAGTGTGCTTTTTCCTTTTCTTTCTGATTTGTGTAGCTACGATACACTTTACTGGTAATTCCCTGGCATAGATAACTAATATCCCAATATCACACTTACTGTAGACTGGATATTCTATATGTAGTTATCCAGGATAACTTTAAATATCCTTTTTATTTAATCATATATCCAACCATTTTCTAAAGTTATCTATTTAATATGCTGTCACAATCTACTTTGATAGAGAATTTTACAGTTTATCTACCCTTACTGTGAACAGCCCTTTTCTTTCTTAAAGGTGGATGTCCTCTTGTCACCTGAAACCTCTTGTCACAGCAAGTTCACTTGACAAAGCATTATATTGACACTGGATGTATTTATAGCAGGCAATCATATCCCCTCTTAGGCTCTGTTTTTCTAGAGACAAGGGGCATCATTCAATTGCAATGTGGCCGATTGAATAGGGCTCTAAATAAGCACATAGCATATTTTTTTTAAAGAAGTTTTTAGTTAGTGAACATCTATCCAAAAGCAAGGTCTTCCCTTACTAAAAACTTCTGTAAAAAAATATGCTATGTGCTTATTTAGAGCCCTATTCAATTGGCCGAATCGCAATTGAATGAGGCCCAATAAGTTTAAATTGGTTAGTCTTCTTAGTCCATCCATTCCCCTTCTTAGTTTTGTTGCCCTTCTCTGTATTTTTCCTAGCTCCAAAATGTTATTTTTATGATGTGGTGCCCAAAATTGTACTCCATTTTCCAAATGAGGGCTTCCTAGGGATTTTTTATAGTGTGCTTCCCTTGCTTCTATAACCTTATTAATGCATGATAATGGTTTACTTAATCTGACAAGCACCATATACCAAGTGGGAATAAAAGTAAAATGAGTAAATCACATCCAACGTGGCTTAACAATGATTTAAAGATATCAAGATATGGATTTAAAAAACAGGCATTTAAATTATACAAACAAGAGGGGACAGAGACGGCTTTACAGGAGTACAAGGAAATCAACAAGGCTTGCAAAAGCGCTATTAGACTGGCTAAAATAGAAAATGAAAAATTAATTGCAAAAGAGAGTAAGACAAACCCTAAAATATTTTTTTTAAGTATATTAATGGGAAGAAGGCGAGGAAGCAACCTATAGGAACATTACAATGTGACAAAGGCCGTCTGAAAATTAGTGACCAGGAAAAGGCAGATGAGCTAAATAGGTTCTTTTCTTCGGTATACACAAGGGAGGTACCAGTGGTTGGGACACTGCAACATAATGAGGCTACACTACCTTTGACAAATAATTGGTTAACACAGGAAGTAATCCAAAAGAGGTTGGAAAAAATAAATGTTAATAAAGCCCCAGGTCCTGATGGAATACATCCAAGGGTACTGAGGGAACTCGGTTCTGTAATAGCCAAACCATTATATTTAATTTTTCAAGATTCACTCAACACAGGGTCTCTACCAGATGACTAGTGAAAAGCAGATGTGATACCTATTTTTAAAAAGGGAGCAAGAGCAAATCCGGGGAATTATAGACCAGTGAGCCTCACTTCTGCAGTGGGAAAGCTTTTAGAAGGGTTAATAAGGCATGCTATACAAGAATATGTCTATTTGAACAGGATTATAAGTAGGAGTCAACAGGGATTTATGAGGGATAGGTAATGTCAAACAAATCTAATTCGTTTCTATGAGGAGGTTAGTAGGAACCTGGATCAAGGCAACTCGGTGGATGTAGTCTTTTTGGATTTTGCAAAGGCTTTTGATACAGTGCCACATAGGAGACTATTGTGCAAACTAAGAGATACAGGAATTGCAGTAAATATCTGCTCATGGATCAAGAGCTGGCTAAAAGACAGGAAGCAAAGGGTTGTTGTAAATGGAACATACTCCGATTGGACTAATGTGGTAAGTGGGGTTCCTCAGGGTTCAGTATTAGGTCCTCTCCTTTTTAACATATTTATTAAGGACTTAGAGGTGGGACTGGAAAGTAGTGTCTCCATTTTCGCTGATGACACAAAGTTGTGCAAGGTAATTAAATCAGATAATGATGTGCTTTCCCTCGAAAGGCATTGAGAATCTAAATGGCAGATGAGATTTAATATGAATAAATGTAAAGTTATGCATCTGGTAAGGAAAAATAGCCATACAATTTATAATCTTAATGGAGCATCTCTAGGGGTATCAGATATTGAAAGGGATTTGGGAGTGCTTGTGGACAACCACCTAGGTAACAGTGCTCAAAGCCAAGCAGCAGCTGCAAAGGCAAGTAAAATATTAACATGTATCAAGAAGGGTATAGAAGCAAGGGGAGCAAATACAATTCTGCCACTATACAAATCTCTAGTACTCATTTTCTCTAGAAAAAAGGCATCTAAGAGGAGATATGATTACCTTATATAAAAACATCCATGGTCAGTATAAAGATTTGTCAAGGGAGCTTTTTGTGCCAAGAGGTTTTCAAATGAGAAGAGGACATCCCTTGAGGTTAGAAGTAAAAAGATACCACCATAAAGAAAGAAAATGGTTCTTCTCAGTAAGGGTAGTTAATCTGTGGAATTCTCTACCAGAGGAGTTGGTGAGAGCAGATTTGATAGATAACTTTAAAAGGGGACTGGATTTATTTCTAATTAAAAAGGGAATTCAGGGTTATCCTGGATAATTGGAGAGAGAGTATTGATCCAGGGAGAAATCCGATCACCTGTGTCTGAGGTCAGGAAGGAATTAAAAAAATTTTTCCTTTGAGACGATTGGATAAGTTTCACTTGGTTTTTTTTTTCTGTTTGCCTTCCTCTGGATTAATTAATAATTAAAAAAATAAATAAAAAAATAAAAAAATAAAAAAAATAGTTGATTAATAATTAATTAATAACTAATTAATTAATAACTAATCTGCATATTGCAGATCAGAGGAGATCTTAAAAGGTTGAACTTGATGGACTGAAAATCTTTTTTTTAACCTTAATTACTATCAGCCTTATTAAATTGCAATTTGGCCAATTGAATAGGGCTCTATATAAGCACATAGCATATTTTTTTAAAGAAGTTTTTAGTTAGTGAAGACCTTGCTTTTGGATAGTTCACTAACTAAAAACTTCTGTAAATAAAATATGCTGTGTTCTTATATAGAGCCCTATTTAATTGGCCGAATTGCAATTTAATAAGGCTTTATGAAACTATGTAACTATATAAGTACTGATTGTCTTTTTTAACTGATTCTAATCCTAAGGTATAGTGAATCAATTGACAAAAAATAAAAAAATAACTGAAATTCTTCAGATGAGACTCCCAATACTAAACAATTTTCTTTTTTTTGTTGTACTTTTTACAATAAACCAATCACTCTTCTATAATTTCTGAAACACATACATTTTTCTTTGAAACTGATCCTCAGTTACTAATGTTTTTACCAATAAAATATTTTTACCCCAAGTGTCTTTATTCATTATTTCCTCTTCATGGGATATATTACAGGTAAGTGTAATGAACAATTGTTATTCTAGACCTTTCAATATCTTAATTACTACACAGTGTTAGCTTTCAAGGCTGATGTATTTCTTTATTCATACACAACACTTAATAAATTCCAATGATACCTTTTGTACCTCACAACCAGACTTTCTGATCGCTACACTTTTTTGTTTGGCAGTGGAATAGTTAAATGATCTCTCTCCATTTTTTTCAATGGTTAATATACTGTTCATAGCTTTTTATTATTTACTGACGTTGCCAAAAAAGTTATTTGTCCTTTACCTCTCGATCATTGCATGTGATTACTACCTTCTATTGCCAGTAAATTTCAATTTTAAATTACCTTGTGATCAGTTTTCGCTGAACGTTACAATATTTACTTTATAAGGTATTATTGTACAGTTGTATTAATAACTTATAAAGTTAATTCATTGGAATTTATTAAGTGTTGTGTTGGGATGTATATTTAGTAAGGATTTAAATGTTTTCCATTTATGTTCAGTATTTTTACCTGTCAGTTCTTTGTTCCAATCTATACATTATTTTGCTGCCCATAGACATTAACATTTGCCATTTTTAAATTAAGAGGTTTTTTTTTGCTTTCTTTGTTTTTTTTAAATTCTACCTCAAACGAGGTAGATTTAGTGTATTAAGTATTATTGATTTTTTATAAGTTTCAATATCTAGAAAATAATGCAATACTCTATGAGGTAGGAACGATCAATTTTTTGCACTATGTGCATATTAGTTACACAATTATTTGCATTACTGACATACGATATGACAATAAGGACTATGAGCCCGATTCAATTGCAAGCCTGCTAACAATGCTTAGCTATGACCAGCGTCAGTGGTCAAGGTGTACTATCACCTTCTCCATATGATATTGTTAATCAACATTGATATCACAACCATCAGCTATACACGTGTTAGCGCATGTTAAGGGATACTTATGATATCAGCAATATGGGAAAAATACCCATTAATATAGAGAGGTCTTACTTACATAAGCCACAAGGATCTGTCCTCATACTATTGAGGGCAGGATCATTGAGGTCAGGATCACATGCTTCTCTAGTGAATGTATTAATGCTGGTCTTTCATTAACATGCCATTGTGAGACTTTACAAGTCCATCGCCATAGTGGTATTAGTCTACATTTAAGCTTACAACAATCATGTCTTAGTTATCTGGATATATGATAGCTTTAATATTGTGGGAGCTACATGTTAAGGGGGGGTTGTCATTAAAGGAATGTCTACCTGAGAGGCACTGGGAATATCTTACAATTACTTAATTTCTATGACAATGTTTGCAGGTGCAGAAGATGCCTTCATGGACCTGAATTGTGCCTTAAAAAACAAACAAAATAAACTCCTATAAAATACGTCCCTAAACAAATATAGGGACTGCAGCATCTCTCCTCAACAGCATTCCTCAGTGACCATCAATTGGTGAAATGTTAAATAGATAGGTAGTCATCTGCATACATAATATCACCATCACATAGGCCTTGATCTTATACTCTGTTGCCAGGCTAGATTATGTTAGCATTTGGACCAGATTGTCACTGAGGAGCGTTATTTAGAAGGCAAACAAATATCTGCAGCTCCTACATCCTCTTCCACCTTCCATCTGGGCCCTAATCCCTCATTGCTGGCAGCCATCACACTGGTGGTGGTGGTGTGGGGGGAGGGCAGGGGGAAGCATCCCTCCAGGAGGAAGCGGAAACAGCATTGGTGGTGCTGGGGGCGGTGGTGGGGGCATAAGGGAGCGGCCAGGCTGCGTGTGTGCGGGGGTTCCTCTGTGATGGAGGAGGAGGGCTTGGGACCAGAGCTCAGCGCACGGCATCTGTTGTGACTTGCTGAATTGCACTCTGGTCCGCCCCCATCCTGAGAATCCCAGCAAGGTAAGACTCTGTCATCGGATGGTGCCTCCTCTCATCCCTATTGCACCTGGCCTGGCTGTGCATAACCTCCACGTGATTGGCGGAGCTGCAGGCCTGGATCTCCTATAGACACTACAGTCGCTGACACATGATTGCCAGCATCTCCACCTGAGAAGCCTGGCTTTGTGGTGGTAGAAATGGAGGTCTGTGTGGTGGTGGGGGGGGGGGGGTTGCTTTGTGAGGAGGTGGGGGTGGCCCAGTGGGGAGGGTCTGGGGCCCAGCTGGAGCTGAACGGGGGGGTGTTGCTGGGTGAGGAGCTGGCGGTGGTGATGGCAAAGCGGGGAGGGTCTGGGCCCAGCTGGAGCCTGGCTCCATAAGTCAGGTGGTGTGCCTGTTGGTGGAGGTAGCCAGTTATAGGTGAGGGCAAGCACCGCTCGTTCCTCCAGTAGGAGGGCCCTGGTTATAGGCTAAGTCTCTGGAGGAGGGAGGCAGTGGGGTCAAATGCCACCAATGCGGCTGATGGTCCTGCTGATGACCCCACTGCCCAGATGATATCCTACTCCTCCGAATCAGGGCCCTCGGCTCCTCTTCTTTCCCCCTCCCCCTGTGCCGGTTCCTGCTGAGAGGGGGCTCGGTCCCTGACGTTCTGCTCTGGTGCAGCCGATCCCCCGTCTCTGGCTCACTACTAGACCCAGATCTCCCGGTAGCCGAAAAAGAGAAAAGAAAGGTATATATGTTAAGTATGATGAATAATACATTGTTTTTTGTTAATTCCTAACTATGTGACATCTAGCCTTGGACCTGGATGATTCTCTTAACTACAACTATGAGTAGCTTTCATTTGCTAAATGTGGTATATTCTTTGGTTCCTGATCTTGATTGTTCTTGGCTCCTAACGCTATCTTGATTCCGGGAGCAGTCTGTAACTGCATACGTTGCAGTGGGCACATCCATACATGGACTTTCTATTGGTTTACTGTTATTGTGACCCCAAATGACAGTGATTTGTCAGCTTCATGGATTTAATGATGCATCCATCTATCCCTTGTTAATTCCATAGAGCTGACATGTCAGTGTCCTCGTTGGTCATCGTGTACATGTGTGGTGTGTGTGATGTACATGTGATGTGGCATGTTGGTATATGTGATATTCACCTGACATGGAGACTGGGTCCTGCTGGTCCACCAGGCCTGAAGCTCCAGCGGTGGGCAAGTGGCTTGGTAGATCCTTGGCGACCCTCTCCCACTCGTTGTAACTGACTGTCACTTTGGGGCCACCACTTGGTGCTGCAGCTTGACTGTCCTCCTCCCCTTGGCCCTGATGTCATCAGACCTGTGCTTCAAAGATCTCATATCCCTTTTCACTGTTGTTACTGCAGCCACTACCTCTTTCCATGCCTGGGCTCTAGGCCCGGGCCTAACTCCCCCCCCCCCCCCCCCACAAAGACGAGCGTGGCAGCCACGGATCGTACAAAGGAGGACCACATTTTTATAGTTCGTATAGTTCCGGGCGCTGTGCCTGCCCCCAGCCTCTTGCCCTTCCGACTGTGGAAGGGGATCCTTTGCTCCCTTGTCTGCCCCTGAGGCATGGCCCTCCCCTGAACTACCACTCCCCCTAGGATCAGGCCCATCCCCCTCTGACCCTAATCTTTGTGTGCTTATCTCTATGGGTACCCCACCCCCACCCACCTCCTCTCCTCCACTCTCCTCCTCCACCTCCTTCCCCTCTCCACTCTCCTCCTCCCCTCTCCAGTCTGCACTCTCCTCCTCCTCCATTTCTCCACTCTCCTCTTCACTCTCCTCCACCACCTCCACTGCGCCACTCTCCTCCCCCTCTCCTATACCACTCCTCACCTCCTCCTCTCCTCCATCGCTCCTAAGCTCCTCCACCTCCTCCTCTCCTCCATCACTCATAACCTTCTCCGCCTCCTCCTCTCCTGCACCACTCCACACCTCCTCCTCTCCTCCATCACTCCTCACATCCTCCTCGTCTCCACCACCACTTGCCATGGCCACCTCTCTCCCATTTCTACTTCTCGCCTCTCCTCTTCTCCTCCTCCACCCCTATCCACTCCTCTCTCCTCCCTCCATAATTATCCCCAAAATAATATAAGGATAAATCAAAATAAGTATTACGGTATATAAAGTGGATATAAAAGGTCTACACACCCCTGTTAAAATGTCAGGTTTCTGTGCTGTAAACAAATGAGACAAAGATAAATAATTTCAGAACTTTTTCCACCTTTAATGTGATCTATAAACTGTACAATTCAATTGAAAAACAAACTGAAATCTTTTTGGTGGAGAGAAGAAAAATAAAAAATAAAAATAATGTGGTTGCATAAGTCTGCACACCCTCTTATAACTGGGGATGTAATTGTGTTCAGAATTAAGCAATCACATTCCAAATCATGTTAAATAGGAGTCAGCATACACCTGCCATCATTTAAAGTGCCTCTGATTATGTGGGAAAAGGTGTTATGGCCAGGCTACATTTTGCAAAAACACATCTGAAGTCTCCCAAAGCATGTGGGAAAATGTGTTATGGTCTGATGAAACCAAGGTTGAACTTTTTGGCCATAATTCCAAAAAATATGTTTGGCGCAAAAACAACACTGCACATCACCAAAAGAACACCATACCCACAGTGAAGCATGGTGGTGGCAGCATCATGCTTTGGGGCTGTTTTTCTTCAGCTGGAACTGGGGCCTTAGTTAAGATAGAGGGAATTATGAACAGTTCCAAATACCAGTCAATATTGGCACAAAACCTTCAGGCTTCTGCTAGATAGGAAAAACATGAAGAGGAACTTCATCTTTCAGCATGACAACGACCCAAAGCATACATCCAAATCAACAAAGGAATGGCTTCACCAGAAGAAGATTAAAGTTTTTGAATGGCCCAGCCAGAGCCCAGACCTGAATCCGATTGAAAATCTCGGGGGTGATCTGAAGTGGGCTGTGCACAGGAGATGCCCTCGCAATCTGACAGATTTGGAGTGTTTTTGCAAAGAAGAGTGGGCAGATCTTGCCAAGTCAAAATGTGCCATGCTGATAGACTCATACCCAAAAAGACTGAGTGCTGTAATAAAATCAAAAGGTGCTTCAACAAAGTATTAGTTTAAGGGTGTGCATACTTATGCAACCATATTATTTTATTTTTATATTTTTTCTTCCCTCTACCTAAAAGATTTCAGTTTGTTTTTCAATTGAGTTGCACAGTTTATAGGTCACATTAAAGGTGGAAAAAGTTCTGAAATGATTTATCTTTGTCTCATTTTTTTACAGCACAGAAACCTGACATTTTAACAGGGTGTGTAGACTTTTTATATTCACTGTATATGAGGGGGAAAAAATGTGTTTTATGTGTATTTATTAACTGTTGGGAATGGGGTGTGGGGTATAGGATGGGGGAGTTTGTATGGAGTGACCTAGCTCTATGTGTATCTATGTGTGTTATTTATTATATGTGTATTTGTATTATGTGTAATGTGTAAATATGTGTAATCAAAATTTAAGTGGAAAATAGTAGTTACAATAATTTCAAAGAATAAAACTGTAAGATCCTGCTTTGCAAATTCACCTACTCTCTCTCTCTCTATCACCAACCACCAACTCCGGGACCTGCGTGCTACTTTGTGAGAATCTATAACACAGTCAATACATGGGCGTGTGAAATGCAACTTTATAATCTCTCTCTGTCAATCATCTTCGGCTAGCCCACTTAATATTTTTTGAGCGGCCTGTGTTGCACTCTGTGATTAAGGGATTGGATTGTAACTGCGGACCAGTTTTATTCCAGCACCCTAACAGCTTGCGAGCGTGGGAAGGATTTACGGTTTTGAGGCTTTGGCCCTTAACTTGCGGCCTTGTTTAATTAAATCGCTCTGTAATTGTAGCAAATCTCAAGCCTGCAGACATATGGCCTGTATAGCGTAATCTGCGGCTTTGTAAATGAATAGGGGCTTTTGTTAGCAGGGGTGACTAAACATTGGGAGGCATGAATCTCTCAAACATAGAGAAAGTACCAAACTCAAACTCAAATTAATTGCTAAATTTTTTATGAATTATGAATACAGTAGTACTAAGCAACATTTGAACTTAGATTTTTCTTTATCATTGTAATATAATATTTCTACATTATAATGCATCCTTGCAATATCAAATATAAAACTTTACAGTAACATGGGAAATACTACATGCAATACTATAACAGTGGTATTGGTCCCTGTCTATATAGTGTAGGACCTTTGGAAGCTGGCTTTGTTTTGCTCTTCTTGGTGTGGAATTGTTGGTCAATGTTGAGGTGATGTTCAGCTGTATATGTGATATGATGTGTTGGAGTATTATCTTGATTGTCGGTTGCACAGTGTGGACTTGATGCATGCATTTAAAGGTATACCATTTTCTTTTAAACAATTTATTCTTTGTATAATAAAGTATTCTTCATTCTAATTTCCAGAAAACTCCCTGCACAACAAATATGATTAGCTCACATTATATATTTTTGGCAGTCTTTAATTAGATAAACCCACTTTTCCCCTTTATTGGATCAATGTGAACTTCATAACCTAATATTTTTCAACAACATGTTCTATCAGTTTCCAAAATTTCTACACAATTCCCAGAAAGGTGAAAATACGTTTCCACATGCAATATCTTTGATTCCAACTTTTTAAAAGATGTGTAATTAGGTCATTTCTAAATTATTTTATAATTACTTTCCTTTAAATATTTGTGACCACTGTTGCTCATCACTAATTGTTATTTAAAGTTATCTTCTCTTCTTTCTACCTCTGACAACAAGTAAATAGATTATATTAATGTTTAAGTATGTAGAACAAGAAAGTATAGGAACAGAAGGGTTTAGGCATTTGTTTTCAGTCTTCTGAATGCCCAGAGTCTGAAATTCTGGTCCGTTTTCTGCTTGACTTTCACGCTATCTAGACTCCTTGACTTATCTCCCCTGCACAGTTTACTTTTTTAATTTCCATTGCTGTCTATCTTTTTTGGCTAACTCCAATAAACCCAATTAATGTAGATTAAACAATAAAGAAGGTCACTTTTTAAAAATATCAGCCTATTATGTAAATGTAAACGGTCCTTCATATCATATTTATACACAACTGAGATTTTTGTTAGTGTGTATGTGGGTGTCATTTACTTTGCAACTAAGGACACTTTATAGTCACCTCCCTGAACTTATTATCTGGTGCCAGCAATGGAAAGAAGCTAGTGCCTCATTCCAAAAACAATATATTATATTTATTGGTTAAATATTAATCATGATAACCTAAAGGGAAAAAAATAATAGCTGTGTACAGTTTAATTAATCTCTGATTAATTTTACAGGGTCAGCCTGATAACGGGGAGGAGACAAGAAGTATAAAAAGGCTTGAATCCCAACTAGAATCAGTACAGAGGCAAGATGGCAAAGCTTATCCTCCTCACCGGTAAGTAGATCCTGACAAATCTATAGAATGCCATGCAATTTCATTATGATGCTTAGAAAGAACCAAAATGTATCCTACAAAGGTATAACAATGATCTTGTTCTTTTCAATAAGATCTATTTGAAATTCTGGTGGTACATACTATATGGATGATTTAGCAATTTTTTTAATTTACCACATTTTTTATTGTATATTTTAAAAAGCATGTTTTGAAACTAAGGACCCTATGCTAATGACAATTACAAGTGCCGTAGTAGCACAGAAAATCATTTTTAGCCATGCTTTTCCCCCATCCTTTAACCCTTGTGAGAGAACTGCTACGAGTCACTGCTACAAGTGACCTGCTTCCCCATAAAGCCAAAAAGCATGGCACCATTTTCCATTGATTTTTGCACTGACAAAAGATTATGAGTTACTCCATTAGACTTTGACACAAAATCCCTATGCTAATCTGATTTTACGGATCACTCGGAAACTTGGGCAGTGCCGTAACTGCAAACATTGAAAAAAATGTTGCCGGTACCAGAGACCACTCGCAAAAACCTTTGCAGTATGCCGCAGCAGCAGCTAAGGTTACATTATAGCTCCAAAAATCCCTTAAAAAGGTTGAAATGTCAACACTATTAGACAATTAACAGTCCAATATCAATATATGTAATTAAAATCATGATATTGTATTAATATGTCTGTTTATTAGACAATATATCTGGTAACACACAACCCAGTACATGTATAAATATATTATTAACACAAAGTGCACTTATTTCCATATATTGTAGCTATAAATACTATTGGGTGTGTATGCCATTCAGTCGTGTCCGACTTTAAGTAACCTCATGGACCGCAACACACCATGCTGATCCACTTGGTATTCATGGCAGAGATACTGGAGTGGGTTGCCACTTCCTCCTTGAGTGGGCTAAAGCATACCCTGCATGGCTTCAGGGTGGTGTATGATTGATGACTGGAATCAAATCCAGGCTACAGCGGTGAAAACACAGAATGCTAACCATGGGGCCACCAGGGAATATATATTTAATAGTAAAATAAACATAATGAAATGAACTGTAAAACTTGCATTGAAAATATAGGGTATTTCATTATTAGTTTTAAATAAGTGTGCAAAATATAGTATTCCATTTTTGTTTTGGAGATAACAAATCTTAGGCCTTTAAAATTTTAATTCTGGATAAGCTTAGAAAGTGTGCTAAAATTGCAGGTGGTCTATTACTAAACTGTTTATATACCCATTCATTTTATATGATTTACTAATCTCTTGTTTCTGTGACCTATAGGGCTGGCACTGCTGCTGAATGCTCAGATAGGTAAGTCAAGAAGATATTAAGACACTAAATATATTTAATAATTAAAAACACAGAAATGAATGATATATAGATCTAATGCTTATGACTGTTAGGAATATATGTCAATACATTATTTTATCTGTCAAGATTAACTCACTCAAAATAGCCATCTAAACTCAACAAATATGGACGTTTAAAAAGATAAAACATTGTAAGAGAATAAGGATTAGTTTAATTAATTTGATGCAACATAAATAAAGATAATAATAATAATAACGCAAAGATGCATTTATTTATATAACAAAGTAAGCCAGTGCGGATACCTGTGCTATTGGCATGGATATTCTTATTGGAAATGGACTCAGTCTACTCAGTCTAGGAAGAAGCCATACATGTAAATTTAAAACCATAGCTATAAGTAATTACTAAAACATGCAATAAAAAGCATCTCAAGTAATAACTATTACATTTAGCACCTAGTCATAGGTTCGAAACACCTTCACTACCAGTAAGATAAACATATTAGTGAGAAAACTTAAGGTGGGTTAATCAGTGACTCAATCATTTGAAATCTCCATATTATCAAACAGAAATATGCTTACATTACTGTCCTGTTGGTGTGTTGAAAACACTGATCAAAGATACGATTGCAACTTAGGCCCAGGAGGACGCATTGATAGGTAATGTGTAAATTAAATAAAGAAACATTGAGATACTGTATTGTACATGCTCCAATATGTTGTGGGTATCATAAAACCAATGACTCCCAAAGTCACACATTTATTGTGTGAATTAAACTACTGAACAAGGAAAGTTTGAAACTGACCTACTTTTCTGCAATTAATTGAAACAAAGTTAACTATATTCTTAAAAAGTGAATTCAACACGTATTAGCAATTATTTGGTCTGAATTTAGTTATTGCATTTTTTAGTAGACTACACCAGGTTTGAATGTTTCTTTTTTAAATTATTTGTATTCAGTATTGCTACTCTTCATACATCAAATTAATTTATTTAAAGTATGGTTGATATTATGTGTATTTACAACCAAATATATCCTACTACAATACTAGAACAAATTCATATGTCTTAACATATTCATAGAATATGCATGACCCAAAGATTTAATAAATCAAACCCTGGCATATATGTTGATATCTTTTATTTATTCAGGCTCTGCCTACGAGCTCACATGTTACTTCACCAACTGGGCCCAATACAGACCTGGACTGGGGAAGTTCAAGGTAGATAACATTGACCCATGCCTTTGTACTCACTTGGTCTATGCCTTTGCCGGAATGACTAACAACAAGATTGCCACCATCGAATGGAATGATGTCACTCTATACCAGTCTTTCCAGAACTTGAAGAACCAGTAAGTGACATAAAAAAGCTCTATTCATATTTTACATTCTATACAGATAAAAAATAGGAACGTTCTGGGTCGAAAGGAGAGTATTTTTCAGAATAACATACTGATTTCCAAGTAAAATCTACTACTATTAATATCAGCTAATGAAGCTGATATTAATTATTTAAAAAAAAGATTCCTGTAGGTTAACAGTAATTTACAGAGTTTTTTTTACCGGGAATGTTATATGAGTTACGGTACATGAGTTTTAATGTTCTCTTTCCGATTTTAGGAATGGTAACTTGAAAACTCTGCTGGCCATTGGAGGTTGGAACTTTGGCACTGCACCGTAAGTACTGTTTTTTGAAGACCAATATTCTTCAAGTTTAGATAACAAATTTGTCAGGCTATCAGTCTTACCTCTTTTTTCAATATGAAGATTCACCGCCATGGTTGCCACTGCTCAGAACCGTCAGACTTTCATCTCCTCTGTCATCCAATTCCTGCGTCAGTATGGGTTTGATGGTCTGGATTTTGACTGGGAATATCCTGGCTCCAGAGGCAGCCCTCCTCAGGATAAACAGCTCTTCACCACCTTGGTTCAGGTAAGCTATTGATGTGTTACCTGAAATAGTTTATTACTAAAACGGTATATTTGATGGTTGCCATTGAATGCTCATTATTTTTATATATATAAAAAAAAAAAAAATCATTATATATCAAAGACTAAACATCCATCAAATTCAAAAGCATTATATTTACGTTTTCTTCAGACCATAGGAAAAATTAGAAAAGAAGAAAGCCAAACAAATAGACAAAAGAAAGACACATATTCTGTGTTTTAAGTCTGCCATGATTTTTCCATAACCTCCCCGCTTTATCTTAATTGATTCCTAATTGTGAGTTGTTCCCAAATACACTATGGTCTAGATAATTGCCCCATATTTTAATATTTTATCAAACATCACAGCTTTCCCCTGTCTTATATGAACTTCTCTCCATATATCTACGATTATTTACTTTACGGAGTTTTTAAGCACATTACATGTTAAATAAAATGTGTGACGCCAAAATTTATTTGCTCCTATTCATATTTCCCAAACTGAAATGGAACGATGAAGTATCTGGAAATATTTCAATCTTAATTTTCAATGTTTGACTAATCTAAAAGAAAACTATCTACAAAAGGGTCTTTATTTGGAGGCATATTAACCAAATGTAGAGAGTACCCCCTTTTGTCTACACAGTTTCTATTTTCTTATTGGACCATATTCTTTAATTCTGAACTTTAATATTGAGTGTTTATTATATTCTTTTTTGTATAGCATTTTTAATCAACTTTTAATCAAAAAAAAAAGATGGGGGAACACATCAAAGAAACCACTGGGAGTTCAGCATTTTCAGTCAATTTAAGTGATAATATAAATTACTTCAAACATTGTGTCATCACCCACATGACTTATTCAAATTATTTTTCTTCAGGAAATGAGGGCAGCATTTGAGACAGAAGCATCACAAACCAACAAACCCAGACTCATGGTGACTGCTGCCGTGGCTGCCGGTATCTCCAACATCCAGGCTGGTTACCAGATTCCTCAGCTCTCTCAGTAAGTAAACTGACTGCTCCATATTTCTACATTTATAAGGATACATATGTTGTATTTATTTATTTGTTTCAATAATACACAGGGCTTTGGACTACATCCATGTCATGACTTATGACTTGCATGGTTCATGGGAAGGATACACAGGAGAAAACAGCCCCCTGTATTCCAATCCATCTGCCACTGGATTAAATGCTGACCTCAATGTTGTGAGTACCCATTAGCTAAAAAATATATCCTCCCTTAGATCATGGCTTAACAGAGATTTATGAAATGTAGGTACCAGCTAGATTAGTGAGGAGCCAGTTAGCCAAACTTTTTTTTTGTTTCAGAACCAGAGGTATATTAGGAAGACGAATTACTAAAACACAGAAACAACAGAAACCATTTGTAATATTTAGAAACCATGGATCCATATCTTCTAGGATTTGTAAAGTGCAAATCTTACATAATCAGTACATTGAACTGCACTTTAACAGATATATCTTCCAATTTAATGATATAAAATGTACCCACTCAACAGAAATTTGGAGAATTTGATAAAAGCCCCATTAGGTTCCTAAAAGATTGTGCTTCGTGAAGACTTTTTTATTGGTTGATTAAACAGTGTCACAACTTGTGGGTAAACTTTTTGTTAAATTAATCCTCAGTAACATTACTAAAAAAGTAAATGTACTTATAATAAAGAAGTAATATGCTCATTTATCATATCTACTAATATATCCTAAATCTTCCTCTCTTTAGAACTCTGTCATGAACTACTGGGTGCAGAACGGTGCACCAGCTTCAAAACTCATTGTTGGATTCCCAACCTACGGACACACTTTCATCTTGAGCAACCCATCCAGCACTGGCATTGGTGCTCCCACTTCTGGAGCTGGACCTTCTGGTCCTTACACCAGGCAATCTGGATTCTGGGCCTACTATGAGGTATCCTCCCTGAAATATGATGTTTCTATTACTGACATACAATTTCAAACTTATTTTTATAGCTTTTATAACTCATTCTTCAGGAACCTGTACGTGTACTATTTTGGGCAGTCTTTGATAATTCATTTGTATTCATTGACTTAACCCTATGTTAATCAATGAGTTATATAAAACCTTGTCCTATTTAGCTACACAAAGTAATGAATATGGATCTTATAAATACTATTGAATAGAAGGCCTTGGGGAAGATGTTTCTAATCGGGTTTTATCTTATATCAGTATGACAACATGTACACAATTATAGTAACCTAAATATATATAAACAATTCTAGACTAAATAATGGACTTACTGCTACTCACATTATAGATTTACTGCTCTAATTGTAACTATATTAATAAGAAGTACTTTGTTTGAGTGTTGACAGTCAGCTTTACTCCCCCACATCAATGTTGTATTTTTATGTCACATCTCTATTAGCAACACTTAAACATCATCACTATTGTTGTAGATCTGTACCTTCCTCAAGAATGGAGCAACTAGCCAGTGGTCCTCTGTTGAAGATGTCCCCTATGCCTACCAGGGAAATGAGTGGTTGGGATATGACAACGTGAAAAGCTTCCAGATCAAGGTATATTGCCATACCATATCTGTGCATAATCACAAAACAGCAGCAATATGTCTATAATATACTAAAGAGTATTCTTGCTTTTTACAGGCTCAGTGGTTGATGCAGAACAACTTTGCAGGTGCTATGGTTTGGGCTCTTGATTTGGATGATTTCACTGGCAGTTTCTGTAACCAGGGCAAGTACCCTCTGATCAACACACTGAGGAGCACTCTTGGCGTCCAGGCTTCTGGTGAGTAGTTTGTCTATTTATTGAAAACTTTATGTATCTATTTTTCATGAAAAATTAACAAAACATTTATTATGATCAAACAAGATTAGAAAACTAATTTATTCTACAAATGGGGCATATACATTTCAATTTTAAAAATAATGGCATTTGACTCATAAAACCTCCAAACTGTATATATGAAGGGGGCTTGTCTTATCACATTTCAGATTATTACTTTGTTGATAGAACTATGGGGTAGTAAATGCTTGGAAAATTCACCAGCATCCAAACATATTTGTGAAAATAGAGTCAAGGTCTGGAAACATATTCTTTTACAGATAGCCATCATTCAGAAGGTGTCTTAAAGGAAATTTACAGTGAAAGATACCATGAAAGGAGACAGTATAGCAGTTAGTTTATTTGAAGGGACATGGAAATCTTTAATTCTGCTGTACATCATCAAACAGAGCACTGAAAATCAAGAGAAAAATATTTGATATTTTTCATAATAAAGCATATTACACTGTGTTCTAGGAGTATTACGTTTGCGGAAGTTTCAAGGGAATAAATAGTAAATGTAATTGGTCAGTGGAGATACGAAAGAAAGGTGCTAGATATTTGTTTTGGACTAAGGTACACAAGCTGACTATCCCTGCTATAAAAGATAGTAACTGAAAAGAGAAGGCCCAGAAGATTTTTAAATGTAAGCACAGCGTGAAGGGTAGATACAAAAATCATCGACTATTTCTGTAATATATGTCTTTTCTATTTACAGGCTGCAGTCCTCCATCTTCTCCAATTACAGCAGCTCCACAAGCTCCAGCTACAGCAGCCCCAGCCACCGCAGCTCCAGCTACAGCAGCTCCATCCGGAGGTAGTGGATTCTGTGCCGGTAAAGCCAGCGGTCTCTACCCAGTAGCTGGAAACAAGAATGCCTTCTGGCACTGTTTGAATGGAGTTACCTACCAACAACACTGCCAAACTGGCCTTGTCTTTGACCCAAGCTGCGAGTGCTGTAATTGGGCTTAAATTGTACCTACTGAAAGTTAACTTTCCATGTTACAATAAAAAATAATTCAGCATAAGAAACGTGTCTGTGTATTTTAATGATGTAGACAAGTCAGTTCTTTATTTTAGATTACTGTAGGAACACCCTCTCGGAACATGTGCAGCTTGTCTGCTACAGGTAAAAAAAACATTGCAGCCCAGTACAGTCTTTAGTGTCCTTATGCAGTTCTTAATGTACCTGTATGTATACTATATATACTCCAAATTCTGGACAAGAGCTGTAAAGATGCATAGAACAGAGTAAACGCATGGCCAGACTATCAGACTTATTAAATTGCGATTCGGCCAATTGAAAAGGCCTCTATATAAGCACAAAGCATATTTTTTTTACAGAAGTATTTAGTTAGTAAAAAAAATATGCTATGTGCTTATATAGAGCCCTTTTCAATTGGCCGAATCGCAATTTAATAAGGCTGTATATCCATAATTGTCAGACAAGACAGAGAAGGTAATATAATAAACTGCTCTGTTCAGAGTGTGATGATAGTACAGGTAAAGACAAATGTCAATTAATGCTATGATGTTTTGAAATTATTCTGTAGGAAAGCTTCTCAGAATGGGCGCATGTGTGACAGGTGTAACAGATTAGAGGAAATATATACTTGATAAAGGAACGTTATTTTATTTTTAAATATATACATATATATATATATACACACACATATACATATATATAGGAAGGCACAATACAGCAGCTCAACAAATTCATGGCAATTTTGAACGATAATCAGTTCGATCTGAAACTTACCATTAGTGATGTCGCGAACATAACATTTTCGGTTCGCACACCGCGAACGCGAACCGCCGCAAATGTTCGCGAACCGGCGAACATCGGCGAACCGCCATACACTTCAATGGGCAGGCGAATTTTAAAACCCACAGGGACTCTTTCTGGCCACAATAGTGATGGGAAAGTTGTTTCAAGGGGTCTAACAACTGGACTGTGGCATGCCGGAGGGGGATCCATGGCAAAACTCCCACGGAAAATTACATAGTTGATACAGAGTCTGGTTTTAAGCCATAAAGGGCATAAATTACCTAACATTCCTAAATTGTTTGGAATAACATGCTTTAAAACATCAGGTATGATGTTGTATCGATCAGGTAGTGTAAGGGTTACACCCGCTTCACAGTAACAGACCAATCTCCCCGTTTAATGCACCGCAAACAACCGCAAACAGTCCCTTTGCACAACCGCAAACTCCCCATTTGCACAAGGTTGGATACCAAGCTAGCCATGTCCCGTTCCTTGTCCTCACTGATGTCATTGAAGGTCTCTTCCTCCATCCAGCCACCAAGGGTCTCCGAAAGGTGACAACAAGCCCCCTGGGACGCCTGCTGTGTTTGGTCTTCCACCTCCTCAAAGCCACCTTCCTCCTCTGACTCCTCTTCTTCAGACTCCTCTCTCTGCGTTGCCTCTGTCTGCGTTATTATAAGGTGTGTACTGTTAAGTAGTACTATTCCTATCAGTTTAATCCCTGTTACGTCCACTATTAGGGGACGTGTATATGGCATGGATTTTTGGAACAGGGAGATGGAAAAAGATGCTTGGTCGGACCTCCTACTTCGAATTTGGGGCACTGCACGTGCAATGTAATGTGCCACCAGATAGGAGTGGTGTATTAAGTTGTACTATTCATTCCTATCAGTTTAATACCTGTTACGTCACCTATCAGGGGACGTGTATATGGCATGGATTTTTGGAACAGGCAGATGGAAAAAGATGCTTGGTCGGTCCTCCCACTTCAAATTTGGGGCACTGCGCGTGCAATCTAAGGTGCCACCAGATACGAGTGGTGTATTAAGTTGTGCTATTAATTCCTATCAGTTTAATACCTGTTACGTCACCTATCAGGGGACGTGTATATGGCATGGATTTTTGGAACAGGCAGATGGAAAAAGATGCTTGGTCGGTCCTCCCACTTCAAATTTGGGGCACTGCGCGTGCAATCTAAGGTGCCACCAGATAGGAGTGGTGTATTAAGTTGTACTATTAATTCCTATCAGTTTAATACCTGTTACGTCACCTATCAGGGGACGTGTATATGGCATGGATTTTTGGAACAGGGAGATGGAAAAAGATGCTTGGTCGGTCCTCCCACTTCAAATTTGGGGCACTGAGCGTGCAATCTAAGGTGCCACCAGATACGAGTGGTGTATTAAGTTGTGCTATTAATTCCTATCAGTTTAATACCTGTTACGTCACCTATCAGGGCACGTGTATATGGCATGGATTTTTGGAACAGGCAGATGGAAAAAGATGCTTGGTCGGTCCTCCCACTTCAAATTTGGGGCACTGCGCATGCAATCTAAGGTGCCACCAGATAGGAGTGGTGAATTAAGTTGTACTATTCATTCCTATCAGTTTAATACCTGTTACGTCACCTATTAGGGGACGTGTATATGGCATGGATTTTTGGAACAGGGAGATGGAAAAAGAGGCTTGGTCGGTCCTCCCACTTCAAATTTGGGGCACTGCGCGTGCAATCTAAGGTGCCACCAGATAGGAGTGGTGTATTAAGTTGTACTATTCATTCCTATCAGTTTAATACCTGTTACCTCACCTATCAGAAGACGTGTATATGGCATGGATTTTTGGAACAGGGAGATGGAAAAAGATGCTTGGTCGGACCTCCTACTTCGAATTTGGGGCACTGCACGTGCAATGTAATGTGCCACCAAATAGGAGTGGTGTATTAAGTTGTACTATTCATTGCTATCAGTTTAATACCTGTTACGTCACCTATCTTTCCTCCCAATAGCACATTCTATATGTCATCAACCGGCCTGTGTGTATTTAGAGAACCACACTTTAAGGACCTTAACCTGGGACAAGGTGGCTTGGCTATCAGAATTGCCTCAGAGCCGTAAAAACTCGCCAAACCCCCTAATCAGACACTCACTATCATACTGCAAATGGGCCAAGAAACACACGGGTTTGTTCCCTGGATCCACCCAATTGACCCCAATTCTTGACCACCCTCAGGCTCCGAAACACATGAGCACAACATCACAACACTGGTGGAGGTCAAGGAAACTAGATAGACTGAGAGACTGGTTAGTAAAGGGCCAGATGCTCATCTATGAGGAACTGAGGGACAAGCATGAGCTACCGCTGTCAGAACATTACAATTACTGTAGGCTGAGGCATTTCACACACTCCCTGACCCAGAAACAGGGGACACCGGTCTTAAATTGGTTCTCCAACCTCTATCAAGGGGGATCATTGGGTCGCTTTACAAATATAAAACATTTGTTACTGGTTGAAGCGACACTGGGGGTAGGACCGGAGTGGGGGAGCCCTGGAGACCCTTCAGAAGCAACCGGCGGCAAAATCATCCCAGGAAAGGAGAGGTCGCTTACTGAAGCCTGCCCTAGGGTAACCCAAGGGTGATTGCCCAGGTTAGATATTGTAAATAATAAGCTTATACTGCTGGAGGGATGATAGCTAATAGGACTTTGGTGTTTCCTGCAGATATACTCTTTACTATTGTCTGTTTTACCATGTTTTAGGTATCTCTTAAATTGCAATCACAGTAAAAAATAAGAAAAATTATTAACCTAGAAAGTAAAAATAAGGAATAGCCGGCTAACTTTCACAAAATGTCTTTATTGTAAATATGTATTTTTGCACAACTGTTATGCAAGACTGTTCAAAAATGCTTTATTTTTCATTACATGCTGTACGCCTTCTAAAATAAAATAATATAATATAAAATAATATAAATGCAAAAATTAGGCATTGTTGCAGCGACCAGAAAAATTGATGTTAGTTTGCCAGGCAGAAAGTGCCCTAAAACATTGCGTCTTGAACCCTAATTGGTGGCGGATAAGTCACACAAGTCATCCGGCATTCAGGGATAAAATACAGCAGCGTGTGGACCATTATTAGCTCAAGGCAGCTCATCTATCAGGCCTTTTTTAATCGAATGTATCACCCACTGTCAGTCCCTTCTGGATCCATCCCTCATTCATCTTAATAAAGGTGAGGTAATCTAGACTTTTTTGACCTACGCGACTTCTCTTATCAGTGACAAAACCTCCTGCTGCACTGAAGGTCCTTTCTGACAGGACACTTAAAGCGGAGCAGGACAGAAGTTCTATGGCAAATTGGGATAGCTCAGGCCACAGGGCAAGCATGCCCACCCAGTAGTCAAGGGGTGCATCGCTCCTCATAGTGTTTATATCTGTAGTTATGGCGAGGTAGTCTGTTACCTGACGGTCGAGTCGTTCTCTGAGGGTGGACCCCGAAGGGCTGTGGCGATGCATAGGACTTAAAAAGCTCTGCATGTCCTTCATCAACAACACGTCTGTAAAGCGTCCTCTCCTTGCCGTCGTGGTCGTGGGAGGAGGAGGATTATGTTCACCTCTTCCACTGTTAGATAGCTGTTGTGCTGTGACACCCTTAAACGCTGTGTAAAGCATACTTTTTAATTTATTTTGGAAGTGCTGCATCCTTTCCGACTTGTGGTAATTCGGTAACATTTCAGGCACTTTCTGCTTATAACGGGGGTCTAGTAGCGTAGACACCCAGTACAGGTCGTTCTCCTTCATCCTTTTTATACGAGGGTCCCTCAACAGGCACGACAGCATGAAAGACCCCATTTGCACAAGGTTGGATACCGAGCTAGTCATGTCCCGTTCCTCGTCCTCAGTGATCTCACTAAAGGTATGTTCTTACCCCCAGCCACGTACAACAGCACGTGTACCAGATAGGTGACAACAAGCACCCTTGGATGCCTGTTGTGGTTGGTCTTCCTCCTCCTCCTCAAAGCCACATTCCTCCTCTGACTCCTCTTCCTCACAATCCTCTTCCAGCGTTGCCGCAGGTCCAGCAAGCGATGCTGATAAGGCTGTTTCTGGTGGTGATGTTGACCACAACTCTTCCTCTTCCTCTTCACACTCATCTACGGCCTGATCCAGCACTCTTCGCAGGGCACGCTCCATTAAGAAAACAAATGGTATGATGTCGCTGATGGTGCCCTGGGTGCGACTGACCAGGTTTGTCACCTCCTCAAAAGGACGCATAAGCCTACAGGCATTGCGCATGAGCATCCAGTAACGTGGCAAAAAAATCCCCAGCTCCGCAGAGGCTGTCCTAGCACCCCGAACATACAAATACTCGCTAACGGCCTTTTCTTGTTGGAGCAGGCGGTCGAACATTAGGAGTGTTGAATTCCAACGTGTCGGGCTGTCTAAAATCAAGCGCCTCGCTGGCATGTTGTTTCGCGGCTGGATATCTGTAAAGTGCGCCTGAAATGGGCACACACCATCCTGGCCTGCTTCAGGACGTCCTGTAAGCCTGGGTTCTTATGCACAAAGTGTTGTACAATCAGATTACACACATGTGCCATGCACGGCACATGTGTCAACTTGCCCAAATTCAATGCGCCAACAAATTTCTTCCGTTGTCACAAACCACTTTGCCAATCTCCAGTTGGTGCGGAGTCAGCCACTGATCCACCTGTGCGTTCAGGGCGGACAGGAGTGCTGGTCCGTGTGACTCTCTGCTTTGAGGCAAGTCAACCCCAAGACGGCGTGACACTGCCGTATCTGGGATGTGGAATAGTACCTGTGGAGCTGGGGGGGTGCCGTTGATGTGGAGCAAGACATAGCAGCAGCAGAAGAGGACTCAGCCGAGGAAGTTATGGAAGAGGATGGAGTAGGAGGAGTAGAGGAGGTGGCAGCAGGCCTGCCTGCAAGTCGTGGCGGTGTCACCAACTCCTGTGCAGTGCCACGTATTCCATGCTTGGCAGCCGTCACCAGGTTTACCCAATGCGCAGTGTAGGTGATATACCTGCCCTGACCATGCTTTGCAGACCAGGTATCCGTGGTCAGATGGACGCTTGCCCCAACACTGTGTGCCAGAGATGCCATTACTTCCTTTTGCACAATCAAGTACAGGTTGGGGATTGCCTTTTGTGCAAAGAAATTTCGGCCGGGTACCTTCCACTGCGGTTTCCCAATAGCTACAGATTTTTTGAACGCCTCAGACTCCACCAGCTTGTATGGTAAAAGCTGGCGGGCTAAGAGTTCAGACAAGCTAGCTGTCAGTTGCCGGGCAAGGGGGTGACTTTGTGACATTGGCTTCTTACGCTCAAACATGTCCTTGACAGACACCTGACTGTGGGCAGATGAGCAGGGACTTTGAGTGCTGCTTGTACTCATGTGTTGATCCCATAGGCGTTTGTGATGTGACATCATGTGACTTCGCAAAGAAGTTGTACCTAGGTGGGTGTTGGACTTCCCACGACTCAGTTTCTTTTCGCAAAGGTTGCAAATGGCATCGCTGTTGTCACAGGCAGACACACGAAAAAATTGCCACACTGCTGAGCTCTGCAATGACTGCATTCTGGTGGTGGCAACAGCATGCGTTGACTGGCGTGCTGTCTGGCTGACCTCGGGTGCCGATGCATGCTGTCTGACTGTGCCACTAGCTACTTTCGACGACCTCCCGCTGCTTCCAACTCGTCTCCTCCTCCTCTCTGTATCCCCATTTGAACTTTCCTCCTGTTATTCTTCTCTTATAGCGGGCACCCACGTGACATCCATGGACGCATCGTCATCATCAACCGCTTCACTTGTATCTGACAACTCAACAAAGGAAGCAGCATCGGGTATAACATCATCATCATCATCAGACCGTACGTCCGTGTGTGTAATGCTGCCTGACTGGGACATATCCCTGTTATCTACATCCTCAGGCACTAATGTTTGTGCATCACTCATTTCTTCCAACGGATGTGTAAATAACTCTGCTGACGGATCAAGTGAAGCGGCTGTGGTGCTAGTGTTGGTGGTGGCGGCAGGCGGGCGAGTGGTAACTGGAGAGGTGCCAGAAGCTAAGCTGGGGGAGGATGGTGCATCTAGGTTCCGAGCGGAAGCTGTAGAAGATTGGGTGTCCTGTGTTAGCCAGTCAACCATGTCCTCAGAACTTTTCAAGTTCATTGTATGTTGCCTCTGAAAACTGGGCATTATTCTAGGGCCAAAGGGAATCACAGCACCACGACGGCCCCTGCGGGGTGGCCTGCCTCTGCCTGTCATTTTTTTAAGATTAGTGGTACTATGCGTGCAAGCTACTGTGACACCAGATATGAGTGTCACTGTGCACTGGCAAAAGTTGGCAGAGTAGGCGCTGTAGGCCTCACACACACGCCAACTGATATTCAATCGATTACAGAAAAAAAAGGGTTGTCTTATGTCACTGTACACTACGGTTGCACCAGATATGGGTGTCACTGTCACTGTCAAAAGTTGGCAGAGTAGATGCAATAGGCCTCACACACACGCCTGTAGGCAGGCAACTGATATTCAATCGATTACAGAAAAAAAAGGGTTGTTTTATGTCACTGTACACTACGGTTGCACCAGACATGACGTATCACTGTGCACTGGCAAAAGTTGGCAGAGTAGATGCAATAGGCCTCACACACACGCCTGTAGGCATGCAACTGATATTCAATCGATTACAGTAAAAAAAGTGTTGTTTTATGTCACTGTACACTACGGTTGCACCAGATATGAGTGTCACTGTGCACTGGCAAAAGTTGGCAGAGTAGATGCAATAGGCCTCACACACACGCCTGTAGGCAGGCAACTTATATTCAATCGATTACAGTCAAAAAAGTGTTGTTTTATGTCACTGTACACTACGGTTGCACCAGATATGAGTGTCACTGTCCACTGGCAAAAGTTGGCAGAGTAGATGCAATAGGCTTCACACACACGCCTGTAGGCAGGCAACTGATATTCAATCGATTACAGAAAAAAAAGGGTTGTTTTATGTCACTGTACACTACGGTTGCACCAGATATGAGTGTCACTGTGCACTGGCAAAAGTTGGCAGAGTAGATGCAATAGGCCTGACACACACGCTAGCAGGCAGGCATATGCAATTAGATTACACAGAAAAAAATAATAAAATAAAATAAATGATGTTCTAGCCCTAAAAAGGGCTTTTTGGGTTGCTGTCCTTGCAGCAGATATCAAATGAGTCCTTCAGGTGTGTAGTGAAAGCTAAATACACAGCCTGGCTATCTATGTCCCTATTAAATCAGCAGCAGGTAGAATATATGTCCTCTCTCAACGAATGTAGCTTCAGAATGATTCTAAAATGGAGGCTGTCCTTCAGATGGAAGGCCCTGGAAGGGAGTGTATGCTGCTGATTGGCTGGAATGTGTCTGCTGACTGTAAGGTGCAGGGTCAAAGTTTCCTCAATGATAAATAATAGGGGGCGGACCGAAAAGCGCATGTGTTCGCTGTTCGTTGCGAACGCGAACATGCGAAAATCGCAGAGAATAGTTCTCCGGCGAACTGTTCGGGACATCACTAATATATATATATATATATATATGTTTACTTGCAGAAATCTTTTGCTGAACTTGTTGAGATCCTGCGGCTCCTGCAGGACATAGGGTTCTTTGGACAATCACTTTTTAGCAGTAATAACTTAGCACAGCATGCCTCCTCCGCCAGTACCCAGGAATTGCAGGAATACAAGAATACAGCAGTAACACTCCTAGTGATTAGGAGCAAAGTATCAGACTGTGTCCATTGCAATAATTCCCTTGTGTAGAATTATTATCTTCCCAGAACAAACCATACATAATGCTGATGTATGTTTAAACTGTAAAAAAACTTTATTGATCAGCTACAGTGAATTTATTTCCCACACAGTAATTCCCATCTTCAGCAGCTCCCACCCTGACCCCATTGGAATCTGTCTATCCATCAAGCAGATGACAGCCTTCCTTCCTTCCTGGAGTCTGTACAGGATGCCAGATGATAATTTCCCCTAGGTTTCTGGCCTACCAGGTGGTCTTTGATCAGCCCCGAAGTGGGCTTCTCATCTATGGCGTCATAGCAATCATAGATCAAAAGGGATGCCAGTTGACTTCCCCTGTGTATTCAGTCATAGCTGACTATACATTTAACCCCTCACATCCCTGTCAACTCTCTCTCTCCGAGTAGCTTGGCCCACACAATTTCACACCCCTGTGCCACATGCCCAGGGAATCCAGGTATAACACTTTATTAATATTCCCTGGGGAAAATTGAGCATTTAGATAGTAAGCATGGCTGGGTACTATCCATACATCACACATTGACAAGTATAACATGGTTCTCACACAGGATGGCTGACAGTAAAACAACTCCCATGATTTTGTAGACAATATGATAGGCGTCATGACAACAAGGCAATACCAGTCCATGTTATTCCAGGTCCTCCCCAATAGTCCAACAATCCCCAAGAGTTCAGTGGGCCCTCCTGAACATGACAACATCTCCCTTCTTTTTCCTAGAGTACCCTAGGAAGTCATTCTCTTTCGATCACTTCCTAGGTACACTGATCCCACTTGCGTGGATGCTGGGGTTTGCAAGTACCCAACATGCCAGATAGCCTCCTAAATTCCAGCAGGCACAACATTTTGGGAACAGCCTCTATGGCTCAATTGCCACCCACCTCCCCCTAGCCATGGCAAATGCCCCCTCCCCCCCTATCTAATAGGGAAAATTATATCCTTTTGCAGCTGCAGGGTAGACAATGCAGTTGGGGTAGATGATGAGCCAAGCCCAGAAGTACCCACTTTTTCAATCCATGACAACTGGCACTCTCATGTATGTAAGAACCTGGCATAGACCTGGGTAAACACCATCCTCTCCAACCAAGCCAGTACAAGCAGCTGACTTGTTGCATCTAAGCAGTCCATTGGCCTATGGGGCCAACAGTGCGCATCACTGAGTCCCGGTATGTCCTCTGAGCCTTCTAGTTTACCCAGTCCAAAAAGTCCCTGTGTGGTACCCAGTCCAGGTGACCGTTCCCAAGGTGCCATGACTGGTCCACCCCCCAAAAGCCAGGGCCAGTGAATTAACATACAAACTCACACACAGCACAGGGTGTCTTTTGGAGGCCTCCCAATGGCTTCCAAGTTACGGACTTGAAAAAAAGGCTTTTTTTTCAAGCCCGTAACTCAGAAGCGGTCGGGAGCCTCTCTTGCAAGTCTCACGATGAACGCCTTTGGTGCTCATCGTAGGCCTGGCAATGAGCGTCTTTGGTGCTCATTGCAAGCCTCTCCCTCCCCCCCTAACTTGCGGACCTTGTGATGAGCGCCGAAGGTGCTCATTGCATCCCCTCCACCTTACGGCCATCACGATTTAGCGCTCATTGCAGCCCCCGACAAACCTGTAACCTTTGGGCCTTGTGATGAGTGCCGAAAGACAAATGCCTTTGGTGCTCATTGAGCATGTGCAAGCCCGTAACTTTTAACATTACGTGACGACAACTCGCAATTACCACAAGTATTATATGTGCTATACTGAGAGCAGGCATTCTACTAAAAAGCTGCTGATCTATACAGTAGCTTTTGATAGCATATAAGAGATTGGGATATCACACTTGATATACTCCAAATATCGAATAGCATTACAGAGAATTGGGAGACCCACTAGACACCTGACCAGAGTGAAGGATCAAATGAGAGTGATTCTAGTACCTCGCATCCTTGAGGTCTAGTAAGAGGTTGTTGCTCCTTTCTCCCACCTACTCCTTTTTTTTGCCAAACAATATTTGTACACTTGTAACTTGCCCGACATAAATGACGGAATCATTTGTTTTGTTTAATTGTCTGTTCTGTCTCTCTATGTGCTGTTTCTCTCTGTACACACTCTTCCTCTCTCTGTGCATCCTTTTCCTCTCTCTGTGCTCTCTCTCCATGTGCCCTCTCTCAGTGTGCCCTCTCTCGCTCTCCATGCACCCTCTCTTTCTCTCTGTGCTCCCTCTCTCTCTCTGTGCACCCTCTCTCTCTCCGTGCACCCTCTGTCTCTCAGACGGTTGTTTCTCTTCATGTGCACTCTCTCTCTGTGTGTGTGCACTGTCTCTCCGTGCCCTCTGTCTCTCTCTGTGCCCTTTCTCTGCTCTCGGTGTACTCTGTCTCTCTCCCTCATCCCTCCCTCTCCCTGTCTCTTTCCCAACCCCTCTCTCTACATCTCCCTCCCCTCCTTTCTGTCCCTCCCTCCCACTCTCTCTTTGTCTCTCTCCCCTCCTCTCTCTTCATCTCCCTCCCCCTTTCTCTTTGTTTCCCCCCTCTCTTTCTCCCTCCCTTTCTTTCTCCCGCCCTCTCTTTCTCTCTCTCACCCTCCTTCTCTCTCCCTCCCTCACTCTCTCTCTCCTTCTACCTCTTTCCCTTTCCTCTCCCCCTACTTCTCTGCCTCCTCTCCGACTGCCTCCTCTCCAACTCATTCTCCCAGTCTCTCCTTTTCCTACTCCCTCCCTCTCTCTCCTCCCTTTCTGCATCCTTTCTCTTTCATTATCTCCCTCCCTCCCCCTTCCTCTTTCTCTCATAGGGGATGATGGGAGGTATTTGTCGGCCAGTGAGTATAGCATGACTCTGGTCGGGGTCACTCTTCCGGTTGGAGCTATTTTTTTTCCAGGCTGGGCTATTGGGCTGGGGAGCACTGGTCTATATGGTCTAGCTGGATGGCGGAGGCACTCTCACTTCTCCCCATGTTTCCCTGTATTGGTCCTCTAAGTGACCGGACTCTGCTGCAGTATTGGATCTTGGACCCAGACTCGTATTGCTGGAGGACAAAGCTGGAAAAATTGCTTCAGCAGAACAACCTAGGCAACCTATTCAACAGTCTGGACCTAGTGCCTCTTCCACCACCCAAGCTTGGCAGAGCTCCAACACCTCCTCCCCATATGAGTCCTGGAACTGCTCAATGTAATGTTCAGGAGTCAACTGATGGCACCCACTTAACTTCATAGTTCTTTGCAAGATGTCGGGGAATGGCCCCGTAGGCTGTGCTGGTTCGCCCAATAAGTAAGACCATCAGGAATCTGACCCAGTCCTCCGGGCTTGACATGTTGCAGCTGGCACTGCAGCTCAAAGTGCTGTGGAAAGCTGTAAATGTCACCCCCAGCATCATAAAATCGTGAAACTTTCTATTGGGCAGCTTACTGGGTGGTGGGTCAGAATCAGCTGAACTCTTCATGTAATATGGTAACTGTCTGGCTTGCTCCCTGGGGACCTCCATGCTGACTGTCCTCCTCACCTTCATTATTTGATCTGTTGACAGCCCTTCTCCAGTGGGGCAATCCGGTGGTGGTACCTCCTCTCCACCTCTAGGTCCACCTTTACTGCAGTTATTTCATCTCTTTTTTTTTACTTCTCCCCTTTTACAGCTCCAATCCCACCCACTGCTACCAGTTTGGCAAGAGGGTATTTTGGTGCTGTTGCTTTCCAGGACTGGACAAGGAGTATACTACAGCTGGGAGTGGGAGAGCCTAGAAGCCTGGAGCTTAGTACCTGAACATATACTAATGCAGCTTGGCTAATAGCACTTGTCTCTCACACTCCCCCTTCTCTCTATGGCCCCTCTCTTTCTCTCTCTCTCCCCCCCCCCCTTCCTCCCTCTTTCTCTCTCTCTCCTTGTCTCTCTCCCTATTCCCCTGCATTTTCTCTCTTTCTCTCCCCCCTTTCTTTCTCTCCTCTCCCTCTCCCCTCTCCCCAACCCCCTCTCATTCTATCCCTCTCTCTTCCTCTCTCTCTTTCCTCTCCCCCTCACTTTCTCTCCCTCTCTCTCAATCCCCCCTCTCTCCCCTCATTCTCTCTCCTTTCTCTTTCTCTCCCTATCCCCCACTCTCTCTCCCCTCCCTCCCTCTCCCCCTTTCTTTCTTTTCTCTCCCCTCTCATTCTATCCCTCTCTCTTTCTTTCACTCACCCTCTTTTTCTCCCTCTGTCTTCATCTCCCTCTTCCCCTTGCCCTGTGTATACCCCTCTCCCCTCATTCCTGTCCCTCCATGTGTCTCCCTCTGTCACCCTTGCCTCTCTACCACATTCCTCTCCATCTCTTGCCCATGCATCCCTCTCGCCCATGTCTCCTACTATCCCTGCTTATCTCCCCATTGCCTCTCCCTCACTCCATGTGTCTCTCCCTCTCCCCTATGCCTCTCCCTTTCCCCGATGTCTCCCTTTCCCCCCATGCCTCCCTCTTTTCCATGTTTTCCCCTCTCCATCCATGTCTCCCCTATGTGTCCCCCATGCCTCCCTCTCCTCCATGTTCGCCCCCTCTCCCTCCATGTCTCCCCATGTGTCTCACTTGCCTTTCTCCCACTCCCCATGTTTCCCCTCTCCCCCAATGTCTCCCCTCTCCCTCCATGTCTCCCCCTTAACTCTCTCTCTCCATGTGTCTCCCTCTTTCCCCTTGCCTCTCTCCCCCATGCCTCTCCCTTAACATCCATGTCTCCCTCTTCCCCCATGTTTCCCCCATTCTCCCATTTCTCCCTCTCCCCCATGTCTCCTCCTCTACCCCATGCTTCCCTCTCCCCCATGTCTCCCCCATCTTTCCCCTTTCTTTCTCCCTCCATGTGTCTACCTCTTTCCCCTTACCTCTCTCCCCCAGGCCTCTCCCTTTGCATCCATGTCTCCTTTTTCCCCATGTCTCCCCCTCTTCCCCATGTTACCCCTCTCCCTCCATGTCTCTCCCTTCCCTTTCTCCCTCCAATTGTCTCCCTTTTTCCCCATGCCTCTCCCTCCCTCCATGTCTCCTTCTCTGCCACCATGCCTCCCTTCATGTCTCCTTCTCTCTTCCATGCCTCTCCCGTCCTCCATGTCTCCTTCTCTCCCCCCATGTCTCCCCCTCTCTCCATGTCTCCTTCTCTCCCCCCATGCCTCTCCCTCCCTCCATGTCTCCTTCTCTCCCTCCATGCCTCCCTCTCCCTCCATGTCTCTCCCTCCATGCCTACCTCTCCCATCTCCCTCCATGCTTTCCTATCCCCCTCTTCCCCCATGTTCCACCCTCTCCCTCCATGTCTCCCCTTCCCTTTCTCTCCCTCTGTGTCTCCCTTTTTCCTCTTTGCCTATCTTCCTCCTGCCTTCTCCTCCCTCCATATCTCCCCCTCTCCCCATGCCTTCCTCTCCCCCTCTGTGTCTCACCCTCTCCCCCATGCCTCCTTCTCCTCCTCTCCCTTATCTTTTACCTCCTGCTCCTGCTCTGTGCTGCCAGTTTGGCTCTTCCCTCTGCTGGCTCCTCCCCCTGCCAGCAGACACAAGCAGAGAGCAGGAGCAGGGAACCGGGGGAAGGGGAAAAAAAGCCATGTGCAGTGGAAGGCAGGTGGGGGCATTTTTGTCACCCCCAAAAAGGTGACACCGGGGGGGGGGGGGGGTTCCGCCCCTCGAACACCCCCCTTCCTACGCTACTGGCTGTCATCACGGATACAATAGTACATTTAAGGGAACACTGGAAAAAAATAAATGGTAAAAATAAATTCAAAGATAAATTAAGAGGTATAAAACAGACTAAATGCATAAGCAAATTGTACTCACAGCTGACAGACATGACAGAGAAGGCAAGATAACAAACTCTGCTGTACTGTCTAGCAAGTGATTAAGACGGTTGTAATTGGGGTGTGAAATGAAGCAGCTTGAGCATGTGATTGTTCTGGGGCCACTGACTGGAACGGCCTGAGAGAGGGTGCGTGGATATAGAGAAATTGCAATATATAGATATAGAAATAAAATAGACATTGGTAATAATTTAGTACCGATAAAGAGATGCTAATGGGGTAATTCACTGGGGCTGGGAGAGATCACAGGGACAGTTAACTGGGGCTGGTGATAGGGTAAATCCCTGGGGCCAGAGGGGTTACAGGGGCAAATCGCTGGGGCTGGGGGAAGTTTCACCTGGGATGTAGGTAAAATAATCAGTGCATGAAGGGACACAGACCTTGTTCTGGGTATTACAGAAAGAAGCAGCTCAATTCACAGACCAAAAAGATACAATGTGTTACAGCTGGGATTTTCAGGGGGCATCAACGTTGATAGAAAACAGTTTGCAAATGCAAAGAAAATCAGCAAACTTTAGGGTAACTTTTTAAATGTTTATTCTGATATTTTTTCATGCAACATTTTTTTTTTCATACACTACCAATTCTCCTCTATCAGATGCATTCATAATCCTGCTTACTTGCATATACCTTTACGATTAATAGTGGTAATAAGCACATCTGATCATTTTATTGCTAAACATGTAAATCATTTTAAATGTTAAAATATGTTGCATATGTTGCATATTAATAAAGTTTAGTTCTTCTCTGCACACTGGTAGAAACCTCTTGCTGCATTGATCTATTTTATGCTGTTTAGTGTGATGAAGTGCTGGAGGTGTATTTTTGGGGGGATGTTTATTTTTTTGTAAATTGTGTTTTAAAGACCACAATAAATCAGAGTGGCATAAAAAAACGTAGAAGAATGCTGTAACGGAAAGAATACATTTTTATAAGAATAGTTTTTTATTCTTCCTGACAAGCAAATAGAGAGGGGGAGAGATCAGCCCAGAATCTTTTCATTAGTGAAATTACTGATAATGCTTTACATAAATATTTCAAGTAATTATGATTTATATTATATATTATTATATATTATACTTATTTGCTTCTATGAACAGACAAATGTAATCAATGTTTTATTTTAGTGCTTATATGAATGTCACATTTATAAAGTGATGAGATGTATTAACTTTAAGTTTGATTTTAGGAGTTATGTGACCACACCAGAGATTAACAGCCTTATTAAATTGTGATTTGGCCAATTCAATCAGGCTTTATATAAGCAGAGAGCATATTTTTTTACAGAAGTTTTTAGTTAGTGAAGACCTTGCTTTTGGATAGAAGTTCACTAACTAAAAACTTCTGTAAAAAACATATGCTATGTGCTTATATAGAGCCCTTTTCAATTGGCAGAATCACAATTTATTAAGGCTAATAATATTTAAATCAATTGTTTGAAAACAATTGTAAACATAATAAAAGCTTCCCATTGAAATCCTGAATTTGAACGCATATGGCTGTACCAGTTGAAATAACCAAATTATATCATATTTTATAAAGATACAAATGTTCCACTGGACACATTTATAAGTGCATTTTTGTCCAGTCTTTCTGTTTTCAGATAAATTAAGCTCTAAAGTAAATAGACTGTATCAAAAAGGGTTACTGTGAATGTTTTCATTTGTACTTTTTGCAACTGTTCTTCCTTCTAAATACAGTGCATAAACAATAATGTATTGGCAGTTACAGGCAAAAATAGCTCAATCTAACCCACTTTTCTCCACATAATGTCTTACTGAATTACGGAGTTATTGGACACTTTCTACATTTTTATACTACTTTTCTGAATGCTGCGCAACTTGTCAAGATGATGTTGCTCATCCAACCCTGGTGAGGACAGCGGACACTCCCTGCACCTGCAATTAAAATGTATATCTTGTTATCCACACATGCAGCCTTATTAAATTGAGATTCGGTAACTTTAAAAGGGCTCTATTTAAGCACACAGCATATTTTTTTTACAGAAGTTTTTAATAAGTGAACTTCTATCCAAAAGCAAGGTCTTCACTAACTAAAAACTTCTGTAAAAAAAATATGCTGTGTGCTTAAATAGAGCTTTTTTAAAGTTACCGAATCGCAATTTAATAAGGCTGTAAGTCTTAAAGACTTTGGGCCCTATTAAATTCCAGCCTCGTAAATAAGAGGCTTCTACTTAAGCCCTACGTACTGCAAAGTTTCTCTAACTTACAATGCTATTAAATTAGCCCTGCTGCGAGCAACGTATGAGCTACGCAGCAGGGCCGTACGTATCTACACTGCGTAAATGTACATGAGGAGTGACAGCCTGCGAGATGACATCGCAGGCTCCCACTCCTCATCAAGTGCTGCGGGGGTCCTAAAAGGGACCTCCGCGGCAGTCCCCCACATAAGCCCTGCCGTGGGGGGTACTCCAAACCCCCCCCAGGCACCTACAATGAACCCCCCCTCAATGCGGGGGTCCCTGTCGGGACCCCCGAAGTGTCCTCACATGAACACCTTGCTGCAGGGGTCCAAAGGAACCCCCGCAGCCCCCACACATTAACCCCTTGCAGCGGGGGTCCCCGATCGGCACCGATCAGGCCCCCGCTGCATTTAAAACTTTTAAATTCCCCGCCGCGGCTCCTTAAAGGGGCCGCGGCACACTATTACCCAATCCCGGCCGCGGCACTTAAAATTAACCCCCCTCTATGCTGGGGGTCCCCATCGGGACCCCCGAAGTGTCCCCATATAAACCCCCTGCTGCGGGGGGCCCCGATCGACACCGATCGTGACCCTGCTGCAATTCAATTTTAAATTTCCTGCCTCGCGGGTCCTCAAAGGACCGTAAAGGTCCTGAAAGGACTCGCACTAAAAATATTAACCCCAGGCAACTATAATTACCCCATTAACTCATGATGGTCAATCCAGACCACTATAAGGCCTAAATTAACCCATTAACTCATGGTGGTCAATACAGACCACCATAAGGCTCTAATTAACCCATTAACTCATGGTGGTCAATACAGACCACCATAAGGCCTTAATTAACCCATTAACTCATGGTGGTCAATACAGACCACCATAAGGCTCTAATTAACCCATTAACTCATGGTGGTCAATACAGACCACCATAAGGCCTTAATTAACCCATTAACTCATGGTGGTCAATACAGACCACCATAAGGCTCTAATTAACCCATTAACTCATGGTGGTCAATACAGACCACCATAAGGCTCTAATTAACCCATTAACTCATGGTGGTCAATACAGACCACCATAAGGCCTTAATTAACCCATTAACTCATGGTGGTCAATACAGACCACCATAAGGCTCTAATTAACCCATTAACTCATGGTGGTCAATACAGACCACCATAAGGCCTTAATTAACCCATTAACTCATGGTGGTCAATACAGACCACCATAAGGCTCTAATTAACCCATTAACTCATGGTGGTCAATACAGACCACCATAAGGCCTAAATTAACCCATTAACTCATGGTGGTCAATACAGACCACCATAAGGCCTAAATTAACCCATTAACTCATGGTGGTCAATACAGACCACCATAAGGCCTAAATTAACCCATTAACTCATGGTGGTCAATACAGACCACCATAAGGCTCTAATTAACCCATTAACTCATGGTGGTCAATACAGACCACCATAAGGCTCTATTTAACCCCATCAGTCCCATAAGGGTATATTATTACCATTATGGGCCTGTTACAACCCAACATTAACCACATAAGTGCCATGATGGTCCTCAAGGACCATCATGACACTAACTACAAACACTACACTATAACCCCCAATAAACCATTTAATCTAAACTAACCCCCCTCTACACTAATCTATTAACACTTACACTACCTACCTACACTACCTACCCCCTAATAAACCTCCCCAACACTCTAATTACAAAAAACAATAAACCTACAGCACAGAAAAAAAAAAACCTACAGTACAAAAAACAAAAAAACCTACAGTACAGAAAAAATAAAAATTACAACCCCACCCCCCACTACAGAAAACAAAAAAATACATTACAACCCCACCCCCCACTACAGAAAATAAAAAAATTACACACCTGAAAAGGAAAGACAGATAAACACAATACAATACATACATATAATACATTACATACATTACATACAATACATGACATTACATATAATATATTACATATAATATATTACATATAATACATTACATACATTACATACAATACATGACATTACATATAATATATTACATATAATATATTACATATAATACATTACATACATTACATACAATACATGACATTACATATAATATATTACATATAATATATTACATATAATACATTACATACATTACATACAATACATGACATTACATACATTAAATATAATATATTAAATATAATATATTACATATAATATATTACATATAATACATTACATACATTACATACAATACATGACATTACATACATTAAATATAATATATTAAATATAATATATTACATATAATATATTACATATAATACATTACATACATTACATACAATACATGACATTACATACATTACATATAATGTATTACATATAATATATTACATATAATATATTACATATAATATATTACATATAGTCCTAATCAAATACCCCCTATCTATCTAACATACAATCTATTTAATTTAAAATAAATCCTAACTATATCAAATACATCCCCCTATCTATCTAATATACAAAAAATCCTAACTACATACACAGACCCTTATTCTAAACTAAAATAAAATAATTACAGTCCTAACTACATACACAGACCCTAATTCTAAGCTAAAATCAATAAATTAAGACCACTTACCTTTAAGATGTTGCTTCAGATCACTAACCTATGGGTCAAACAAAAAGAAAAATTAGTACAAAACATTAACATCAAATAAATAAACATTATATACATTCTACATATTCAACTCACCTTTACAGCATGTCCAGTCACTGTTTATCTCTTCCGGCGCGGCCCTGTTAAAAAAAAAACACAATACATGAATACATGAATACAATATATAAACAATAAATAAAATACACAAATAAACATCTAAATATACATTTAACTTACCTCCCCGCGATGTCCCCGGCCTTCTCTCCTTCAGCCCCGGCTGGGCCGCGGAACCATCCGCGCTCTAAAAAAAAAAAAAAAAAAAAAACTAACGGAGGTCTGCACTGGCAGACCTCCCCGACGCTACTGAACCTCCCGGAGTCGTTTCCGGGAGGAAATTGGCATTGTCGGCTTGTGATTGGCTGAAAAAGCTGTCAGCCAATCAAAAGTCGTCAATGTAGGAGCCAATCAGGATGCGCAGATGTCTTCTACCAATCACTCCGTGGGGGTGTATCCCATAGTGATTGGCTGAAGGCATCTGAGCGTTGTGATTGGTTCCCATAAAGATAGACAAGTGTTTTAGCCAATCAGGGTGGGATATTGGGGTGTATCCCATCCTGATTGGCTCACACATTGACGACTTTTGATTGGCTGAAATTGATAGACAGCTTTTTCAGCCAATCACAAGCCGCCAATGCCAATTTCCTCCCGGAAACGACTCCGGGAGGTTCAGTAGCGTCGGGGAGGTCTGCCAGTGCAGACCTCCGTTAGTTTTTTTTTTTTTTTTTTTTTTTAGAGCGCGGATGGTTCCGCGGCCCAGCCGGGGCTGAAGGAGAGAAGGCCGGGGACATCGCGGGGAGGTAAGTTAAATGTATATTTAGATGTTTATTTGTGTATTTTATTTATTGTTTATATATTGTATTCATGTATTCATGTATTGTGTTTTTTTTTTAACAGGGCCGCGCCGGAAGAGATAAACAGTGACTGGACATGCTGTAAAGGTGAGTTGAATATTTAGAATGTATAGAATGTTTATTTATTTGATTTTAATGTTTTGTACTAATTTTTATTTTTTGTTTGACCCATAGGTTAGTGATCTGAAGCAACATCTTAAAGGTAAGTGGTCTTAATTTATTGATTTTAGCTTAGAATTAGGGTCTGTGTATGTAGTTAGGACTGTAATTATTTTATTTTAGTTTAGAATAAGGGTCTGTGTATGTAGTTAGGATTTTTTGTATATTAGATAGATAGGGGGATGTATTTGATATAGTTAGGATTTATTTTAAATTAAATAGATTGTATGTTAGATAGATAGGGGGTATTTGATTAGGACTATATGTAATATATTATATGTAATATATTATATGTAATATATTATATGTAATGTCATGTATTGTATGTAATGTATGTAATGTATTATATGTAATATATTATATGTAATATATTATATGTAATGTCATGTATTGTATGTAATGTATGTAATGTATTATATGTAATATATTATATGTAATATATTATATGTAATATATTATATGTAATGTCATGTATTGTATGTAATGTATGTAATGTATTATATGTAATATATTATATGTAATATATTATATGTAATATATTATATGTAATGTCATGTATTGTATGTAATGTATTTAATGTATTATATGTATGTATTGTATTGTGTTTATCTGTCTTTCCTTTTCAGGTGTGTAATTTTTTTATTTTCTGTAGTGGGGGGTGGGGTTGTAATGTATTTTTTTGTTTTCTGTAGTGGGGGGTGGGGTTGTAATTTTTTTTTTTATTCTGTACTGTAGGTTTTTTTGTTTTTTGTACTGTAGGTTTTTTCTTTTCTGTGCTGTAGGTTTTTTGTTTTTTGTAATTAGAGTGTTGGGGAGGTTTATTAGGGGGTAGGTAGTGTAGGTAGGTAGTGTAAGTGTTAATAGATTAGTGTAGAGGGGGGTTAGTTTAGATTAAATGGTTTATTGGGGGTTATAGTGTAGTGTTTGTAGTTAGTGTCATGATGGTCCTTGAGGACCATCATGGCACTTATGTGGTTAATGTTGGGTTGTAACAGGCCCATAATGGTAATAATATACCCTTATGGGACTGATGGGGTTAAATAGAGCCTTATGCTGGTCTGTATTGACCATCATGAGTTAATGGGTTAATTTAGGCCTTATGGTGGTCTGTATTGACCACCATGAGTTAATGGGTTAAATAGAGCCTTATGGTGGTCTGTATTGACCATCATGAGTTAATGGGTTAATTTAGGCCTTATGGTGGTCTGGATTGACCATCATGAGTTAATGGGGTAATTTAGGTCTTATGGTGGTCTGGATTGACCATCATGAGTTAATGGGGTAATTATAGTTGCCTGGGGTTATTATTTTTAGTGCGAGTCCTTTCAGGACCTTTACGGTCCTTTGAGGACCCGCGAGGCGGGAAATTTAAAATTGAATTGCAGCAGGGTCACGATCGGTGCCGATCGGGGCCCCCCGCTGCAGGGGGTTTATATGGGGACACTTCGGGGGTCCCGATGGGGACCCCCAGCATAGAGGGGGGTTAATTTTAAGTGCCGCGGCCGGGATTGGGTAATAGTGTGCCGCGGTCCCTTTAAGGAGCCGCGGCGGGGAATTTAAAAGTTTTAAATGCTGCGGGGGGCCTGATCTATGCAGATCGGGCCCCCCCCCCTGCAATGGGTTTATGTGGGGACACTTCGGGGGTCCCGATGGGGACCCCCAGCATAGAGGGGGGTTAATTTTAAGTGCCGCGGCCGGGATTGGGTAATAGTGTGCCGCGGTCCCTTTAAGGAGCCGCGGCGGGGAATTTAAAAGTTTTAAATGCAGCGGGGGGCCTGATCTATGCAGATCGGGGACCCCCGCTGCAAGGGGTTAATGTGGGGGTGCTGCAGGGGTCCTGATAGAGACCCCTGCAGCATGGGGATGTGTATAGGGTGCAGGGGGGAGCCTCACGCTGCTGTCTCGGGCTGTTCCGAGGCAGCACGTAGAGGCTTTCGGATCCCTTGCGTGGACTTTTTGTCCACGTAGGGATTCTTACGATATGCGAGACTCGTGCATAGATTTAAGGCTACGTAGCTCTCTCGGAGCCTATTCTCGGCCATTTTCTCGCAGTCATATCGTAAAGCAGGCTGCGAGAGATTCGGTTCTCGCAAACAGCAGGAAAACTGCCTTTTGCGAGCACCGAGAGAACTACGAGGGAGAATTTAATAGGGCCCCATATTTTGTAAGTATAGATGTGTTTAGCAACTGTACAGTATTTAGGCACACCTCACCTTGGATAGGAAAGCTACCACTATGTCAAGCTATCCTTTCATTAATCTGTACCCAGGTGGGGGACTCCGATATCACTTGAAAGAATCCAAAGACCAGAGCTTACAAACAAAATCATGGACAAATAAGGGAAACGGTTCAAACTTTAAAATGCCAGACTTACTAAATATCAGTTTTCTAACAAATATTAGGTCATATCACTCTCAGTAGGTACGTGAATTGAAACCTGTCTTACTGCTGCTGACTATGGGAATCAATATGACTGCATAGCTATCATCTCACACTTCACAAAACCTTGCATTATATTAAAAGATGTTCTCTTCTTAAATCCAGAATTATTTTATATGTTGATGGGCCTTCTCTCAGAAACAGTAAGGGTTTGTTAGGTTCGGGATATGCAGTGTGCAGCTTTTCAGCAGCTTTTCAGTCATTGTATACAGTTTATTGACTGTTGTCACAATCTGCTTCTTCAAGGAGGCTTGATATGAACCTAGGGCCCTATTAAATTCTCCCTCGTAGTTCTCTCGGTGCTCGCAAAAGGCAGTTTTCCTGCTGTTTGCGAGAACCGAATCTCTCGCAGCCTGCTTTACGATATGACTGCGAGAAAATGGCCGAGAATAGGCTCCGAGAGAGCTACGTAGCCTTAAATCCATGCACGAGTCTCGCATATCGTAAGAATCCCTACGTGGACAAAAAGTCCACGCAAGGGATCCGAAAGCCTCTACGTGCTGCCTCGGAACAGCCCGAGACAGCAGTGTGAGGCTCCCCCCTGCACCCTATACACATCCCCATGCTGCAGGGGTCTCTATCGGGACCCCTGCAGCACCCCCACATTAACCCCTTGCAGCGGGGGTCCCCGATCTGCATAGATCAGGCCCCCCGCTGCATTTAAAACTTTTAAATTCCCCGCCGCGGCTCCTTAAAGGGACCTCGGCACACTATTACCCAATCCCGGCCGCGGCACTTAAAATTAACCCCCCTCTATGCTGGGGGTCCCCATCGGGACCCCCGAAGTGTCCCCACATAAACCCAATGCAGGGGGGGGCCCCGATCTGCATAGATCAGGCCCCCCGCTGCATTTAAAACTTTTAAATTCCCCGCCGCGGCTCCTTAAAGGGACCGCGGCACACTATTACCCAATCCCGGCCGCGGCACTTAAAATTAACCCCCCTCTATGCTGGGGGTCCCCATCGGGACCCCCGAAGTGTCCCCACATAAACCCCCTGCAGCGGGGGGCCCCGATCGGCACCGATCGTGACCCTGCTGCAATTCAATTTTAAATTTCCCGCCTCGCGGGTCCTCAAAGGACCGTAAAGGTCCTGAAAGGACTCGCACTAAAAATATTAACCCCAGGCAACTATAATTACCCCATTAACTCATGGTGGTCAATCCAGACCACCATAAGGCTCTAATTAACCCATTAACTCATGGTGGTCTATACAGACCACCATAAGGCCTAAATTAACCCATTAACTCATGATGGTCAATCCAGACCACCATAAGGCTCTATTTAACCCATTAACTCATGGTGGTCAATACAGACCACCATAAGGCCTAAATTAACCCATTAACTCATGATGGTCAATCCAGACCACCATAAGGCTCTATTTAACCCATTAACTCATGGTGGTCAATACAGACCACCATAAGGCTCTAATTAACCCATTAACTCATGATGGTCAATCCAGACCACCATAAGGCTCTAATTAACCCATTAACTCATGATGGTCAATCCAGACCACCATAAGGCTCTATTTAACCCATTAACTCATGGTGGTCAATACAGACCACCATAAGGCCTAAATTAACCCATTAACTCATGATGGTCAATCCAGACCACCATAAGGCTCTATTTAACCCCATCAGTCCCATAAGGGTATATTATTACCATTATGGGCCTGTTACAACCCAACATTAACCACATAAGTGCCATGATGGTCCTCAAGGACCATCATGACACTAACTACAAACACTACACTATAACCCCCAATAAACCATTTAATCTAAACTAACCCCCCTCTACACTAATCTATTAACACTTACACTACCTACCTACACTACCTACCCCCTAATAAACCTTCCCACCACTCTAATTACAAAAAATAAAAAACCTACAGCACAGAAAACAAAAAACCTACAGTACAAAAAACAAAAAAACCTACAGTACAGAAAACAAAAAACAATTACAACCCCACCCCCCACTACAGAAAACAAAAAAATACATTACAACCCCACCCCCCACTACAGAAAATAAAAAAATTACACACCTGAAAAGGAAAGACAGATAAACACAATACAATACATACATATAATACATTACATACATTACATACAATACATGACATTACATATAATATATTAAATATAATATATTACATATAATATATTACATATAATACATTACATACATTACATACAATACATGACATTACATACATTACATATAATATATTAAATATAATATATTACATATAATATATTACATATAATATATTACATATAGTCCTAATCAAATACCCCCTATCTATCTAACATACAATCTATTTAATTTAAAATAAATCCTAACTATATCAAATACATCCCCCTATCTATCTAATATACAAAAAATCCTAACTACATACACAGACCATTATTCTAAAGTAAAATAAAATAATTACAGTCCTAACTACATACACAGACCCTAATTCTAAGCTAAAATCAATAAATTAAGACCACTTACCTTTAAGATGTTGCTTCAGATCACTAACCTATGGGTCAAACAAAAAATAAAAATTAGTACAAAACATTAACATCAAATAAATAAACATTCTATACATTCTAAATATTCAACTCACCTTTACAGCATGTCCAGTCACTGTTTAGCTCTTCCGGCGCGGCCCTGTTAAAAAAAAAACACAATACATGAATACATGAATACAATATATAAACAATAAATAAAATACACAAATAAACATCTAAATATACATTTCACTTACCTACCCGCGATGTCCCCGGCCTTCTCTCCTTCAGCCCCGGCTGGGCCGCGGAACCATTCGCGCTCTAAAAAAAAAAAAGAAAAAAAACTAACGGAGGTCTGCACTGGCAGACCTCCCCGACGCTACTGAACCTCCCGGAGTCGTTTCCGGGAGGAAATTGGCATTGGCGGCTTGTGATTGGCTGAAAAAGCTGTCTATCAATTTCAGCCAATCAAAAGTCGTCAATGTGTGAGCCAATCAGGATGGGATACACCCCAATATCCCACCCTGATTGGCTTAAACACTTGTCTATCTTTCTGGGAACCAATCACAACGCTCAGATGCCTTCAGCCAATCACTATGGGATACACCCCCACGGAGTGATTGGTAGAAGACATCTGCGCATCCTGATTGGCTCCTACATTGACGACTTTTGATTGGCTGACAGCTTTTTCAGCCAATCACAAGCCGACAATGCCAATTTCCTCCCGGAAACGACTCCGGGAGGTTCAGTAGCGTCGGGGAGGTCTGCCAGTGCAGACCTCCGTTAGTTTTTTTTTTTTTTTTTTTTAGAGCGCGGATGGTTCCGCGGCCCAGCCGGGGCTGAAGGAGAGAAGGCCGGGGACATCGCGGGGAGGTAAGTTAAATGTATATTTAGATGTTTATTTGTGTATTTTATTTATTGTTTATATATTGTATTCATGTATTCATGTATTGTGTTTTTTTTTTTAACAGGGCCGCGCCGGAAGAGCTAAACAGTGACTGGACATGCTGTAAAGGTGAGTTGAATATTTAGAATGTATAGAATGTTTTTTTATTTGATGTTAATGTTTTGTACTAATTTTTATTTTTTGTTTGACCCATAGGTTAGTGATCTGAAGCAACATCTTAAAGGTAAGTGGTCTTAATTTATTGATTTTAGCTTAGAATTAGGGTCTGTGTAGTTAGGACTGTAATTATTTTATTTTATTTTAGAATAAGGGTCTGTGTATGTAGTTAGGACTGTAATTATTTTATTTTATTTTAAAATTAGGGTCTGTGTATGTAGTTAGGATTTGTTGTATATTAGATAGATAGGGAGATGTATTTGATATAGTTAGGATTTTTTTTAAATTAAATAGATTGTATGTTAGATAGATAGGGGGTATTTGATTAGGACTATATGTAATATATTATATGTAATATATTATATGTAATATATTATATTTAATGTATGTAATGTCATGTATTGTATGTAATGTATGTAATGTATTATATGTAATATATTATATGTAATATATTATATGTAATGTCATGTATTGTATGTAATGTATGTAATGTATTATATGTATGTATTGTATTGTGTTTATCTGTCTTTCCTTTTCAGGTGTGTAATTTTTTTATTTTCTGTAGTGGGGGGTGGGGTTGTAATGTATTTTTTTGTTTTCTGTAGTGTGGGGTGGGGTTGTAATTGTTTTTTGTTTTCTGTACTGTAGGTTTTTTTGTTTTTTGTACTGTAGGTTTTTTGTTTTCTGTGCTGTAGGTTTTTTATTTTTTGTAATTAGAGTGGTGGGAAGGTTTATTAGGGGGTAGGTAGTGTAGGTAGGTAGTGTAAGTGTTAATAGATTAGTGTAGAGGGGGGTTAGTTTAGATTAAATGGTTTATTGGGGGTTATAGTGTAGTGTTTGTAGTTAGTGTCATGATGGTCCTTGAGGACCATCATGGCACTTATGTGGTTAATGTTGGGTTGTAACAGGCCCATAATGGTAATAATATACCCTTATGGGACTGATGGGGTTAATTAGAGCCTTATGGTGGTCTGTATTGACCACCATGAGTTAATGGGTTAATTTAGGCCTTATGGTGGTCTGTATTGACCACCATGAGTTAATGGGTTAATTAGAGCCTTATGGTGGTCTGTATTGACCACCATGAGTTAATGGGTTTATTTAGGCCTTATGGTGGTCTGGATTGACCATCATGAGTTAATGGGGTAATTAGAGCCTTATGGTGGTCTGGATTGACCACCATGAGTTAATGGGTTAATTAGAGCCTTATGGTGGTCTGTATTGACCACCATGAGTTAATGGGTTAATTTAGGCCTTATGGTGGTCTGTATTGACCACCATGAGTTAATGGGTTAATTAGAGCCTTATGGTGGTCTGTATTGACCACCATGAGTTAATGGGTTAATTTAGGCCTTATGGTGGTCTGGATTGACCATCATGAGTTAATGGGGTAATTATAGTTGCCTGGGGTTAATATTTTTAGTGCGAGTCCTTTCAGGACCTTTACGGTCCTTTGAGGACCCGTGAGGCGGGAAATTTAAAATTGAATTGCAGCAGGGTCACGATCGGTGCCGATCGGGGCCCCCCGCAGCAGGGGGTTTATATGGGAACACTTCGGGGGTCCCGATGGGGACCCCCAGCATAGAGGGGGGTTAATTTTAAGTGCCGCGGCCGGGATTGGGTAATAGTGTGCCGCGGTCCCTTTAAGGAGCCGCGGCGGGGAATTTAAAAGTTTTAAATGCAGCGGAGGGCCTGATCTATGCAGATCGGGGACCCCCCCTGCAATGGGTTTATGTGGGGACACTTCGGGGGTCCCGATGGGGACCCCCAGCATAGAGGGGGGTTAATTTTAAGTGCCGCGGCCGGGATTGGGTAATAGTGTGCCGCGGTCCCTTTAAGGAGCCGCAGCGGGGAATTTAAAAGTTTTAAATGCAGCGGGGGCCTGATCGGTGCCGATCGGGGACCCCCGCTGCAAGGGGTTAATGTGTGGGGGCTGCGGGGGTTCCTATGGACCCCTGCAGTAAGGTGTTCATGTGAGGACACTTCGGGGGTCCCGACAGGGACCCCCGCATTGAGGGGGGGTTCATTTTAGGTGCCTAGGGGGGGGTTTGGAGTACCCCCCACGGCAGGGCTTATGTGGGGGACTGCCGCGGAGGTCCCTTTTAGGACCCCCGCAGCACTTGATGAGGAGTGGGAGCCTGCGATATCATCTCGCAGGCTGTCACTCCTCATGTACATTTACGCAGTGTAGATACGTACGGGCCTGCTGCGTAGCTCATACGTTGCTCGCAGCAGGGCTAATTTAATAGCATTGTAAGTTAGAGAAACTTTGCAGTACGTAGGGCTTAAGTAGAAGCCTCTTATTTACGAGGCTGGAATTTAATGAGGCCCCTAGTTCAAACCTTCCCCAGCAGAATCATGTAGTTCCTGTTCTCTGTGGCACAAAAGATCGCTTCTGAAGAGGGCAATGCCCAAAGGTTCAGGCAGAGAATGCTGGATACAGGTTACTAGTGGATTAAGGCAAGACCACTCCCCAAGTCAGGATAAAAAATACAGAAATAGTCTCACAGTGAGGATATGTGAAATCTATAACTGAACCTTTATTGAATGAACAAAACAACATATTTATACTCTGCAATACCACACCCTTGTGTACATTTGTGTATGTGTCTGATTTTACACATCTGCCCTGTAGCCTTGGTTAATATAAAAACTTAAATTTACCAGATATCTATAGCTGACTAGTGAAACAACCTTGATGTTAATCTCAAGTGTTTGCTTATGACTGCTTGAAGTCCATGCATCTGTCTTGGCTGCTGTTTATCAATGGTGAGGGTGCAATGATCTGCAGCTAACTTCTATGCAGAGCATTTTTTTACCATTTCCACATATGTTATATATAACATTTTCCCTCTTATAATATATTATCGACTTGCCCATCAAAAAATTATGGCAATAAAATTGTAAGGCAGGTAATACTATTTGCCACACAATGTAAGGCTTTTAGTCCTCTGAGTACCTTTGGCACTCATTGTGAGCTCCGCGCTGAGAGCCTCTCCCCTGTTTTTTTATATAAATCCATTTTTTGTAATAATTAATTAATTAAATAATACATTAATATACTTTACCTATTTGTAATTAATATATCCAGCAATCAATATGCAATCAATCCTCGTTTTCTCTTTTTTCGGTGGCCATTTTTTCTCTCGCGTAGGCGATTTTCGATTTGCGAAACTCTGGAAATTGAACTTAAATTCACATGCAACCTCACTCCCAGATGTCCTGACTGTCCCCCGTGCTGTGTATTTTTTGCTGGTCGTATTTTTTTTTCTGTAAGTGGCGGTTTCCTTTTCAAAGTGTTACAGCACGTAATTTTTGAAAGTGCTACAGGTCTCGCACTGTGCATTTGTGTATTTGAGTTTTCTGTTGTTCTGTAGTCTCGCGGGTCATAGCTTTGATGCTTAAGTCACGTGGGGTAGTAGGCAGGGGCGGCCCGTCCATTGGGGCGTCAGGGCAAACGCCCCCCCAAATATTTTCTTCACCCTGCAATAAAAAAAACACAACAATGTATTAGTATAACCCAAAAACAAATAAATATAAGGTGTACATCATCATTTCAAGTCTAAATAGTATTAAAAATTAAGTAAAGTTAGTAAAGGAACAATGTCACTTTAAAATAACCCTTGCGCTACATTAACTAATGCTGTGTATCTATATAGCCCCCTGCCTGCACCCTGTGTGATCAAATTACAATAGTTATACACTGTGTACACTAACCTTAGAGTCTTCTCTCTCTTCAATGAGTCCTGGCCTGGCCCCCTGACCGTTAATGCATGCCGCCCACCATCACAGTGACGATATGCATGGGCGGTCATAAATGTATCAATTAATAACTGACAGTCTTCCATCATTGACCAATCAATGATGGAAGGCTGTCCAGTTACTAAGTGATCAATCTAAACCCACCCAGACCCTTAGCCCTGAGCGCCCGCCAGCAAATAGGGCCTCGAGTTATCATTTTGATTGACTGATACAGTCAATAAAACCACCAGTTCCCTGTCCCTTCCCCCTTTCTGTTTCCTGACCCTGGTCACTCTGAGACTGAGAGACCTCCCTGGCTGAATCTACTCATCTGCTCTGCCTGCCTAACACAGTAAGTCTACCTACCTCTGCCTGGCACCTGCCCTGCCCCTGCCCCTGGCCAAACCAAAACCCCTAGTAGCCCCTAATAAAAGTTAGGGGTGACCAGTTACCCCCAGTCCCCCACTATGCCTGCCTGGCCTGCCAGTGCCACCTACCCAGCCACCCGCCAACTACCACCGACGACCCCAGCCATCACCCCCATGTGGCCTGTGCCACCCCCGATCAGGCCTGCCCTATGCTAGCCTAGCTATGCCATCATGCCACCGCCGGATTACCCCGATCACGGGATCGGGGTAGTCTGGTGGTGAGCGGGGTGGCACAGGCCCACATGGGGGTGATCGGATCACCCCCTTGATGAGGCCTGTGCCACCCCTGATGACCTCCATGTTGCCGCCCTATGCCACCCCCGAGGCCCGATCACCACCGGCACCACCCCGATGCGGCCTATGCTACCCCGGGTATTCGGGCAGTGAGCGGGGTTGACCAGGCCACATGGGGGTGGATGTTCACCCCCATGAGGCCTGTGCCACCCCTGATCGTGGCCTATGGGCGACCGATGGGCGCCTGACCGTGACCGACCCCACCCTGGATGAACCAACTACCTACCCCCCCCCCCTATTTTTATTCCAATTTTAGAAGTAACAGGCATGTATATGTGCCTGTCACTTCTAAAGATAAAATAAAAATAAGGGAAGGGAAAAAAAAATACAGTAAAAACATTATTATTACAATTAAACAGTAAGCTAAGCAAACACATTGTTAGTACAGTTAGTAACACAACACACTTTATACAAAAATAAACAGCTTTAAACAAACATTAATAAAAAATAAAATAAACAACAGCACATACTTACCTGTAAAATTGACCCCTCCAGCGTTGGCCTTCTGTCCTCTGGATATAGTCATGAAAAATAAATAATCCAATGTTGATTGAAGCCAATGGTCAAATAAAATAATCCATGTTGATTGAAGCCAATGGTCAAAATAAAATAATCCAATGTTGATTGAAGCCAATGGTCAAATAAAATAATCCATGTTGATTGAAGCCAATGGTCAAAATAAAATAATCCAATGTTGATTGAAGCCAATGGTCAAAATAATCCAATCTTGATTGAAGCCATTGTCCATCCATCCATTCTGGCCCATTGAAAGAGGCCTCCACAAAAAAAAAAACGACGCTCTAAAAAAAAAAAAAAACACACTAAAAGAGCTCCTCCTACAAGGAGCCCCTCCCGCGATTAATTGTTTTTTTCCCACGGTCTGCTATATATACTAATTTTTGAAGGACTCTGATTGGCTGAAATCTTTGATTGACATCGATTTCAACCAATGAGAGTCTTTAAAAAATTAGCAAATCAGCAAGCAGGTATGGAAGCCTGTAAGGGTAAAAAAGGTTAGTGTGAACTTGTTTGACCCTGTATGTATTATACATATTACAGGGCTATTTTATGTGATATACATGTTACAGGATAATATCCTGTAACATGTATAGCCAAAAAATAGCACTGTAATATGTATAACAAATAATGTGTAATAGAAATGCATGAACAATATAATATAACAAGTAATAAAGAACATCAATTAATCAAATAATAAATATCAATTAATATATATTGTTGTATGTATATGTTTATGTATATTTATGTGTATTTTTTATGCGTATATATATATATATATTTGGATATATATATATATATATATATATATATATATATATATATAAATTGATATCAATATATCACAATAAATAAATATATATATATATATATATATATATATATCAATTTGATATATATATATATATATATATATATTTATTTATTGTGATATATTGATATCAATTTATATATATATATATATATATATATATATATTTATATTTATTTATTGTGATATATTGATATCAATTTTTATATATATCTATCAATATATATATATATATATATATATATATATATATCTATCAATATATATATATATATATATATATATATATATATATATTTATATATTATTTTTTTTTTTTTTTTTGGGGGGCCTATATGTTATTTAAGGTTTTTAAGGTGCGGTTGGGGCCTATATGGTCCCAATTTGTTATTTAAAGTTTTTAAGGTGCGGTTGGGGCCTATATGGTCAAAATTGGTTATTTAAGGTTTTTAAGGTGCGGTTGGGGCCTATAAGGTCAAAATTGGTTATTTAAGGTTTTTAAGGTGCGGTTGGGGCGGTTGGGGCCTATATGGTCCCAATTTGTTATTTAAGGTTTTTAAGGTGCGGTTGGGGCCTATATGGTCCCAATTTGTTATTTAAGGTTTTTAAGGTGCGGTTGGGGCCTATATGGTCCCAATTTGTTATTTAAGGTTTTTAAGGTGCGGTTGGGGCCTATATGGTCCCAATTTGTTATTTAAAGTTTTTAAGGTGCGGTTGGGGCCTATATGGTCCCAATTTGTTATTTAAGGTTTTTAAGGTGCGGTTGGGGCCTATATGGTCACACTTGCTCTTTTAAGGTTTTAAACGTTACGGTTTGGGTCTTAAACGTTCTAATGTTTTTTTTTTTGTTTTCTATAACTTCCCAGGTGCAAACTATCTGTGGAATCAGATTTCTTTGGACTCGTTGGTTGACTTACTGGACGTGAATACCCCGAGAAGGAGAGTCAACTGTTGGTGAGTATATGGTCACACTTGGACTTTTAAGGTTTTAAAAGTTACGGTTTGGGTCTTGAGATTTCTAATGTTTTTTTTGTTGTTTTCTATCACCCCCCAGGTGCAAACTATCTGTGAAAGCAGATTTGTTTGGACTCGTTGGTTGACTTACTGGACGTGAATACCCCGAGAAGGAGAGTCAACTGTTGGTGAGTATCATTGCCTTTAATTTTCTGTCCATGTGTATAGGTGCAAATTTGATGTTGATGTAGTCTTGTCACATGAGGGTTTGCAATCTGTAATGTATACCAATGAAATCAACACACTGTTATTTTAAAGTAATTTTGTGACATAATATAAATCAATATACCGTGATCTCTTTCTTTTATTGGTATCAATATCAGAAATGAATACTATTGACTCTCTACTTGTGAAGCCTTTCGCCACCCTAACCTATGAGGAGAAGGTGGAAGTAAAACGGTTAGGAGCTGACCAACCAGAGATAAATCTGCAGCAAATCGCAAGAGATAGAGGGAAGCAATATGTCCGTAATTTCAATACTGAATGGTACAAGAAGAACGACTGGCTTTCTGGAAGCGTTTCTAGGAAGTCCTTATATTGTTTCCCATGCATCCTATTTGGTGGTGACGCTGCTTGGACCAAAACTGGAGTGACTGACGTCAAACATCTAGCTGACAAATTGGCAAAACACAAAAGTTCTAAAGCTCACTTGGATAACAGGATCAAGTTTGAGATGCTTGGACAGGCGAACATTGCTGTTCAACTGGACCAAGGATACCAAGTCAGCATTCAAAAACACAACGAAGAAGTGGCTAAGAACCGGTACATCCTTTCGAAGATAATTGATTGTGTTCGCTTTTGTGGCGCTTTTGAACTGGCATTAAGAGGACACGACGAGAGTGAAACATCGCTAAATCCAGGAGTGTTTAGAGGCCTGGTGGATTTGGTTGGCAGTATCGATAGTGCAATGGAACAGCATTTGAAGACTGCAACTGAGTTTAAGGGCACTTCCAAAACCGTGCAGAATGAGCTACTGGACTGCATGCATGAAGTTATAAAGGAAGTGATTCACCAAGAGCTTAAAGAAGCCCAGTTTGTGGCAATCCAAGCGGATGAAACAACCGATATTTCCGCTAGGACACAGTGCGTTGTAGTCTATCGCTACATTGACAAGAAGCATTAAGTGGTGGAAAGATTTGATGGCTTCACGGAAATGAAATCAACGGATGCAGACTCGATTGCTGCTGTTGTGCTGGAAACACTGAATACTGTTCTCCCAGAGCCAGAAGACAAGAAGAAACTCATAGCTCAAAGCTACGATGGTGCCAGTGTGATGCGTGGAGATCAAGGAGGAGTTCAAAGAAAAATAAAAGACGTGTACCCGAACGCACACTACATCCATTGCTATGCTCACCAACTGAACCTAATAATGGAGAAAGCAGTTTCAAGGATTGGAAGAGTTCGAGTTTTTTTTTCCAACATAGGCGGCATACCATCTTTTTTTTCACGCTCTCCAAAAAGGACTGGAGTTCTGGATGAGGTAGTTGGTAGAAGACTTCCAAGAGGTGCACCGACACGATGGAACTTCAACGTTAGGACCGTGAACGTAATCTACGAGAACAGAGATGCGCTACTTGAGTTTTTCCAGACAATTGAAGCATGTCTAAACTTTGATCCAACATCTATACGGGAAGCCGCAGGTTTCATTGGAATGCTGGAAGACAGGGAGTTCCTTTACTTCCTTAAATTATTTCATTTAATAATGCCACATGTTGACATCCTCTATAGTCAGCTTCAGAAGCGAGACACGGATACTGTTTATATCAAAAAAGTCACAGAAGACTTTGTCGCCAGCATCCAGAAAATCCGTAATTCTGTGGAAGAGATAGAAGCAAGTTTGCCGAGCGATCTAACAGTCAACAGACGGAGTGCGGAGATCTCAACCTTGAGACAACTTTCAAGAGAGGTATGTGACATAGTGGTGGTTCATGCAAAAGAACGTTTTTCATTTTCAAATCACCTAGTCAGTGCCAAACTTGTTCAAAGTGACGTATAAAACCCATGACACTTGCTTTCCAACCCAAGCTCTGGAAGACACCGTGCAAGCATATCCAATACTGAAGAAGGAACAATTACGCACTGAGCTGTCACTTCTGTATGGGAAGACAGATTTTCATACTTGTACAAGTGCTGTTGCTCTGCACAAACTTTTCCATCAATTTAATCTGCAGAATGATTTCACAGAGACAGTAAAATTATTAAGAATCCTGATTACAACACCAATGACTACTGCAGAATCAGAAAGATGCTTCTCAACATTGAAGAGGATAAAAACCTTTTTAAGAAGCACCATGTCCCTGGAGCGGTTGAATGCATTGGCGATGCTCAATGGAAAAGCAACTGATTTCCGAGATCCCAGACTTCAATGAAAAAACCATTGAGAAGTTTTCTTCTTTGAAAGATCGCCGTGCAAAATTAAAATACAAGAGATTGAAGCAAAGAAGAATGCATACCCCCAAGGTGTGCAAAGATAAACTGCGTTAAGCAGCACCACCTCACACTACCAAACATAACTAGTGGTAAGTAAAGTATGAACGGTGTGTGGGTGTGCATATGGAAGGAGCTATGAAAGGTGTGTGCATGGTCAGTAACAATTGTTGAAGCCTTGGCGTGGTTTGAAGGAATTGGAGGCACTTCCAAGGGTAGCTGTCACTTGTGTACAGGAAGCAAGAATTCCATGTCTGTACAAGTGCTGTTGCTCTGCAGCAACTTTAGCATTAATTTAATCTACATAATTTAACAGAGTGAGTGAAGCTATAAGGAATCCTGCTTACAACAACGAAGACTACTAAAGAACCAGAAAGATGCTTCTCCACATTGAAGAGGATCAAAAAAGTAATTAAAAAGCACCATGGTCCTGTAGCGGTTAAATGCATTGGTTTGAAGGAATTGGAGGCACCTTCAAGGGTACGTAAAGTTCTCAGAAATGGCACCACCTCACTACCAAAAATAACTAGTGGTAAGTAAAGTATGAATGGTGTGTGGGTGTGCATATTGAAGGAGCTATGAAAGGTGTGTGAATGGTCAGTAACAATTGTTGAAGCCTTGGCGGGGCGTTACTGCTCATATGGTTATCCATATGCTAATTCAACGTGTTTGTTTGACATTGATTATTGTGTTGTCTAAACAGAAGTGAAATGTTGTTGTTTTCTTGAATCCCAAGATCCACTGGTTTGGGCCTATGCAGTGCTGATTGGTCTTCTAAGGTATGTTTGAGGCCTATATGGTCCCACTTGGTCTTCTAAGGTATGTTTGGGGCCTATGGTCACACTTGGTCTTCTAAGGTATGTTTGGGGCCTATGGTCACACTTGGTCTTCTAAGGTATGTTTGAGGCCTATATGGTCACACTTGGTCTTCTAAGGTATGTTTGGGGCCTATATAGTTCCACTTGGTCTTCTAAGGTATGTTTGGGGCCTATGGTCACACTTGGTCTTCTAAGGTATGTTTGGGGCTTATATAGTCACACTTGGTCTTCTAAGGTATGTTTGGGGCCTATATGGTTTCACTTGGTCGTTTAATGTTTTTTAAGTATGGTTTTGTTCTTGAATGGTATGATTGATTTGCTTGTTTTCTTTCAACCCCAGGTGCAAACCCTATGTGGCTGCAGATTTGTTTCTACTCATTGGTCAACTTAATGAACGTGAATACCCTGAGAAGAAGAGCCGACTAATGGTAGGTGTCACTCCTTTAATTTTTCTGTTAATACGTATAGGTGCAATTATGATATTGCTGTAGTCTTGTCACATGAGTTTTTTCAATCTATATTGTATACCAATGAATTTAACACATTGTTACTTTACTTCTTGACATTTCTGCATTGCAGATCATGTATTTCAATGGGCTTTACAAGCATAAGGTCATTGGGCGGGGCTTATAAAGGTCATTATGATGTCAGGGGGAGGAGTAATAAAAAGGGGTGTGGTTTGAAAAAGGGGGAGAGGCTATGTTTCACCCTGTCGCCCCTCCAACTTGAAAAGTCACCAGCCGCCACTGGTAGTAGGGATGATTGTCTACGGCGCTCATCTCCACCAGCGCAGTGAGTGCCTTTGGCGTACGGGGTCATACAGGGTCTTAGGGAGGAACGCTTACGGCGCTAATCTCCATCAGCACCTTCGGTGCTCATTGCCTGGCCGCAACCACAGTATTATTATTGCTTTACCATCGTTTTTTGGCAAGCCTGCGTTGCTGAGAACTATATATGTAATGATAACTAGTATACATAATAACCATGTACAGGCAACATATTACACACACAATAATACAAAATCACAATGTCACAATGTCATGCCCCCTTGGTCACATCCACAATTACTGGCAATATCAGTCCTTAAACATTGAAATCATGACAACTGTAAATCTGAAAATATTCAAATTACTGCTGTTAAGTTCACTGCTCAGCAGAAATTGATATATGATGTTATATAGGGAAACACAATGGCAAATTTAGCCACTTGGCAAACAGCCTCTTCCCACAAACCAGTTTCATTGTATAATCTGCAAACCAAACATGATACTGTTACCTCCTCTGCAATTTTACAAGATCAGGCTCCTGATTCTGAGAGAACATTTTGGAGATAATCAGCAAATCATCCACCAGCAAATCTAAATGACTAAGGCTCTGTTGCCTCATTTTGCTATCCGCAACAGAGATTGCCTCATTTACCAGAATTGCACAATACAATAAAAATGATTGAAATTAAGCCAGCAGCTCACTCTTTGGGGACATTCTGTACACATTCAGGTTGATTTTATAAAGAGGCCAAAGTCCTGCCATTAAAGGCATATCCAAGTTTTATGGATTAATACATTTCTGCACTCTAAAAAGCAGCATATGTGTATAAAGCAATCTCATAAAACATTTAATTTTTATTAATATCTAAAAATCCCTCAAATGATTATGTTGACACCTCCAGGGAGTGTCTACACAGGCATCTGATCCCCCTAATCAGCATGCACCCACTATTTACCTGCTGTTGCTTGCTCAGCCAATCTCCTTGCAGCTTCCTGTCTCTATGTCAGCAGCAATACATAGCACATATCAGTTATACACTACATATCCCAGGCTGCTTTACAGCACAAAACACAACCCCAGAGTTTAAATCAAATGTTTTTAGCTAACCTGGCCAATATAAATAATTTTAAATTTGATGCTAATTTAGCCTGGGTTTGGAAGGTGTTAACCCTAATTTGCAACTTTCAGAAACTACAAGAGATTTTACTGACTTCAATGTAAGTGTTTAAATGTTTATTTGGTGGGTTACATGCAAAAAATGTTTGCATGCACTTCTAATTCTTTTTTATCAGATGCATCCATATCCCAGCTCACTTAGATATGCCTTTAAATGTTGTTTGTATGATCTATGGATGAGTGGAATTCTAGCCTTGTGCCAAACTGATGCAAGGAAATATGGCAAACTAGTACTATGAGACAAATAATGCAAGGTGTGTGTAGTTTTCTGCAAATACAAAAATGTTCACCATCCACAATCACCAGGAACTGTTGAAAAACAAAATGGGATTTTGAAAAACAAAATTTTAAATGGGCAGATGCCTTACCCATTGCTCTCATGGGAATGTGGGCCATTCCTAACAAAGGCTAGTTTCAGCCCCAATTAAATTTTAGAGCTCAGTCATAATCACCTTTGTTAAAGCTTTCTATTCTCTTGTGCATGAAGCTTTGAATCCTGCTCCAGAGTCTGCTTTTTACAGCGTACAGCAACGTGACTCAGTCAAATTGAGAGCACATCAGAGGAAAACTTCTCCACAGAAGAGGTTGAATGGCTTATTCCAAGCTTTCCTTAAGTATAACATTTTGATGTCAATCCATACATCAAACTGCACAGGAATTGGGTGAGAACAACTGAGAATACTGCCACTCCATTAGGTGTAACTACCACCCAGAGAGTACAAATATCTCTTCAAAAGACTCTTATAACATTTATAAATCCTGTGCTATTTTTTGTGAGTGGTTATTTTGTTTGGACTGTATTATACCTTTGCCTACCCTGTTCTTCTAAAAAAATAGGAAGTATATTCTCAGGAACAGCAACTATCTACAAACAGCCATGAATATCCTTGCTGTACCAAATGAAAAATAAAAAACATTGTAATGCACACAGACCAAGCTGATATGAGAAAGATTGTGATGGTATACAGGGAACTGCGATTATTGTTATGTTATAATGTGTTTTGTTTAAAAGCATAATATTGGGAAACATGGAATATTTTATTTAGAATCCATCTTTTCGTGTGTCAATATATTTTGAGTTAATGTAAATGTGTGTCTCTGAGTGTTAATACTAGCTCAGACAGTAAGAAGAATCTGAAGAATGCAGATACAGGGGGAACTTTCTTTGTAAAGACTGATGTGAAGCAATACTTTGTTAAATCATTATTACATTGTATTCTAATTAAATATATTTTATGGTTTTACGTAACCCTTTGTTAAGTATGTATAAATATATATATATACAGTAGATGGACAAACATAATGAAAACAAAATGGGAAAAGGGGGCTTAAATGGGTTTAACTTTGAAATAACTGATTTATAGTTACAAATACATCTGCAAAGTCATTTTGAAATATGATTTTCAAAGCAACATGAGGCAACTAACAGAGTTTTAAAAGAATCCAAATAGCTGGTGCCTGAATTGCAGGTGCACTGGTCCCAAAAACATCAAAATGTAATGTGTCAAGGAGACGAGTCTCAACAATGATGACAATGTATGCCAAATATGGACAAACTGCCTAGGCAAAGAGGAGCAGTGGAAGCAAGTACAAGGATAGAAGGAAATATGACAGGATTCCAAGAAGGACTGAAGCTGTACTGAAGTCAAATGGTGGCCCTAATCCTTATTAGATCAATTATATTAATAGGTTAGGTTTCTGCTATTTGGTCCACCCTTGTATATACAGGGCCTTCTAGAATTATTGTCAACCTTGGTAAATATCAAAATTAATGACTATGAAAATGTTTTTGCTGTTTATAAGTTTGATCTTACATTGAAAATATGAGATAAATCTAAACTTTTAGTTGGATAAAATAATTGAAAGAAAAAAACATAGAAAATGAAAACATTATCACGAAACACATTTTTTCTCAATAACACACACCATCACTATATGTTCCAGAGAGAGTATAATCTTTATTTACAGCCCCAGTGATTTATACAGTAACAGAAACAATGTTTCTTTTTGCATAAGCAAACAAGGTTGGGCAAGTTTGGGATTTTCATATATTTCCCTCGCTGTTATCCTATTAGCCAATCGGAGGTGTCTCTGGTAGGTACTATTCCGATTGGCTGCTTGGGCCAGCCCTCAGCCAATCAGGGTAGGTTGCCTCAGGGTTTGATTGGCGCATGGCTCAAGTATAGGACCCTGGGGAGGAAGCCAAAGGTTTTCCCATGGGTAGCTTGTGTGACCAAGTCTACTTAAAACAATGCCAGGCCAATGTGACCAGCTTATAAAGTTTTCACATTTGTGTACACACAATGGCCATCTGATGGAACCAGGAATACCTTATTCATGGGCTTTAGGAAGGTTGTCTTAATGTTGTCAGGATACTATTACAGGGAATAGGGGATTATTACTGGTGGGGAATACTGCAGTAAGTTAGTGGTCCATCATTAACTGGTCATCAGTACTTTAATTTTATGCTGAATCAGTAAAGACTCATTCCTATGTGGGGATTGCTATCCTTTATACTCGCGACTCTGAGCTCTATTCAGAACTTTGTTAATGAATGGGCTCTATAGACAAGCAATCAAAGGTATCATTTACAGCACTTATCCCAATCAAAGGCTTTACAGTTACAATACTTGATGACACTTGGGCTATGGAGCCTATTGACAGTTGATGCTAGTCCTTCAGCAAGCTAGTCCTTGTCAGCAGCCATCCCCTCTAAATATCCACCCCAGCACAGCACCCAACCCCTCTCAGCACCCACCTCATATAGCACTCATCCCCATCTCCTTTCTTCCTCCCTCACAGAACCCCTCCCCTTGTACTTTGCTGCCACTTTGCAGCCATGGCTCTCTTACCTTCTTCACTGATAGTGGTCCCCAGTGTTGTGAACTGCTAAACACTGCCGCCTCTTTGAGCTTTACAACACATAATGAAATAGATAACGGGCTGACCGGAACCTAATGCGCTACCCTGAACACACGTTCAGTGACTGTTAGGCAACAAATTCCCAAATATTGACAATATGCCTACAGCTGGCAAAGCCTATCCCATAACACTCAACAGTGAGGCTTCCTCCGTCACAAAGCGCTATGGCCTGATTAGGAGGGACCCCATTGGACAGAAACAAGAAGTCTGAGTCGGAGGCGTCCAACTCTACATGGCACAGAGAAATGCCACCAGGTTGGCAAACAAAGGCAGATATCAACTTAATAACTTTCTTTCTGGCCCTGGTGATGACCAGGTGGAAAACATAACATTGAAAGCTTTTAAGACTTTCTTGATCTCTTGACCAAACTCGTTAGTGAAATTACTGATAATGGCTTACATATATTTTTCAAGTAATTGTGATTTATATTAAGGCATATTTGCTTCTATGAACAGACAAATGCAATCAATGTTTTATTTTAGTGCTTATATGAATGTCCCATTTATAAATTGATGAGATGTATTAGCTTTGAGTTTGATTTTAGGATTTATTTGACCACACTAGAGATGAACAGCCTTATTAAATTGTGATTTGGGCAATTGAATAGGGCTCTATATAAGCACAGAGCATATTTTTTTTACAGAAGTTTTTAGTTATTGAACTTCTATGCAAAAGCAAGGACTACACTAACTAAAAGCTTCTGTAAAAAAAAATGCTGTGTGCTTATATAGAGCCCTATTCAAGTGGCCGAATCGCAATTTAATAAGGGTGTAAATATTTATATAAATTGAAAACAATTGTAAAAATAATAAAAGCTTCCTAAATTAATTTTGCTCATTGAAATTCTGAATATGAACGCAAGTGGCTGTACTAGTTGAAATAACCAAATGGTATCACATTTTGACACAGTATACAGGTATTTTTTACGTTTCTTTTTTCATACAGCTACAAATGTTCCACTGGTAACATTTATAAGTGCATTTTTGTCCGGTCTGTCTGTTTTCAGATAAATTAAATTATAAAGTAAATAGACTGTATCAAAAAGGGTTACTGTGAATGTTTTAATTTGTACTTTTTGCAACTGTTCTTCCTTCTATATACAGTGCATAAACAATAATGTATTGGCAGTTACAGGCAAAAATAGCTCAATCTAACCCACTTTTCTCCACATAATGTCTTACTGAATTACTGAGTTATTGGACACTTTCTACATTTTTATACTACTTTTCTGAATGCTGTGCAACTTGTCAAGATGATGTTGCTCATCCAACCCTGGTGAGGACAGCGGACACTCATGCATCTGTCTTGGCTGCTGTTTATCAAGGGTGAGGGTGCAATGATCTGCAGCTAACTTCTGTGCAGAGCATTTTTTACCATTTCCACATACCGTATATACGCGAGTATAAGCAGACCCGAGTGTAAGCCGAGGCACCTATTTTACCACAAAATACTGGGAAAAATGAGTGACTCGAGTATAAGCCGAGGGTGGGAAATGTGCTGCCCCCTGAGTCCGTCTTGTGCCCCCTGTGTCCCCCTCTTGTGTGCCCTTTTCTTGTGTCCCCCCTCTCTCTCCCCTGTGTCTCTTCTGCCCTCTCCCTCCCCTGTGTCTCTTCTGCCCTCTCCCTCCCCTCTGTCTCTTCCCCCTCTCCCTTCCCTGTGTCTCTTCCCCCCTCTCCCTTCCCTGTGTCTCTTCCCCCCTCTCCCTTCCCTGTGTCTCTTCTCCTCCCTTCCCTGTGTCTCTTCCCCCCTCTCCCTTTCCTTTGTCTCTTCCCCCCTCCATTATCACCCTCCTCAACCCCCCTTCTCATTCTCAACCTCCCTCCTCAACCCCCTCCTCATTCTCAACCTCCCTCCTCAACCCCCCTCCTCAACCCCCTCCTCTTTCTCAACCTCCCTCCTCTTTCTCAACCTCCCTCCTCATTCTCAACCTCCCTCCTCAACCTCCCTCCTCATCCTCAACCTCCCTCCTCAACCCCCTTCTCAACCCCCCTCATCATCCTCAACCCCCTCCTCAACCTCCCTCCTCATCCTCAAACCCCCTCCTCATCCTCAACCTCCCTCCTCATCCTCAATGTCCCTCCTCATCCTCAACCCCCCTCCTCATCCTCAACCCCCCTCCTCATCCTCAACCCCCCTCTTCATCCTCAACCCCCCTCCTCATCCTCAACCTCCCTCCTCATCCTCAACCTACCTCCTCAACCCCCTCCTCAACCCCCCTCCTCAACCCCCCTCCTCATCCTCAACCCCCTCCTCAACCTCAACCTCCCTCCTCATCCTCAACCACCCTCCTCAACCCCCTCCACATCCTCAACCTCCCTCCTCATCCTCAACCTCCCTCCTCATCCTCAACCTCCCTCCTCATCCTCAACCCCCCTCCTCATCCTCAACCCCCCTCCTCATCCTCAACCCCCCTCCTCATCCTCAACCTCCCTCCTCAACCTCAACCCCCCTCCTCAACCCCCCTTCCTCATTCTAATCCACCCTCCTCATTCTAAACCCCCCTCCTCACTTTACCCCTCTAAATACCTCCCCCTCTCCCTTTCCCCTCACTTACTTCCTCTGCAGCTTCTCCTCTGGCCTCCGAACCTTTCTGCGTCAGCACTTGGTATTTGCTAATGACATGACGTCACATGCGCGCCACGTCATTAGCATATATCGGGGGCCAATGCAGGAAGGAGCGGAGGCCAGAGGAGAAGCTGCAGATGAAGGTAAGTGAGGGGAAAGGGAGAGGGGGAGGTATTTAGAGGGGTAAAGTGAGGAGGGGGGTTTAGAATGAGGAGGGGTAATTAGAATGAGGAAGGGGGGTTGAGGAGGGGGGTTGAGGTTGAGGACGGAGGTTGAGGATGAGGAGGGGGGTTGAGGATGAGGAGGGGGGTTGAGGATGAGGAGGGAGGTTGAGGATGAGGAGGGGGGAGGGAAAGAGACACACACAGGGGTTAGAGAGACACGGGGGGGTAGAGAGACACAGGGGGTTAGAGAGACACGGGGGGGTTTAGAGAGACACGGGGGGATAGAGAGACACGGGGGTTAAGAGAGACACGGGGTGGAGAGTGACTCGAGTATAAGCCGAGGGGGCCCTTTTTAGCCTTAAAAAAATGGCTGAAAAACTCGGCCTATACTCGAGTATATACGGTATGTTATATATAACATTTTCCCTCTTATAATATATAATAACTAGTATACATAATAACCATGTACAGGCAACATATTACACACACAGTAATACATAATCACAATGTAACAAGGTCATGCTCCCTTGGCCACATCCACAATTTCTGGCAATATTAGTCCTTAAACACTGAAATCATGACAACTGTAAATATGCAAATATTTAAATTACTGCTGTTAAGTTCACTGCTTCACAGAAATTGATATATGATGTTATATATGGAAACACAATGGCAAATTTTGCCACTTAGCATACAGCCTCTTCCTTCAAACCAGTTTCCTTGTATAATCTGCAAACCAAACATGATACGGTTACCTCCTCAGCAATTTTAAAATATCAGGCTCCTGATTCTGAGAGAACATCTTGGAGATAATCAGGATGCAAATTGTGACACTCATCCACCAGCAAAGCTAAATGACTAAGGCCCTCATTCAATTGCGATTTGACCAATTGAATAGGGGTCTAAATAAGCACATAGCATATTTTTTTTAAAGAAGTTTTTAGTTAGTAAAAACCTTGATTTTGGATAGATGCTTGCTAACTAAAAACTTCTTTAAAAAAAATATTTTATGTGCTTATTTAGACCCCTATTCAATTGGCCAAATTGCAATTGAATGAGGGTCTAAGGCTTTGTTGCCTCATTTTGCTATCTGTAACAGAGATTGCCTCATTTACCAGAATAGCACAATACAATAAAAATGATTGAAATTAAGCCAGCAGCTCACTCACCTCTTTGGGGACATTTTGTACACATTCAGGTTGATTTTATAAAGAGGCCAAAGTCCTGTCATTAAAGGCATATCCAAGTTTTATGGATTCCTACATTTCTGCACTCTATAGGCAAAAAGCAGTTTATGCGTTTGCAGCATATCTCATAAACAGTTTATTTTTATTAATATCAAAAAATCCCTCTAAGAATTATATTGACACCTCCAGGGGGTGTCTACACAGGCATCTGCCCCCCCCCCCCAATCAGCATGCACCAACTATTTATCTGCTGTTGCTTGCTCAGCCAATCTCCTTGCAGCTTCCTGTCACTGTCAGCAGCAATACATAGCACATATCAGTGATACACCACATATCCCAGGCTGCTTTACAGCACAAAACAGAACCCCAGAGTTTAAATCAAATGTTTCAGCAAACCTGGCCAATATAAATAATTTTAAATGTGATGCTAATTTAGCCTGGGTTTGGAGGGTGTTAACCCTAATTTGCAACTGTCAGAAATGACAAGATATTTTACTGACTTCAATGTAAGTGTTTAAATGTTTATTGGGGGGGGTCCATGCAAAACAATGTTTGCATACACTACTAATTATCCTATATCAGATGCTTTAATAATCCAGCTCACTTAGCTATGCCTTTAAATGTACTTGATATTGTTTATATGATCTATGGATGAGTGGAATTCTAACCCTGTGCCAAACTGATGCAAGGATATATGGCAAATGATTACTATGAGACTTTAGTCCTTATTTTGCCCTCCTTCAATTTGTGGAAGTGACAGGGGCACATAATTTACTGGACAAATAATGCAAGGTGTGTGTAGTTTTCTGCAAATACAAAATGTTCACCATCCACAATCACCAGGAACTGTTGAGAAGCAAAATGGGATTTTGAAAAACAAAATTTAAAATGGGCAGATGCCTTACCCATTGCTCTCATGGGAATGTGGTCCATTCCCAACAAAGGCTAGTTTAAGCCCCGATTACATTTTAGAGCTCAGTCATAATCACCTGTGTACAAGCTTTCTATTCTCTTGTGCATGAAGCTTTGTATCATGCTCCAGTGTCTGCTTGTTACAGCGTACAGCAAGGTGACTGGGTCAAATTGAAAGCCCATCAGAGGAAAACTTCTCTACAGAAGAGGTTGAATGGCTTATTCCAAGCTCTCCTTAAGTACAACATTTTGATGTGAGTCCATACATAAAAATGCACAGGAATTGGGTGAAAACAACTGAGAATACTGACACTCCATCCTATCAAAATGCGAAAGATTCTGATGAAGGCAATAAAGCTACACCCATTAGGTGTAACTACCACCCAGAGAGTACAAATATCTCCTCAAAAGACTCTTATAAAAATTGATAAGTCCTGTGCTATTCTTTGTGAGTGGTTATTTTGGTTGGCCTGTGCTAGCTCAGACAGTAAGAACAATCTGAAGAATGCAGATACAGGGTGAACTTTCTTTGCAAAGGCTGATGTGAAGCAATACTTTGTTAAATCATTATAACATTTTATTCTCATTAAATATATTTTATGGTTTTACTTAACCTTTTTTTAAGTATGTGTAAATATATTTATACAGTGGATGGACAAAAAATATTGGAAACAAAATGTGAAAAGGGGGCTTAAATGGGTTTAACTTTGAAACTTGACAAGAATAGTGGCCCTAATCCCTATTAAATCAATTATATTAATATGTTAGGTTTCTGCTATTTGGTCCACCCTTGTATATACAGGGCCTTCTAGAATTATTGGCAATCTTGGTAAAGATGAAAATTAATGACTATGAAAATGTTTTTGCTGTTTATAAGTTTGATCTTACATTGAAAATATGAGATAAATCTAAACTTTTAGTTGGATAAAATAATTGAAAGAAAAAAAAAAAAATGAAAACATTATCACGAAACAAATTTTCTCTCAATAACACACACCATCACTATATGTTCCAGAAAGAGTATAATCTTTATTTACAGCCCCAGTGATTTATACAGTAACAGAAACAATGTTTATTTTTGCATAAGCAAACAAGGTTGCGCAAGTTTGGGATTTTCATATATTTCCCTCGCTGTTATCCTACTAGCCAATCGGAGGCGTCTCTGGTAGGTAATATTCTGATTGGCTGCTTGGGCCAGCCCTCAACCAATCAGGGTGAGTAGCCTCAGGGTTAGATTGGTGCATGGCTAAAGTATAGGAGGACCCTGGGGAGGAAGCTACAGGTTTTCCCATGGGTAGCTTGTGTGACCAGGTCTACTTAAAACAAAGCCAGGCCAATGTGACCAGCTTATCACGTTTTCACATTTGTGTACACACAATGGCCATCTGATGGAACCAGGAATACCTTATTTATGGGCTTTAGGAAGTTTGTCTTAATGTTGTCCGGATACTATTACAAGGAATAGGGGATGATTACTGGTGGGGAATACTGCGGTAAGTTAGTGGTCCATCATTAACTGGTCATCAGTGTGGTGTATCACCAAATGAATATATATATATTACACAAGGTTCGTCTACATTAAAAGGTATTTATTAAAAGGCAACAACACAATACTATAAATGTATCACAAACAAACAGCCCAGACCCACGGAGCAACAACCCTTTTTAAATCTATCTACCTATATAGTAATCCCCTTCCCCACACGCTTGATCTCACCCACGGTTAGGCCATCACATCCACCAAGGAAGAACAGCAAGCAACAGAATGATTTCCTGCCTGGCCCCATGTTATATACCCTTAGTTGAGATGATGTGATTTACATCACATCCTGTCCATGCATCACTTCCTCCAGCAATTGTGGGAGGGAAGCAAAGACTCCCAGCCCTCCCACCTAGACCTGCCCAAGGAGGTCCCGAAAGGAAGATAAACCACCATGCAAGGAAGACAAGTTACCACAATCAGACCTTTAATTTTGTAGTGAATCAGTAAATACTCATACCTATGTGGGGATTGCTATCCTTTATACTTGTGACTCTGAGCTCTATTCGGAACTTTCTTAATGAATGAGCTCTATAGTAATGTGTGCAAGGTCTATGTTAGATGCCATTCATAAAACACATGCAAATGTGCAGTTATCCTCAGACAAGGAATCAAAGGTATCAGTTATAGCACTTAGCCCAATCAAAGGCTTTACAGTTACAATACTTGATGACACTTGGGCTATGGAGCCTATTGACAGTTGATGTTAGTCCCTCAGCAAGCTAGTCCTTATCAGCAGCCATCCCCTCTCAACATCCATCCCAGCACTGCACCCAACCCCTCTCAGCACCCACCTCATATAGCACTCATCCCCATCTCCTTTCTTCCTCCCTCACAGAACCCATCTTCCTGTACTTTGCTGCCACTTTGCAGCCATGGCTCTCTTACCTTCTTCACTGATACTGGTCCCCAGTGTGCTGAACTGATCCACACTGCCACATCTTAGAGCTTTACAACACGTAATGAAATAGATGTAAGAGGCTGACTGGAACCTAATGTGTGACCCTGAAAACACTTTCAGGGACTTCTAGGCAACAAATGCCCAACCTTTGACAATATTCCTCCAGCTGGCAAAGCCTATCCTATAACTCTCAACAGTGAGGCTTCCTCCCCCACTAAGTGCTATGGCCTCATTAGGAGAGACCCCATTGGACAGAAAGAAGAAGTCTGAGTGGAGAGGCACCCAACTACACATGGCACAGAGAAATGCCATCAGGTTTGCAAACAAATGCAGATATCAACATATTAACTTTCTTTCTGGCCCTGGTGATGACCAAATGGAAAAAACATGTTTGAAAGCTTTTAAGACTTTCTTGATCTCTTGACCAAACTCTTGATGTGGACAACACCAAGATCATTACCACCAGCAAGTATGACAAGGATGGAAGGGGCCGAAATGGCAGGCAAAACCCATGAGGAAACATGGGCATGAGGAAACATATAGTTGTGTGAAATTCCCAGGCCACCCTGAGACTGAGTGCTACCTGTGAGTCTACTGTACGATGAGCCTTCTTTAAACCTTTTGCCACTTTCCAAACTATGTATTCCTTTGTGATGTCACAAAACCCTAACAGATTGAAGTAGAAAGCAAGAGCTGCTAACTTCTTGTCCACTGCTGTTGGACAACCCAGGAGAAAGAACAGCAGCATTGCCAAATGACTCTCATCAGAGTACACAATGCCCACACCATGAGTACCATCACATGCAAACTTTCCCTAGTCTTGATCGCTCCTCTCTAACCTCAGATACACTCAGTGTTGGTAAAGTCAAACAAATCACCTGTCTAAAGGCAGAGTTACACCTTGTGGATGTTTGGAGATCTTTTTATCCTCAAGACAGAGAATATACCTTTTACTCATATATATGAATTGATTACACACTTTCTTAATAAACACCTTCTTGTTAGACTTCACACTACTCAGTATGCATAATTTCTTGCTCATGGTCAGACCACTCTCTGGTTACATTTTCTTTAAATCTTTCTCCACATCCTAGACTCCCAAAAACTGATTGAATGAATCACTCAAATAGCACAAGATATGAAATTATACTTTGATACTAAAAACACCCCAGAGTCCAACATAGGATGGTTTTGGGTAGCACACAAACCATTTATCAGAGGTACTATTATCAAACTAGCATCCAATTATAAAAAAACAACTTCAACGATAAAAAGAGCTACAGGAAGAGCTACATAGATTAGAAAACAGTGAACCAAAGAAAACCTAATAATCAAACAAGACAAAATTCTTGATAAAATTAAGAATGAGCTTGACCTAATTATTTCTGACTACACATTAAATATGCTCTTTTTTAGCCTCCAGTAATTTCCCTAAACTGACAAACAAGGAACTTTCCACCCTAAACTCAGAGATAATGATTGAAAAAGGTACAGAAACCATACAGAAACTAAAGGCTGGAAAAACCCCAGGCTCAGATTGCCAGTCCAAACATTTCTATAAAAAAATTATAGATCTACTAACCCCACAGTTAACTCTTCTCTTTAATCACTTACTGGAAGGAAGCTCAATACTTCCAGAGATGAACTATGCTGATATAACAGACCCTTAAGAAATTAAAAATGACAGAACTACATCCTTACTAAATGGAGATATAAACATCTTATTTAATTATGGCTGTCAGAATGGCCTTATTCCTACCACAATTAATACATAAGGATCAGGTTGGATTGGATAAGTTGAAGATACAGTTGTGTTTAAAAATTTTGCATACCCTGGCAGAAATTGGGAAATTTTGGCATTTATTTTGAAAATATGACTGATCATGCAAATAATATGTATTTTATTGAAGAATAGTGATCATATTAAGCCATTTATTATCACATAGTTGTTTGGCTACTTTTTAAATCATAATGATAACACAAATCACCCAAATGGCCCTGATCAAAAGTTTTGTTATTGTTTAGTTGTTCAGTCACGTCCGACTCTCAGTGAATCTATGCACCACAGCACACCAGGTGCATCTCTCAGTCACTGCCGTCTGAGCTCCATCAAGTTCAGGTTAATTACTTCAGTGACCTCATCTATCCATTTCCGCCTCTGTCGTCCCCTTCTTCTAGTGCCTTAAAATTTTTCCAACATCAGAGTTTTTTCTTGGGAATCCTGCGGTCTCATGATATGACCAAAATATTTGAGCTTCCACCTCATGATCATACCTTCTAGTGAACAGTTTGTCTTGATTTTCTGAAGTATTGATTTATTGGATCTTCTTGTAGCTCAAGGGACTCTAAGAAGTCTTCTCCAACAGCGCAATTCAAAGGCGTCAATTCTACGGTGCTCAGACTTCTTTATGGTCCAGTTCTCACATCCATATGTTCCTACTGGGAATACCATAGTTCGAACTATGTAGACCTTTGTTGATAGTTTAATATCTTTAATTTTTACTAGCTTGTCCAAGCTTGCCATAGCTTTCCTCTCAAGAAGCAAACGTCTTTTAATTTCATGACTACAGTCACCATCTGCAGAGATCTTGGATACAAGAAAAATAAAATCTGTCACTGCTTCCACTTCTTTCTCATCTATTTGCCAGGAAGTGAGATAACTGTTTGCCATGATCTTCGTCTTTTTAACGTTGAGCAGCAGGCCAACTTTTGCACTCGGTTCTTTTATCCTCATCAATAAGTCCTTTAGTTCGGACTCACTTTCGGCCATCAGAGTAGTATCATCGGCGTATCTGAGGTTGTTGATATTTCTTCCAGCAATTTTAATTCTGGCTTTGGATTCATCCAGTGCAGCCTGATGCATGATGTACTTGGCATCTAAGTTGAATAAATAAAGTGACAACATACAACATTGTGGCACTCCATTTTCCGATCTTGAACCATTCTGTTGTCCCATGTTCAGTTCTGACAGCGGCTTCTTGGTCAACATATAGATTCTTTAGGAGGAGGATGGGATGATCTGGTACTCCCATCTCTTTAAGGACATGGAACATTTTGTTGTGATCCACACAGTCAAAGGCTTAAGAATAGTCTATGAAGCAGAAGTAAATGTTTTTTTGGAACTCTCTTCCTTTCTCTATTATTCAGCGGACATTGGCAATTTGATCTCTTATGCCTCTTCCTTTGTGGAACCTGGCTTGCACATCTGGCAGTTCCCAGCCCATATATTGTTGGAGTCGAGCTTGTAGAATCTTAAGCATCACCTTGCTTGCATGAAATGAGTGCAAGTGTTCGATAATTGGAACACACTTTGGCCCTGCCTTTTCTGGGGATTGGGATGTAGACTGGCCTTTTCCAGTCCATTGGCCATTGTTGAGTTTTCCAAATATGTTGGCATAAGGCAAGTAACACTTTTACAGCATCATCCTGTAGAATTTTGAATAGTTCAATTCCGATTCCATCACCTCCTGCAGTCTTATTATCAGCAAGACATCCCAGGGCCCATCTCACTTTGTTCTCCAAGATGTCTGGCTCCAGCTCACTGGACAAATTATTGAGGTCATCACTGCTGTTAAGACCCTTACTGTATAGATCTTCATTGTATTCCTGCCACCTCTTCTTTATCTGATCTTCTTCTGTTAAGTCCATACCATTTTTGCCTTTTATCAGGCCCACTTTGGCATCAAAGGTGCCTTTTAGGTTTCCAATTTTCTTGAAGAGATCTCTTGCTTTACCCATTCGGTTATCTTCTTCAATCTCTTTACATCGCTCATTGTAGAATGTCTCCTTGTCTCTTCTTGCCATCCTCTGGAATTCTGCATTCAGTTGGAAAAATATTTTCTTAACTCCACTACCTTTGACTTTCCTTCTTTCCTGGGCTACTTTTAAAGCCTCCTCAGACAGCCAGTTTGACTTCTTACTTTTCTTTCTTTTAGTGATATTCTTTGCTGCTGTTTCCTTGATACTGTTGCAAACTTTGGTACAAAGTTATATCATTATATCTTCCATGTCTAGTCTCTTAAATCTATTCTTTACTTCCACTGCATATTCACAAGGGATGTTATTTATTTTGTATTTACTTGGTCTGATGGTTTTCCCTTTCTTCTTCAGTTTAATTTTCAACTTTGCAATTAGAAGCTTATGATCTGAGTCGCAGTCAACTCCAGGTCTTGTTTATCCTGACTGTATATAGCTCCTCCATCTTTGGCTGCAAAGTATATAGTCAATCTGATTTCTATGTTGTCCATCTGGTGATGTAGATCTGTCTGTTGGAAGAGGGTGTTTGCTACAACCAGATAATTATCTAATCTCTGACCTGCTTCATTTTGTACACCAAGTGAAAATTTGCCAGTTATTCCAGGTGTCTATTGGTTCCCTACTTTAGCATTCCAATCTCCTACGATGATAGTAACATCTTTTCTTGGTGTTACATCTATGATGTGTTGAATGTCTCTGTAGAACTGGACAACATCCATGGTTGGAACATAGACTTGGATCACTGTGATATTAAATGGCTTGCCTTGAAATAGAATTGAAATCATTCTGTCATTTATTAGGTTGTAACTGAGCACTGCTTTGGCCACTCTTTGATTAGATTAGATGGCTACTCCATTTCTTCTGTGGGATTCTTGACCACAGTAGAAGATTTGGTGGTTGCTGATGTGAAATGTTCCATTCCATTTAAGTTCACCAATTCCCAGGATATCAATGTTTAACCTTGTCATTTCATTCTTGACCACATCTAGTTTGCCTTGGTTCATAGTTCTAACATTCCAGGTTCCTATTCTGAATTGGTCTTTGCAGCAGCGGACTTTCCTTTCCCCTTCAGACACATCCGCAGCTGGGTGTCCTTTCGGCTTTGGCCCGACCACTTCATTAGATCTGGTGTTATTTGTACCTGCCCTCTGCTCTTCCTTAGTAATGTGGTATTCACCTTCTGACCTGAGGGGCTCATCTTCCGGTGCCACATTGTTATGTCTCTGGGTGTGCCTTTCCATAAAGTTTTCTTAGCAAAGATACTGGAGTGGGTTGCCAGTTCCTTCTCCAGTGGACCGTGATTTTTCTGACCTCTCTGTCATGACCTACCCACTTTGGCTGACACTACATGGTATAGCTCACAGCTTCATCGAAGTACACAAGCCCCTTCACCACAACAAGGTAGCGATCCAGAAGAGGGATCAAAAGTTTAAATACCCTTGAATGTTTGGCCTTGTTACAGACACACAAGCAAGCACCAGCTCCGTGATGTCATTATGGAGGTGTGGAAGAGAACTCCAGTGGCAACCTGTGAAGCTCTGGTGAACTCCATGCCCATTTCTGTTATCATTATGATTTAAAAAGGAGCCAAACAACTATGTGATAATAAATAACTTCGTGTGATCACTGTCACAATTTCTGCCAGGGTATGCAAACTTTTGAGCACAACTGTAACATTAGAAGAATTATTAATATCTCCCACATAATCCATAACCAAAATTTTTTTTGATGGCCTTAGATATTGAAAAAGCATTTTACTCTTTAGAATGGCTTTATTTATTTGCAAAGCTAACAAAATTCGGGGTTAAAGGAAAATTAGTACACAAGATATAGACATATTATTTATCACCTAAAGCTAATTTAAAACTTTCCAGCCAAGGGATTACTAATAGTGATGTCGCAAACCTAAAATTTTCGGTTCGCGAACCGCGAACGCGAACCTCCGCAAATGTTCGCGAACCGGCGAACATCGGCGAACCGCCATAGACTTCAATGGGCAGGCGAATTCTAAAACCCACAGGGACTCTTTCTGGCCACAATAGTGATGGGAAAGTTGTTTCAAGGGGTCTAACAACTGGACTGTGGCATGCCGGAGGGGGATCCATGGCAAAACTCCCACGGAAAATTACATAGTTGATACAGAGTCTGGTTTTAAGCCATAAAGGGCATAAATTACCTAACATTCCTAAATTGTTTGGAATAACATGCTTTAAAACATCAGGTATGATGTTGTATCGATCAGGTAGTGTAAGGGTTACACCTTACATGACTGGGGGTCTATAGGTGACATTAGTACTGACCTTTATCTGACTGGGTGTCTATAGAGTGACATTAGTACTGACCTTTATATGACTGGGGGTCTATAGGTGACATTAGTACTGACCTTTATCTGACTGGGTGTCTATAGAGGGACATTAGTAATGACCTTTATATGACTGGGGGTCTATAGAGGGACATTAGTACTGACCTTTATCTGACTGGGTGTCTATAGAGGGACATTAGTAATGACCTTTATCTGATTGGGGGTCTATAGAGGGACATTAGTACTGACCTTTATCTGACTGGGTGTCTATAGAGGGACATTAGTACTGACCTTTAGCTGACTGGGTGTCTATAGAGGGACATTAGTAATGACCTTTATCTGACTGGGGGTCTATAGAGTGACATTAGTACTGACCTTTAGCTGACTGGGTGTCTATAGAGGGACATTAGTAATGACCTTTATCTGACTGGGTGTCTATAGAGGGACATTAGTACTGACCTTTAGCTGACTGGGTGTCTATAGAGGGACATTAGTACTGACCTTTATATGACTGGGGGTCTATAGGTGACATTAGTACTGACCTTTATCTGACTGGGTGTCTATAGAGGGACATTAGTAATGACCTTTATCTGACTGGGGGTCTATAGGTGACATTAGTACTGACCTTTATCTGACTGGGTGTCTATAGAGGGACATTAGTACTGACCTTTAGTTGACTGGGTGTCTATAGAGGGACATTAGTAATGACCTTTATCTGACTGGGGGTCTATAGAGTGACATTAGTACTGACCTTTAGCTGACTGGGTGTCTATAGAGGGACATTAGTAATGACCTTTATCTGACTGGGTGTCTATAGAGGGACATTAGTACTGACCTTTAGCTGACTGGGTGTCTATAGAGGGACATTAGTAATGACCTTTATCTGACTGGGGGTCTATAGAGGGACATTAGTACTGACCTTTATCTGACTGGGTGTCTATAGAGGGACATTAGTAATGACCTTTATCTGACTGGGTGTCTATAGAGGGACATTAGTACTGACCTTTAGCTGACTGGGTGTCTATAGAGGGGCATTAGTACTAACCTTTATCTGACTGGGTGTCTATAGAGTGACATTAGTACTGACCTTTATATGACTGGGAGTCTATAGGTGACATTAGTACTGACCTTTATCTGACTGGGTGTCTATAGAGGGACATTAGTAATGACCTTTATATGACTGGGGTCTATAGAGGGACATTAGTACTGACCTTTATCTGACTGGGTGTCTATAGAGGGACATTAGTAATGACCTTTATCTGACTGGGTGTCTATAGAGGGACATTAGTACTGACCTTTATCTGACTGGGTGTCTATAGAGGGACATTAGTAATGACCTTTATCTGACTGGGTGTCTATAGAGGGACATTAGTACTGACCTTTATATGACTGGGGGTCTATAGGTGACATTAGTACTGACCTTTATATGACTGGGGGTCTATAGGTGACATTAGTACTGACCTTTATCTGACTGGGGGTCTATAGAGGGACATTAGTACTGACCTTTATCTGTCTGGGGGTCTATAGGTGACATTAGTCCTGACCTCCTGCTGCAGTATTATTACTCCCAGTACTCCCAGGCTTGCTACTATTAGATATAATAACCTCAGTTTCGTTTCCTTATCTGTTGGTAACATCAAAATATGATTATTAAATATTTCATATTTGTTTGTTTTTTTCTCCCAAAGTGAACCCCTTTGTGTGTGTCCCACAGATGTGGCGTTTCCGCTCTGCGTATGTTGGATTTGCACCGCTCAAAAAGTATGAAAAGAGATCCCCCCCCTTGAAGCCCATTAATGACATCATCAGTAAATTGTATGTAACAGATTCCAGTGTTTAGGGTTTATGACCCAATACTGCGATCATATCACTTATGACAAAAATCTGTATTTGTCGTATTATTCAGACGCGCGTGCATCTTTGTGTTACATTTCCTGATACTTTTATTATCTTGATCTTTATATATTTACTAGCGACTTGCCCATCAAAAAATGGCGGCAATAAGATTCTAAGGCAGGTAATGGTTTGGACGAGACATTCATTCTGTTGGCGGTCGGAGATCCTTCGGCGCTCATTGCGAGGCTGTTGGTTGTATTTTTTTTCTGATAGGCTTTGTATGCTATGAGCAGCGTTGGCGCTCGTTGTGAGGCGCGCAGTGAATGGCTTTTATGTTTAATGTGATAATGTTTTTTTTGTGTATATGTATTTTTGTATGCTAATGAAATAATTACTAAATGAATATACTTTACCTATTTGTAAGTAATATATGCAGGAAGCATTGTGCTGAAGAGCTGACAATCTGTTTTCATGTTCCTGCAGCATACAATGTAGGTTTTCAGTGCTGTGGAGCTGCTGTGTAAGTGTCAGCAATGTGTGCAGTGTGTAGTGTAAATAGGCTGCGTGCGTGAGGGGAAGCCGTTAGGGTAGCTGGGTACTTCCGCATTGTATAAGTTAGTGTTGTAAAATGGCGGGGAATGTGTATGTGGTACGCAGGTGTGGATGATTTAGCGTCCTTGTTAATAGTGTATCTTTACTTCGCTTTTTAGGAAAATCCGTATGTGTTTTGCGTGTTTAGGGTCCTGTAGCCTCGTTTTCTTTTTTTCAAGGGCCATTTTTTCTCTCACTTAGGTGATTTTCGGGTGTCTAAACTCATGAATTTGGACTTAAATGGAGGTGTAACTTCACATGCAGAGGTCCTCGGTGCCCGCCTTGCTGTGGGTAAGCTTTTTATGTGTTTGTTGTGTGTATTTATTGTGTTTTTAATGTTTTTAAGTGCGTGCGGTTCGGGCGTTAAGGTCGTATTTTTGTGAGCTCGTAATGTTTTTTTTTCTAAGTCCCGTATTTTGGGATGGTAAGTCCGTAAATTTGATGGTGTAAGTCCCGCCTGCGGCTCATTGCAGCCGACGTGGGAGCCTTCGGCGCTCCTTGCCAGCAACTCTGGCCCTCGCTTCGCAAGCCCGCAGCGTTAGCAACAACCCGCCTGCTCACAACTATATATGTGATATCTGTTACGTCTTCCCCAGTTGGCACTTGTAAATCGGCTAAGCGACAAAAAAAATGGCGTCCGGAAAAAATGAAAACGAGGCTACACGACCCCAAACCGCGCAAAACATCGCCAGCCATGTACGACTTTTACCTAGGAACAGACGAGGTACAAAATACACTATTATAAATAATGGAAACTGCTGGCGAGCCGCGTAACACATACACAATCGCCGCCATTTTACAACACTAACTTGCAACTAATAACATTACAAATCTAAAATGGCGCGTTACACGACTATACAAGCGGTTTCCCCTCGTGCACTGCGCACATTGCTGACACTTACACCTCGGGTCACCAACAGTCCAAATGTACACCGTAAGCTGCAGGAAAATCAAAACTGATTGTTAGCTCTTCAGGTTATTGATCACTGGATATATTAATTACAAATAGGTAAAGTATTTTAGTAATTAATTAATTCATTATTATTAAAAAAAATATATATAAAAAAAATACGCTTAATAGCATATTTTACACTGCGGTTACTTTACATACATTAACGCTTCGCACTTCCTAATACATTTGTTCATGCACAATAGTTATTATCGTGCATTCATTTAATAAGTATTAATTAGTAATGGAAAATAAAAATGTAGACTTTACACTACACTAAAATGTTTTACTTTTTACTCTGCAGTTATATATCTGGATTACTGCTCATTGGCTGCCAGCGATAGCACTCTCAAAGCAGTTACAAATCTAAATCACTTTATTATGCTCTGAGACCTGAATACATTTTTTAATTTACACTGCACCAAAAAAATTATATATTTAACACTGTACTTATATATCTGTCTTTGCGATGAGCGCCGAAGATTGATCGTTGCAAAGCACGAAACATGAAGGACACGAGGGAAGAGACTCACAATGAGTGCCGAAGGTCCTCAGAGTTCAAAAAGCATCACATTGTGTGGCAAACAGCATTGCCATGGCTTCAAACTTTATTGCCCCATCATTTGTGCCAGGCAAGTCGCTAGTGATATAATATAACATAATGCAATACAATATTATACAGTACACATGGGTGTTGGAACTGGGGGGGGTAAGGGGTAACCCCCCCCCCCCCCCCAGATTTCTTATCGTATGTATGTATGCGTATAGAAGCTAACAGGGGAGGAGAGAGGGAGAGGAAACACAGGGGAGAGGGAGAGGAAGTCACAGGAGAGGGGAGAGGGGGAGGAAGACACAGTGGAGAGGGGGAGGAAGACACAGGGCAGAGGGGGGAAGAGAAACAGGGTAAGGGAGAGGTGAGGGGAAGAGACACATGGGAGGGGGGAGAGACACAGGAGAGAGTGGGGGGTAGAGACACAGGGGAGAGGGGGAAGAGACTAATGGGAGGGAGTGGTGAGGAGACACCGGGGAGAGAAAAAGGGGTAAAGACACAGAGGAGGGGGGAAGTAACACAGGGGAAGGGAGAGGGGGTAGAGCCCCCGGGAGAGGGGGTAGAGACACAGGGAAGAAGGGGGAAGAAACACAGATGAGGGGGGAGAGACACAGGGGAGAGGGAAGGGGGGAAAGACACAGGGGAGGGGGGAAAGAAACACGGGAAGGGAGAGGGGGATAGAGACACAGGGGAGGGGGAGTGACACCGGGAAGAAGGAAGGGGGAAAAGACACAGGAGAGGGAGCAAAGAAACACTGGGGAAGGGAGAGGGGGTAGAGACACAGGCAAGGGTGGGAGAGACACAGGGGAGAGGGGGGGGGAGAGAGACACATGGGAGGGAGTGGGGGGGAGACACAGGGGAGAGGGTGGGAGAGAGACACATGGGAGGGAGTGGGGGGTAGACACAGGGGAGGTCTTCTGCTTTATTATTATTCTTATTATTATTACTATATAACGTGTAATACGGACCACTTTTTGGCAATGAGCGCCGCAGGCCTCTATATATCATTCCTGGCTTATTCAGATATATGGAGGATGAATCCGTGGACGTACCTGAATCCCACAAGAGAGTGGTCGCCATGTTCATGTGGTGTTTATTATGACACTAGCGACTTGCCCGTCAAAAAATGACGGCAATGTTATTGTAACTGAGCTAATGTTGTTTTGTGTGTAATAGTAAACATGTAATACATTAATAAATGAATAGACTTTACCTATTTGGAAGCATTGTGTTGAAGAGCTGTGAACCTTGTTTGCACACAGACCTACAGCACCAAGCACACTGACAGTACACATAGACCTATAGCACCAAGCACACTGACAGTACACACAGACCTACAGCACCAAGTACACTGACAGTACACACAGACCTAAAGCACCAAGCACACTGGCAGTGCACACAGACCCATAGCACCAAGTACACTGGCAGTGCACACAGAACTACAGCACCAAGTACACTGACAGTACACACAGACCCATAGCACCAAGTACACTGACAGTGCACACAGACCTACAGCACCAAGCACACTGGCAGTACACACAGACCCATAGCACCAAGTACACTGGCAGTGCACACAGACCTAAAGCACCAAGCACACTGACAGTACACACAGATTAACAGCACCAAGTACACTGACAGTACACACAGACCTACAGCACCAAGCACACTGACAGTACACATAGCCCTGTAGCACCAAGCACACTTACAGTACACACAGACTCACAGCACCAAGCACACTGACAGTACACACAAACCTACAGCACCAAGCACACTGACAGTACACATTGACCTAGAGCACCAAGCACACTGGCAGTGCACACAGACCCATAGCACCAAGTACACTGTCAGTGCACACAGAACTACAGCACCAAGAACACTGACAGTACACACAGACCCATAGCACCAAGTACACTGGCAGTGCACACAGACCTAAAGAACCAAGCACACTGACAGTACACACAGATTAACAGCACCAAGTACACTGACAGTACACACAGACCTACAGCACCAAGCACACTGACAGTACACATAGACCTATAGCACCAAGCACACTGACAGTACACACAGACTTACAGCACCAAGCACACTGACAGTACACACAAACCTACAGCACCAAGCACACTGACAGTACACACAGACCTACAGCACCAAGCACACTGACAGTACACACAGACCTACAGCACCAAGTACACTGACAGTACACACAGACCTAAAGCACCAAGCACACTGGCAGTGCACACAGACCCATAGCACCAAGTACACTGGCAGTGCACACAGAACTACAGCACCAAGTACACTGACAGTACACACAGACTCACAGCACCAAGCACACTGACAGTACACACAGGCGCTCATTGCAGGCGAGCCTCGCATAGCGAGGCGAGCCGTTAATACGGACCCCTTTTTTATGGAGCAAACTGCTCCATATGTATATTAATAACTATACAACTTTCCAAACATACACATCTCATTGCAATACGCTAGTAATAATAATAATGCACAAGAGTCCTTCAGCACTGCACTGGACACTGAATAAACTTGCCTAGCTATGGTTTTCCCTATTGATGCAGTATCATCCAAACTGTCCCTCCTCTCAGTAAGACTGCAAGGTACTTATGATTCCAAAATGGCTGCTGTCCATGAGGTAGAAGGGTGTAGAAGGGAGTGTATGCTGCTGATTGGCTGGAATGTGTCTGCTGACTGTGACATGCAGGGTCAAAGTTTGCTCAATGATAAAGTATTGGGGGCGGGTCGAATCTCGCATATGTTCGCAGTTCGCCGCGAACGCGAACATGCTATGTTCGCCGAAAAAAGTCCGCCGGCGAACTATTCGCGACATCTCTAATTACTAACTTTTAAAAATAAATAGGAACAAGACAGTGTTGCCCCCTCTCACTTCTCATTTTTGCTTTAAGCCACTGAACCCCTAGCTAAAACTATCAGAACTGACCCTAAAATACATGACATACAGTTAGGTCCACCCCTTTTATGAGTGACCTTCTATACCTCTGTTTAGAGGATTTTACATGTGAGTGTCCATTTGTTATGTGATTTCTGTTTTGTAATAAATTTATTGATCTGCTCTAGGATTCGGTGTGCGCTCTCCCTCTTCTCCGTTTTTTGTTTCATTCTCTCCAGCATTACTCTGTGGTGACCAGAGTTTTTGGGAAACAGCTGCCTAACTGTCCTAGGAGCCAGACTTTATCCATTTCCTCTACTCCCTCTCAAGAACGTTATACAAGAAGAACCTCAAAGATTCTACTATCAACATGTGAACTGTGTCTCTTGTCTTCTCCACCTGGACTCATTTAAGTATCTTTTACCATTCATTGTGTTTTCTGGGTTTTTCCTGGTCAAGATATGTGTTAGTACATTTCTTATATATTTTTTTACATATATGATATTTTATCATCACCTTTTCTAGGTTCTGCCACCTACCCATTATTTATTTATTTATTTATTTATTTATTTTATCGCATTTTATTGTTTATTGTTTTTTACTTATACCCCTATCAATATTTCACTTTGAATTTGTGTTGGCTTTTGGTGCAACAATAAGGTTTTGTCATCTCCACTTTTTGAGGCGCTGTAGTATCTACTAGTTTCCTTCATCAAATGCTTTTTTTTTGCAGATGATGTAATATTCACCCTTATCAAACATTTAATTTCTAACCTCATTCAGACATTATTCAAGCCTAAAAATAAATGTGGATTAGACTGAAGCTTTAAACATAACCCTACCACCAGAAACCGTTAAACTCCTTCTGATTAACTACAACTTCTCCTGGTCTAAAACAAACATTAAACATTTAGGGGTCAATACCAATTCACACTGGAAAGATCTATAGCAAAAATCTATACCTCTCTATATACAATGAATTAAGACAAGACTTAGAAAACTGTGAACATTTCAGATTTCACGGACAGGGTGTATCAATTCAGTAAAAATACACATTCTACCACGCTTTCTTTATCTTTTCCATACACCCCTATTAATATTAATTTTAAAGATCTAGATAAATTTGAAATATTTACATTTATCTGGCAAGACAAACCTTATAGGATAGCCAGATCTACCATGCACAAATCTAAACAAGGATTTTCTTGCACCAATTTCAAACTCTACTACAGAGCTGCACAATTATCTTTTATTCCCCAAGCTCGCTCATTGTACCACATACCAATTTTGTGGTCAATGGAAATTTTTCTTATGTCCTTCCTTATACGTGGGATACAATTAGCTGGCGTTCTAGTTCTGCTTCTACCCTACCCCCAAACACTAGCTTACTAACTAAAATTGCAATAACACAATGGAATTGGGCAGCAGAAAAACACAAATTAAATCCTATCCGTTCTTCCACAATTCCTCCAGGGACTCCTAAGTAAGAGCTCCACTGAGTGGAAAATAAGCAAACTCACCAAAATATATTCTTGGTTTTCCCATTCCAAGAACACTTTAGCTTCTGCCAGATAAAACATCTTGTATCTAGTTTAATACGTACTTGGGACACCCCCAAGCTAATTGGTATTCACGCATCTGCCAGAAAAGTCAGCTAACTCGAAGAATCCTAGGAAAGATTTACAATTCCTTTAATACTCCTCCCGAGGGCCATAAATATATGAATTCCTGGGAACAATATCTGAAACAGGCCTGAGACCCAGATACCTGGATGGAGTCATGGACTTATTTGTTAAATAGATAACTACACTATAACACATTAGAAACTTTTCTCAAGGTACTTTATAGGATTTATCTTACTCCTTCCAAATGTATTCCTGGAAGACCCCAATAAGCCCTCTATGCTTCAGGCAATGCCTGGGAAGAGGAACTTTTATTCACACATGGTGGTATTGCCCAAAGTTATCCAAACTCTGTAAATCAGTGCTACAACTAATCAATCAGACCCTAGATCTGGATCTTAGCCCATACCTAAGCAATAGAAATTTGACTCACTAAATATAGTCGAGAAGTGCATACAAAAAAGAGCCAGAAAGCAGATTCAGTTTCAATTGCTGCTGTCTCCAAGGAGACTGCCGAGTCACATGATGCAGAGGTGACAGATAGAAAAAAAAATAAAGAAAAATGGGAAACATAGAAAAAGAGGAATTAAAGAAAACAAAAGGAATAATAAAATAACAGGAAGTTAAAAGAAACAAGGGAAAAATAGCACAAAATATTGACAGATTACAGAGCAGAGAGCATATCTGGACATGAGCTAGGGCCAAAATGGCACCTAGCCTGCCACACTCTATTGCCCTCCTAGAGACCCACCCAGACCACATATGGTGCTTGTTTCACAGAGTCTTCAAAACTACAATTAGATGCCACCTCTATGCCAACAAACTATTTTAAGGGTTGCCCTAAGAAATTCTCTGTTGTCATCAAATCTCAAACAGTGATTTTTTTTGAAAGGAAACAGATTTTATGGTAAGATAATACAAAGAAAGAGTATTCTGGCAACAAACACCACAGGTGGGTCTAGAGTAAAAAAAGAGTCATGTACAAGAGAACCCAATCCCTACTGTAAAGTATGTATGGGACATGTTTTGTTGAGAAAAAAATACGTTTTTTTTCTTTGAATAATTTTACTTGACTGTAAGGCTACAATTCTTTCCTTTTTTTAGTGTAAGATAAAGCTGATATACAACAAAGACATTTTTGCTTATCTATACCAAGAATGCTAAAAATTCTGTCATTACATACTTTTTCCACAAATATAACTATGCACACTTTGTAATAAACTGTTGTTAAAATATATTTGTAACTCATATTGTGATGAAACTGTCCTTAATGTTTATTATTTTTGTTATTATTTTCAAATGAAAAGTCTGATCTACTCCTATCGATATATACAGTTCTAGCACAATACTTACCTATAAACTGTGTAGTGTCACATATGCCTACAATATACCTTCCATTTGTAAAGGTAATAGCTACACTTTGTGTGTGTGTGTGTGGGGGGGGGGGGGGGGGTTGGTTTATGTGTGTCTGAAAAAAAAAAGTTATTCCCTGTATCATGACAAAATAAGGTATCCATGGTTGTATTTAGCCAGTATATGCTCACCTCAGTGTGATATCCTGAAAGCAATAGTTTCTTAGGTAACAGAGGACAAACCAGGAGAACATCCACACTATAATAGAGTAAAAAATGTGCCATACAGAAAAAAAATACTTAGAAGAACAATTGCAATGGTAGGCTAATTATATAGGTAATGTATACATATGGATACATTTAAAACAAATATCCAATAAATTATACAAGTAAAATATGAGACCTCAATTCTTATGAAAAACATATTTTACTTGAATGCCGTATTTAAATTATTCTTTTGGACTCATCTCACCTCTCAGGTTATTTCCTTTGGAGCACACCTATTACTCCCTTTCATCTTACCCTGGACCGGTCTCACATGTCAGGTATAATAACTGCTGGTTTTTGGCAACGTGTGACTGGAGAAGGCATGCAACATGACATCACATATCACCCAACCCGAGCTGGCACATGGAAGCAATATAGCAGAAGGTTTGAGCAATAACTATGGGTTAAATTGCACTTAATTCTCTACCAGCTTCTTACATGTCAAGTTGAAATCAATGAGAGAGAAAGGAAATGGTGACAGTGCTTCAGCTGCCCGGGACAGCGGGACATCATTTGAGGAATAATCCCAATTTTTTGGGAAACAAGAAGAAAAGAGGATGACATATAGGAGGTAGTTATTTTATAAATGGTAAGGGGGCCCCAAATTAAAAAGCTACTGCTGTTTCCATCACAATTTCTCCATTATTGTCTATTCATTGGGTTGTGTATGTCTGAGTATAAGTTCATTTTTTCAGAGTCTGTGTCAGTATCTGCCAACATCATGTAATGATTACCAAATGGGGCTGGAACTGAGGCATGTGTTTGGGAATGAGAGATACTGAAGGTTTATAGCTATTGGATCATCAATCATTTAATGATGGGCAAATATTCTAGTACAATATAAATATCCAAACACTGTTCTATCTCTAGACCAGTAATCATCAACCAGAGTTCTTCTCAACCAGCTGCTCAGTGTGTCACACAAAATGAAGTCTGAATGTCATCTGTAAGAGGTGAGTCCTGTAATTACACACACACACACAACAGATGCAATGCTCTGAGGCCCACAGCAGGGCAGGAGCCCAAAGTTATCGAAACTTCTCATTTTTTTATTAGAGGAGGGCAAATAATTATTTTTTGCAGAAAGGTAATCTGATGGCCCTATGGGTGATTTGACCAATTACATATATTTTGGGATTTTTTATCTCTATGGGTATAGGGATGTGCACGGGGTGCCCATAAATCATCTTGCACTGGGGCACTGGGACATTCACTAGCTCTCCCATTGAGTACACATGGAAATACAATTGTATATATATTTCACTGAAAGATGACTTGACATGCAGACTAATGGTGGTAACATATTTCTATATGTATAAAGTCTATTATTATTGAACATTTTCATATGAAGGCATCCCACCTTGCTCCCCACTGCTGCGCTTTCTATTAGAACTACTATTGACGTCTGATAATTTCCACTGCATTTTAACATTTTGAATTCAACATACAGTGCTTAAAACAATGTGTAATCTGCATGTGGCATTTCTCATCTACACTATACCTCCACTCTTTTGCTACTGTCTGACATTTCCTGAACTTGATTTGCTATGTCTGAATGTTCCCCAGATTACCGAGCTTCAAACTATTAAAAATATATATTTTCAGAAAAGCCTATGATCTACTGAACCACTTTTCACCAAGCAGGTGAATATAGCGCTTCAGAAAATTATTATAATACAAATTATTATATAGTATTATTACAACATTTGAAAAATATTGTGAACACTGTCAGTTCTGTATAAAGAAAAGGAATTTAAGAAATACAACTTGAAAGCAAATAAACATAATGCATTTATTTTTGCATTCATTGTCTGTGTAAAAAGCAATTTACATTGTTATTATTTTATAATTAATTGTTTTAGTATTGATTGAAATGTTGATTGTGTGTTGGGCAACAGGGAAAAGAATGATCAATTATTAATAAGTGACTGGCACCAGTATCACTATTGAAGTAACTGAATCTGTGCATCTAAAATCAAATTAGAAGATTCAAGGCAGCATGAATTTAGCACAGGAAGAACCTTTCCCAATATCATTTTTTTTTTAAATGCGTAACTAATGTGGTAGAGGTGGTACAGGTTTGTAATCCATTTGACACTGACCTATATAATAAAAACAATTTTAAAGCGCATGGTCTGATGTTAGAGTGAAAGAGTGTTTATACATTTTCAAGCTTTAATCCAATACTACTTTATACATGACTTAGCATATGCCTGCCCTTATAAAACAATTTTCGTACATAGCATAGGATAGATTTGAGTAAGTTATACATGGGTTTGTTGTTATGTATCTGGAGATACAACAAGTATATATATATATATATATATATATATATATATATATATATATATATATATATAAAAATAAATAATGTATTTTACATCAGAGTCATATTAGGTCGGAACTTTTCACTTTGGCAAACCCAGATTCTGGTGTTACAAATTTAGAGTCACCTGCAGTGATAGTAGACAACTTTTTGAGGCCACATCACACAGAACCTTATACCCATGGTGAGTGGTTGTATGTATGAACATTTATGTTTGCGATAGATAGATAGATAGATAGATAGATAGATAGATAGATAGATAGATAGATAGATAGATAGATAGATGGATAGATAGTGTAGGTTGTCACACATTTTCCAAGAAATTCCAGAGATTAGAATCTGTACTCAGCAAACAGTTGTAAATACCTTGTATATGTGAGTTTTGATGGAATATCTGGTTTATACTGCATTACATAAACTGGTATTTCAAGTTTGTGATCATTGATGTCCAGAATCCCAATATCCTATCACGTTATTTATATATGCTTTGCTAAATATGTGACTTTTCCATTTTATGTCTCTTTAATTATTGTGTGGAATTATGTAGGTTCAGAGCGTCTTGTGCAAAAACAGAGGCAAAGATGGCAAAGCAAATCCTCCTCACCAGTAAGTGGATGCTAGAAATCAATAAGAATAAAAACTTGAAATATAAGAATCCATTAAATATTTATCCACTGGTAAATCTTATGCTACTTTATTTGCTGTCATAATAAAAACATCTCTCTTTCAAACGCAATTAAACAGTTATGTAATACAGTTACGTAATACAGAAACATAACATACAATGATAATTGTAATAGTGCTTATACTAAACTGCCAGCTTGCAGTTGCGAAAGGTTAATACATAAATGTAGCTTTGGTCCTGGAAAAAAAATTGTAAATACAATCCCTCTCATCTTTTCTGGAAGATGATATGGACTTTTTCTTTCTTTGTCTGGTTGATAGATTTCTTAATTTACAGGAACAGTACTTTTATAATTTTTCATGGATGAAGAGTTCCTGGCGCCACTCACATTTAATATGGGGAAAAATGTTTTAATTCTAGAAGTCACTTTTATCTTATCCTGAAAAAATAAGTAAATGATACTGTAGAATACATTGGATAAGTAAATAAATGTGAATTAAGAATGGTAAACTACAATTGTATTTACAAGACTTAACAAATTAATATATATTTTAAATACAGCAAAAATACTTATTTTTAAAATGCTTACCTTTAAAGTCTGACTAGCTAGCCATATCAGTTCATTAGCATGTACTATACAATCAATCACATGGCTGCAGGGGGGGCATTAATAAAGAGCTGTTGGCATTTTGGAAAAATGTTTTTGACGTGTGTAACAAACTTATTAGCAGTTGTGTAGGCCATAATATCTTATTATATCCAAACTTTACTAGTGGCTGGACACTTCTATATTTGATCTCCAGAGCACTGCTTGTTGTCCTGGAGCCTGAGGGGACAACAAGCAGTGCACTTCTATTTAAACCTATGGTTAAATCCCATAACATTGTGACAACCTTTCATTAGAACTGAATGTAGATCTGATCTGCATCCTAGACCCATCAAAGGTGATTGATTATGTTTAGAAGAAAGCAAATGCTCCCCCCCACGGTTTAAAGTTCAATTGGACATAAAGGTTAGCAGCACATTAAATTAATGTTTATATCCCAGTAAATACAAATATCTTATATTTTGTGATTTAACCGCTTGTTCCTTGTTTTCTCTTTAGTGCTGGCGGCACTGGTGAGTGCTCAGCTAGGTAAGTCAATGTTTTATGCCACCAAAGATTATAAAAGATAAAAAATATCATGTAACATATTGACTAACATGTATGCAAATTGCTGGCAGATGTGGACAATTTGGCCTTTTTCAACCTAAACCCTTAGACCATCTTTTGCACTCAGGACATCATTAAAGGTAGTGGTAAAATGAAAAGTGTTTGTAGATTGACTGTAAGTGGCAAAGGGAAGGTAGCAATTTAGCAGTTTAACTCAACTGTGGATTTGTATAGAAGGAATTGTGTATAAGGCAAGTTAATTGGTAGTTTAATTGCAAATATACATAATTGATAAGCTATCTGTAATGATATACACAGTTTGCTAATAACATTTGGTAAATTTAGTAAGTCTACATATTAAAATTTTGGGAAGAACACAATAAATTAAATTTTTGTAATTTTGAGATTTCTTTATTTTCATCTGTTGCATATGCTCCTTACACCAGAGCTACCTAGCCATAGTAAAGAATAATATTTGTTTAATTAAACCCACAAGCAACAAAACAAACCAAAAGACAATGGCATTGCATAGATAGACCAAAATATGGCTCCTATTTAATTCCTAGCCTGTGATTACATGAACCTCTGTATTTTGGCTCTGGGTTACAAATTTGTTACATATATACCGTATACTGTATACTCGAGTATAAGCCGAGGCACCCATTTTACCACAAAAAACTGGGTAAATTGAGTGACTCGAGTATAAGCCGAGGGTGGGAAATGTGCTGCCCCCTGTGTCCCTCTTGTGCCCTCTGTGTCCCCCTCTCTCTCCGTGTCTCTTCTCCCCTCTCCCTTCCTTGTGTCTCTTCCCCCCTCCCTTATCACCCTCCTCAACCTCCCTCCTCATCCTTAACCTCCCTCCTCATCCTCAACCTCCCTCCTCCTCCTCAACCTCCCTCCTCCTCCTCAACCTCCCTCCTCATCCTCAACCTCCCTCCTCATCCTCAACTCCCTCCTCAACCTCCCTCCTCATCCTCAACCTCCCTCCTCAACCTCCCTCCTCAAGCCCCCCATCCTCATCCTCCCTCCTCAAGCCCCCTATCCTCATCCTCCCTCCTCAACCCCCCCATCCTCATCCTCAACCCCCTCCTCAACCTCAACCCTCCTCAACCTCAACCCTCCTCAACCTCAACCCTCCTCAAACTCAACCCCAACCCCCCCTCCTCAACCTCCCTCCGTAACCCCCCCATCCTCAACCCCCTCCTCAAGCTTCCTCCTCAACCCCCCATCCTCAACCCCCTCCTCAACCTTCCTCCTCAACCCCCCCATCCTCAACCCACTCCTCAACCCCCCCATCCTCATCCTCAACCCCCCTTCCTCAAGCCCCCATCCTCAACCTCCCTACTCAACCTCAACCCCCCTCCTCAACCCCCCTCAACCTCCCCCCTCAACCCCCCTCCTCACCCTAAACCCCCCTCAACCCCCCTCCTCCACCTAAACACCTCCCCCCTCTCCCCTCACTTACCTGCTTGTGCTCCGGCCTCTGCCCCTTGACCCGGCGACGGCGTGCATGTGTCGTCACATGTGTGCCGCGTCATTAGCATATACCGGGTGCCGGCGCCGGGTCAAGGAGCGGAGGCCGGAGCACAAGCAGGTAAGTGAGGGGAGAGGGGGGAGGTATTTAGGGGGGTTTAGGTAGAGGAGGGGGGTTGAGGGGGTTTAGGTTGAGGAGGAGGGAGGGAAAGAGACACGGGGGGGGTAGAGAGACACATGGGGGGGTTAGAGACACACGGGGGGTTAGAGACACACGGGGGGGGCTTAGAGAGACACGGGGGGGTTAGAGAGACACTGGGGGGTTAGAGAGACACGGGGGAGGTGGGGGGAGAGTGACTCGAGTATGAGCCGAGGGGGCCCTTTTTTGCCTTAAAAAAAGGGCTGAAAAACTCGGCTTATACTCGAGTATATACGGTAGATATATTCAATTGACTCAAGCCCGCAATTACAGACCAGAAGGCTAAACCAATAAACCCTTCCCGCGGAGCAAGCTGTTTGTGCGCTTGAATACATGGCGTGCGCAGTTACAAGCCAATCCCATAATTACAGTGCTAGCTACAGCCCTTGGAGCCAATATAAAACAGGCTAACTGAAAATGATTGACAGGAATAGATAATAAAGCTGCGGGCTACCCGCTCTAGTGCTGTCTGTGTTGTAGTTTCGGACGAAGTAGCACACAGGAGAGAGAGAGAGCAGTGGATTTTTGCAAGTAAGTTCTTACGTTTTTATTGATTTATCAGCACTTATTTCACACTTAATCTTTCGAAACACATAGTAACTGATAACACCTAATATACCTGTGCAACGTCCTACTCCAGGAAAACAGAAGTAGCTTAGGGAGGTTAATGTGTGGCCAAAAATGTAGTGCAATAAGGAGGGGTTGGTTTTTAGAGCACTGGGCTGACTTACTTCGGTACAATCTGTACAGCAGGGATGGATTGCACCTTAATGATGAGGGAGCTTTTGTGCTTGGGGAAAGGATGGTAGAAAGGCTGGAGGAGTTTTTAAATATTACGTGGGAGGAGGAAATAGATGAACGTAATGGGGTAGAAAGTGTAGCAGGGATAAGGGATGAATTAACTACTCATGGGGCAGGAGATGGGTAGGGTTAGTATAGTCAATAGGAAGCTATTACTAAGTAACTCAAGTGCAGAGGCAGGCACTTCACAACTACAAACTCAGAACATAAGGTGTTTGTTTGCTAATGACAGAAGCTTACCAGGAAAAATGGGAGAGTTAGAATTATTAGCAATTACTGAAACATGGTGAGATGAATTTCATGACTGGACTGTTAATCTGGATGGTTATAAACCTTTTTAGGAAAGATGGGGGAAATTGGTGGAGGGTTTTCTCTGTATGTTAAGCCTGAATTTAACCCTATAATCAGAGAAGATATTTATGGTGGAACTAGCGGTAATGTTGAATGTTTCTTGGTGGAGTTAGATAGCGGAGGAGCAAATTCCAAAAGGATATTGGTTGGAGTTACATAGTTACATAGTAATTAAGGTTGAAAAAAGACTTTCAGTCCATAAAGTTCAACCTTTTAAGATCTCCTCTGATCTGCAATATGCAGATTAGTTATTAATTAATTAATTAATTAGTTGTTAATTAATTAATAATAGTATAGTATTTGAGGTTGAATAAAGACTGTTAGTCCATCAAGCTCAACCTTTTTAGATATGTGGACTATTTGTTATTAATTGTTAATTGATCCAGAGGAAGGCAAACATAAAAAAAAAACATTGAAACTTTGCCAATTGTCTCATAAGGGGAAAAAAAGCAAAATTCCTTTCCGGCCCTCAGAAACTGGTGATCAAATTTCTCCCTGGGTCAATATTCCTTCGCTAGTTATCTAGGATAACCTTGAATGCACTCTTCATTCAAAAATATATTGAAACCCTTTTTTAAGTTATCTATCGAATTTGCTGTCACCACCTCCTTTGGTAGAGAATTCCACAGTTTAACCATCCTAACTGTGAAGAACCCTTTTCTTTGTTTAAGGTGAAATCTTTTTTCCTCTAACTTCAAAGGATGTTGTTAACACAGGAAGAAATCCAAAAGAGGTTGGAAAAAATAAATGTTAGTAAACCCTAAGTCCTGATGGAATACATCCAAGGTTACTGAGGGAACTGGATTCTGTAATAGCCAACTATTATATTTAATTTTTCAATATTCACTCAACACACAGTCGCTACCAGATAACTGGCAAAAAGCAGAGGTGATACCTATATTCAACAAGGGAGCAAATGCAAATCAGGGGAATAATAGACCAGGAGCCTCACTTCTGTAGTGGGAAAGCTTTTAGAAGGGTTACTAGGGGATACGTCTATTTGAACATGATTATAAGTAAAAGTCAATATGGATCTATGAGGGATAGATCATGTCAAACAAATCTAATTTGTTTCTATGAGGAGGTTAGTAGGAACCTGGATCAAGGCAACTCAGTGGATGTAGTATTTTTGGATTTGGATACAGTGCCACATGGAAGACTATTGTGCAAACTGAGGCATACAGGAATTGCAGTAAATATCTGCTCATGGATTGAGAGCTGGCTAAAAGACAGGAAGCAAAGGGTTGTTGTAAATGGAACATACTCTGATTGGACTAATGTGGTAAGTGGGGTTCCTCGGGGTAGTGTCTCCATTTTTCCTGATGACAAGAAGTTGTTCAAGGTAATTAAATCGAAAAATGATGTAGTTTACCTCCAAAGGGATTTACATAAATGAGATGAATGGGCATCTAAATGGCAAATAAGATTTAATACAAATACATGTAAAGTTATGCATCTGGGAAGGAAAAATAGTCATGTAATTGATAACGTTAATGGAGCAAATCTAGAGGTATCTGATATTGAAAGGGATTTGGGAGTACGGACAACCACCTAGGTAACAGTGCTCAAACGCCAAGCAGCAGCTGCAAAGGCAAATAAACTATTAGTATGTATTAAGAAGGATATAGAAGCAAGGGAAGGAAATATAATTCTGCCACTATACAAATCTCTAGTACGTCCTCATTTGGAATATGGAGTACAATTTTGGGCACCACTTCATAAAAAGGACATTTTAGAGCTGGACAAGGTACAGAGAAGGGCTACAAATCTAATAAAGGGAATGGAGGGGCTAAGTTATAATAAAAGATTAACCAAATTAAACACATTTTCTCTAGAAAAAAGGAGTCTAAGAGGGGATATGATTACCTTATATAAATACATCCAGGGTCAGTATAAAGCTTTTTCAAGTGAGCTTTTTGTGCCAAGAGGTTTTTAACTGACAGGAGGGCATCCTTTGAGATTAGAAGTAAAAAGATTTTACCTTAAAGAAAGAAAAGGGTTCTTCACAGTAAAGGTTGTTAATCTGTGGAATTCTCTACCAAAGGAGGCGATGACAGCAGATTTGATAGATTACTTTAAAAAGGTACAGGATATATTTTTTATTAAGAAGGGCATTCATGTTTATCCTGGTTAATTAGAGAGAGAGAATTGATTTAGGGAGTAATCTGATCGCCAGTATCTGGGGTCAGGAAGGAATTATTATTTTTCCCTTTTGAGACGATTAGTTAAGTTTCACTTGTTTTTGTTTCTGTTTGCCTTCCTCTGGATCAATTAACTTATAATCTGCATATTGCAGATCAGGGGGGATCTTAAAAGGTTTAACTTGATAGACTAAAATTATGTTTTTCAACCTCAAACACTATGTAACTCCTCCCAGATTTTTATATGTTTGTATGTATGTATATGTAAACTATTTTACGGCTTATGTATACAATGAGCTGTATACCCCCCAGAATTGTTCTGGCTCCTACACCCCTGTCAGTGAGTCCTTGCATAAAAATCCTGTTTTCCATGTAGGCTCTGCACATGTGCTGACATGTTACTTTACCAACTGGGCCCAGTACAGACCTGGACTTGCGAAATTCACACCAGATAATATAGACCCATGTCTTTGTACTCACCTGATTTACGCTTTTGCCGGGATGTCCAAAAACCAGATCACTACTGTGGAATGGAATGACGTCAACCTGTACAAATCTTTCCAGAATCTTAAGAAACAGTAAGTGGCAGTATGTAAATATAGCAATTTGACATAATAAAAAATAATTAAGCTGTATACCTTCTCTCAAATTTCTACTGAAAAGAAGCTGAAAAACATTACAGTTTGTAAGCATACCCTTCACATATCTCCATCTTCAACTTTCTAATCACTAGACCTGCTTATTAACTCTAAACAAATCTTCACCATTTCCACATATTAAAAAAAACAACTATAACATATATACTTTTGTTTACTGTACATGTATATTTTGTACATGCATGCTATATTACAAAATAAACAATCATATAACATTGCATATGAGCAGTTTAGGGAAGCCGGTTTTCTATTAGAAAGGAGAATATAGAGAATAGGAGATACCACTTATGGATAACTTAGTACAGTCAAAATTAAGCTTGTAAGAAAAAAGCACAATTTTAATAAAGAGAAAGTAATCGTATGAATGTGAATTATACACAATTATAATAATGTACTTTTAATTGTAGGAATCGTAACCTGAAAACTCTATTGGCTATCGGAGGTTGGAACTTTGGCACTAAACAGTAAATCATTTTACATAATTTTATTATATTTTATGTTTTGATAATGAATTCATCATACTCTAGTTAGAATACTCAACAGGAGATTATTGTTGCCTTAAGACTAGAATCAAATAGTTCTAAAGCTTACCTAAGTGAAGATTATCATACTATCATACTATATAATAAACTAAAAAAGGAACGAAAGATACAATTATGGTTTACATTAATCTGAAAAAAAAAGTGTATAATTCCCAAACTTTTAAAATACATTTATTACTTTCTTCTAAAAATATGTAGGAATGTATCATAAATAAGGTCATCATGTAGGTAAATAGATTGGGATGCACACAAATTTATCTCCCTACCTGAGTTCCTTCATTGTTATCTCATATGTGATATTTATATATCTAATTTTTTTTATTTTTTTTATGTTTTTTACATATCAGTCACATAGTCACTTTATTTGCATTGTTAGCCCTTTTGTCATGCCCATAGGTAAACATCTATTTAATAATTGTGACGCTGAGGTCTGATCTTGTTCACAAATTAAGGGAGGACTCAAGTAGCTTATATCCATGCACAGCAAAGGAGGTCTGAGATAGAGTCAGGTCTTGCAAGCAAATTTCATACACAGGAAGATCCACCCAGGGGTAAAATGAAAGTGTTCACACAGCATCACTGCAATTGATTTAATTGTGCTGACAGCTGCACCATTATTGGATCTTTCAGTCCTTTTTAAATCAAGGTTACATCGTTTCTTTTTAATCTGAAGCTTCACCAGCATGGTCTCCACTGCTCAGAACCGTCAAACTTTCATCACCTCTGTGATCAATTTCCTTCGTCAGTATGGGTTTGATGGCTTGGATTATGATTGGGAATTTCCTGGCTCCAGAGGCAGCCCTCCACAGGACAAAGAGCTCTTCACCACCTTGGTTCAGGTAAATACTCAAATGTTTGTGCATTTACTGGTTACACAACCATTAATGGTAGACCAATTAGATAAACTATTTAGTATTAAATGCTATGTTGCAGACTGTAATTAAAATAAATTAAAGCACAGCAGCAGAGTACACATAGCTTTACCTCCTGCTGTAATTCATGATGTTCTCTATTAATGTAGTAAAGTACGGAGATAAAGGGAATATGAAATATAATAAAGTACATCCTTTGTTCTATAAATGGAGAGTGCAAGGTATAAAATAAACCTTCAAGGGCAATCTGAGAAATTATATGGTATTATAGGATTTTACCATAGACAAAGTACTGTGACAACCTATGTGCTATTAACTATTTCTTACTATTGTCCAGGAAACACTGGCAGCTTTTCAGGCAGAAGCTTTACAAATCAAGAAGACCAGGCTACTGGTGACTGCTGCAGTGTCTGCTGGTATCCCCAATATCCAAGCAGGTTACCAGATTCCCGAGCTCTCTGAGTAAGTACTGTAGGCAAATATCTTAGACCTGAATGCCAGAAAATGCATATTATATTATATTTATGTTTTCCTGGAAACACTTTTAATTAAACATTCAGATCCTTAATGTGTGTAATGAACATAAAATAATGTTATACTGTGCTAAACTATCACTTTAACAATCTATTGTGATACCATGCAGGGCTTTGGATTACATCTATGTCATGACCTATGACATGCACGGTTACTGGGAAGGACACACCGGAGAAAATAGCCCCCTGTATGGCACTGGATCAAATGCTAACATCAATGTTGTAAGCATCAGGCTTTTTTAATTAAATAGTACATTACTTTACCTTTGTATGGAAATTAACATAAGCGTTATGATAAAGAAACTATCCTTTATAAGGGCATTAACATTCTTCAATGAGAATTATTTAAGTCTAGGACTAGATATAAACACTCTACTGTCCAAGGTCATATTTTAGATTGAGAGCATAGGAGAGTTAATATGATGGCTGGGGACAAATGACAAATGAAGAGGACGGAAAGAGGAGAAGGGGTTTGAAAACAGAGAAAGTTGGGAATGATGTTTAGAAAATGGGTGTGGGGAGATAAAAAGAATGTTGGGATCAGAGTAAGTGGGTGAGAGATGTAGGAATTTTACTGTGGCTCTGTAATTTTCTTTGTGTGTTCTCTGGGTTATTTATTATTGGACGATTAAAAATAACCGTAAGGTATCAGAAAACTAAACTTTTCTTTTGCCATTATATCTGAATTTTTTCAGCACAATTTGAAAATATAATTTGACTCTACTATCTTCAGTTCTCAGGTGAATACTTTCACCACAAAAACATGCACTTAAATATACTGCAATAGAAGAAGCAATCTACACATTTTCTTACATCTGCTTCTCTGTGCTAAACTCTCTTTCTGTAGGAGTACGCCATAAACTACTGGTTGAAGAATGGTGCCCCAGCTTCAAAGCTTATTGTTGGATTCCCAACCTATGGGCGCACCTTCAAATTAAGCAACTTATCAAATACTGCCATTGGTGCCCCTGCTTCTGGATCTGGACCTGCTGGTTCTTTTACCAGTGAACATGGATTCTGGGCCTACTATGAGGTAATGTATTGCAGACTGATAACATACAGTATAAATATAGAGGCCCATAGTATATTTAGAAATAAGATTAGAACTATATATCAACTGAATGTCTAAGGCTTGGGTATGTCAATAAACAGTACTACGACAATGCGTCATAGTACTTCTTGTGTCAAATGAAGACCTCTTCTCCAAATGGTGGTGTGTTAGAAATTACACTAAATAAATATTCTAATATGTATACAAGTTGGGATGAAATAATTTAAAAATAGAATTTTTTATTAGTAAGGGATAACAACGGCGATAAACTTTAAAAACAACAAGGTATTAAAAAATCCCGGATTGGAGAAAAAAGGTTAAAATGGGCTATCTGATGTGTGAAACTTTACTTCTTTGTTCAATATGACTAATATTCCTATCCATAATATGGACATTGAATGTCTCCTAAAAGAAGCTGAAGAAAGCTTCAGCGGAAATCCACAATCAATAACTGAAGGTACTAAAGATATAAGAAATACCTATGGAGATCTTCTAAAAGTAATGAGAAAAGCAAGTACGGTCAGTATGGGAAATAAGTAGTTTACAAAACTATCTTAAGAACAAGTATGTTCCCAGATGCCTAAGACTTCATCTTAATCCTGCAATAAATTTGAGTGATGAAACTTTCGTAAATAAATGGAAAGAAATCCTGTTAAAATGCTCATCTGAATTAATCAGTCTAATTATTGAGACAGAAAAGCATAATCTAGAATTGCTAAAACCTAAGATTATACTATGTCAGCAGGAATTCAACAAACAAAATGACTCCACAGAGTATGAGCTATTATGCAAAAAATTAAATGACAATATTGATAGATTCAAAAGAGACATAAAAGACCGTAAACAGAAAAAATTCTTAAGAGATAAAACGGATTTCCAAACAAATAGGATTTTTAAGAAATTTCCCACTTCTATACCGATGCAAAGAAATTCAGACATAAGCTCCTCAGATTATGACAATTCAGACATAGATGAACATTCTATCCATAGCTCAAGAGGCAGGCGACCTGGTATGCACTATAGAAGAGAGGCATATAATACAAGAAAATTTGCACAGACTAGAATGCCAAACAACTACAATAATGAAGGTTTTTTAGAGGAAAGCCAGTTCCCGGTGAAAGGCCCAGAGAGGAGGGACATAAGGAAAAAGAACTAAAGGCTGAGAACAAGCTCAATAGTGGTCCTATAAAAGACCAGAGTTTGAAAATTATCAATTTATCAGACTTTACTATAAATAATGACCACGAATCAGTACTAAGAAAAGGCCTTAGTTTTGTTCCAACATCAAGATCTGACAAATTCACTCACATTAAGGATATAAATCTTTTTGCTCGTAAACTGGCCCTTCAAAAATTCTTTAAAAACAAACAAGATAAAGAACATATGAAGCTAGGTATAAATAAAGAAGATATTGAAACCTTCAAACTCCTAATGTCTTTGCTAGAAGAAAATGCCTCTTTTGAGCAAGGTAAAACACATGAGAAAATAAAAATATGGAAGAATAAAAGTTGTTTCACACCCTTTCTAAAGGAATACTCTAATATCTGGGTTTTCCTACAACAGGTAACAAATGATATAGAAAGTTTAGATTTTAAAAAACTGGAAAAAACTTTCAACTTGACTAAAAAGGAATACCAAGCCCTTGAGGAACTCAAGTCATGTAAGGATATTCAAATTAAGCAAGCAGATAAAGGGGGCAATCTTGTAATACTGAGCAACGTTGAGTATATAAGGATGTGTAATAGAATTTTGGATGATAGAGTCACTTATGAAGTACTAACGAAGAACCCAAATCTTGAATATAGACTATCTTTAAAGGCTATATTAGAAAAAGCTAAAATGGAAAAGATTATTGATGAACAAACATATACTTTTCTCTTACCAAAATTCCCCAGTATCTCGACCTTCTATGCACTACCAAAAGTGCACAAGCAAACAGTGCCTATCCCAGGTAGGCCTATAGTGTCTGGAACGGGAAACCTGTCATCCAATGCCAGTATTTTTGTGGATCACTATTTACGTGATTTAGTACAGAATTTGCCCTCATATATACAAGATACTAATGATATCCTAAAACAATTGGAACACCTAACAGTACCAAAAGACACTTGGCTGGCAACCATTGACGTTGAAGCACTATATAGCAGCATACCTCATAAATATGGCATTGAAGCAGTGAAACAATTCCTGAGTACAAAAAGCACTAATCTGAGGGAATTTAATAATTTCATCACTCTACTTTTAGAGTATGTTCTAAAACATAATTTATTTTTGTTTAATGACAAATGGTTCCATCAGATAAAGGGAACCGCAATGGGTACCCCTTGTGCCCCTAGCTATGCGAACCTTTTTTTAGGGTGCTGGGAGGAAAAGATCTTCTCAGACCCAGATATGGAACTTCTGTTTGTACATGCAATGATTTGGCGTCGCTATATAGACGACATCTTTGTAATCTGGGATGGTACTAAACTTGAGTTTGAAACCCTTATGAATTCATTAAACAAAAATGAGATGGGTTTGAGATTTACACACGAAATCCACAGATCAGAGATTTCATTCCTAGACTTACTCATCCAAAAAGATAATGAAGGAAATATCTCAACTACCACATTCAGAAAAGAGACAGCTGCAACTACGCTACTATTATGGGATAGTCAACATTTTGAGCCCCTGAAGAAAGGTATACCGAAGGGACAATACTTAAGAATTAGGAGAAACTGTAGCTCAGAAACTCAGTTTAAAATGGAAGCAGATAAATTAAAACAGAGATTTCGAGAGCGAGGATATTCAAATAAATGCCTAAAGAAAGCATTTCAATATGCATTGAGTTGCAACAGAACAGAGTTGCTAAATAAACCTTATAGGAAAAACATTCAATCATCAGACAATACATATCCTAGATGTATTATGACATATGGGTACGAGTCCGCCTCAATTAAAGATATTATATCCAAACACTGGCACTTATTAAGAAGTGATGAGGACCTGGTAGACATACTCCCACAAAAAATACCAATTACATACCGAAGGGGAAAAAATCTTAAAGATACACTAGTACATAGCTTCTTTAAAGAGAAAAAACATAACAATACATGGCTCAACCCCCCACTGGGATGTTTTAGATGTGGGAACTGTAAATTTTGCAGATACATCAAACCCACAAAAATATATGAACATCCATCCAGTGGGGAAAGATATGTCTTAAAAGACTTCTCAAATTGCTGTACTACAAATGTAGTTTATGTGGCTACGTGCCTTTGTAAAAAGATCTACGTAGGGAAGACGCAACGCCAACTGCGAAGACGCATTGGTGAACATATATATTCTATTAAGAAAGATCTCGACACCCCTCTAGCACGCCATGTTAAAATGATTCACGGTGGAAATAGTGAAGTTTTAACGTTTACAGCTCTTGAGAAAGTCTACCAAGGCCCCAGACAGGGTGACCTAGATAAAAAAACTTCTCCAACATGAAGCAAAATGGATCTATAAATTAAAACCGCTTTATCCCCTAAGGGATTAAATGAAGGATTTACATTCTTACCCTTCATTTAAATAGGTATGCCAAAGGAGTAACCTCTCATAAGAGTCAACATCACTCATTATTTGCTAATTTCTAGGTAGGCCCAAATTTTTCATTTCATTCTAGCTATAATTTAGGAATACCACTCTATCTGAGTACAATTAACCCTCTTAAGTCTTTACAACCAAGAGGAATTATAGTTAAATCTTGTCCCCTCTTTGGATTCACATTCACATGACAAGCACTTATTCATGGGTTACCCTTAGGTATATTCACCCATTCCTACCCTTATTCAATTTTCTTGGAGAGAGTCAATCTCCTATTTAACACACATAAAAGGGGTCGAGTCTTTTTTCCCCCCTTTCCCCATTTCTTCCAGTTTTCAGGGAAGATTTTTCACTTTTCACTTATGTAATTCACATCTTTAATCTTCACTTTATAGGTTGTCATATTTTTCCCCCAGCACTATTATTGTCCTTTAACAAATATGATTAGGTTTTAATAGACCTTTCTGGCCACTAGAGGATTATTATCCCTCCTTTATTAATTAATTGGTACACAAGAATTATTTTTATCAACACAATCCCTTCACTTTATTATGCACCGCTTCATAGAGGGGGCCTGCCCCTACCTTCATCTGTCTAGGTTAATAGGTTGTCATATATTTCTCCCAGCACTATCATTTTTTAATAAATATTATTAGGTTTCAATAGACCTTTCTGGTAACTAGAGGATTATTATTCCTCCTTTATTAATAAGTTGGTCACACAAGAATTATTTTCATCCAAACAATCGCTTCACTATATAATGCATTTCATTATAGAGGGGGCCTGCTCCTACCTTCATCTATCTAGGATAATATACCCATTCCTTATATGTGCCCCTATGAACAACATGGGCTATCTATCTCACACTCGCTCTCTATATATATATAAAGTTATTAATATCCCCTTAAGCTCTCTGTATATATATAACGTTATTAATATCCCCTAAACTCCTATCTACGTATCTATTAGATACTTGCATAACAACATAGCGCTATGCGCCTTCAGAATCTACTGCGCATGTCCGAATAATGCCAATTGGTTGCCGTAGCTACGGCAGCGTTTAAAAGAGGGCCAGACGGCTCAGTATTCTTTCACCTTGACAAAGACGTCTGATGACGCCGAAACGCGTCGGCCTTTGATGACGTGGCATGCCTTACAGCTAAGGGCACGCCGGCGTCACTTCTACTAACAGTACTGTATTTTAGAAATCTAGAGAATGTATGCTTACCCTCCCTGTCCGTTTCCAAATGTGTGAATGCTGTTACTTCCATATGAGATAGACTTTGCAAAATTTTGACAGAACATAGACTGGGAGATAACCTGCTGGATATCATTTATTTTAGTATCTCTGTCTTCCACATCATGCTGATCCCTGCAATGGGATACAAACACAATACAAGTATATCGTTATAAAGAGGATTTTTTTGTTATGAGGACATTAACTATATCCTACCCCGATTAGGCACAAGAGACAGCAATTCCTGTGATTAAATTGTGGCATGTTTACAAAACAGATGAAGACATAATGCTCAGACTTGTGGAAAACAACTGATACACTATTTAAACAAAATCCTCTAGAAGCCCAATACAGCATGTATTAGAGATATATTTTAAGCTATTCTTGAAATTCCACACTGTGAACCCTAGAAAACAAGGGTCAGTGTTGTGAATCCACTTTGTGAATCCTAACAAATTAGGGTCATCTCTATTTATTTAGCAGCATCATATCCACCAACTCTTATTGCATGTTAATTGTGTTTACATGTAAAAAGACAGGATATACTAAATTGGATAAGCTATTTACCATTTCCCTTGAAGTACTGTTAGGTGTGAACCACTTACCCCTCTATTAAGAGTCCAAAATAATACCAAACGGGTAAAGTTTCACACATCAGATAGCCCATTTTAACCTTTTTTCTCCAATCCGGGATTTTTTAATACCTTGTTGTTTTTAAAGTTTATCGCCGTTGTTATCCCTTACTAATAAAAAATTCTATTTTTAAATTATTTCATCCCAACTTGTATACATATTAGAAAATGTGTGGGTAGCAAATACCTTGGGAACTTAGCATTCCTACAATACTTTGATAAATAAATATTCTGTATACAAACAGTAAAGTTATTAGTGCTGTTTTTATATGTGGATTCTTAATAATTAATTTTGTATGGTTCATAGAAGTTTATGAGTTTTTTAAACTCATTATTTAAATTCTAAGAATTACATGATAACAAAAAGAAAGGAAAACTATAGTTGTTCCTGAGACACCAGGGAAAAAGTATCCTGGGTTAAAAAGAGAGGAAACAAAGAGTAAAAAGGAATGGGTAAAGAGTAGGAATTTCAGCAGGTGGGACAAGACCCATGTTCTGCCTAGATCAACTATGCCCACAGACTATAAATTAATTCCATAGCCTCTAGGTCCTATAAAACATTTTTTTAATCTCCTACCACTCATCTAAGCTGTTTTTCTATCCTATATCTATCCTAGAAAGAGCTGCTTGTGGTCTAAGAGACACGATGACTCACAGTGCTATAAAGGGGATATCAGAGATGAGGCCATATTGACGTAGCTAATTTTGGAATTGTAAATAGAGGAGAAAAGGGGAGGATAAAACAGATCTTATTTGTACTGGGGCACACCCTGTTCTGATCTCAATCAAATGGGCAAAAACATTTTAAAATATAACTTTTATTAAATAATTTATTAAAATCCTTGTTGATAAAAATAAAGAGAAACACAGTCGGACCTACTAATGGAATATAATATGAATCGCTATTTGTAGCAAAAAATTATCAGCATATATTATAAACACCTAGAAGTATTGGTGCAGACCATATAGAGAGTGACTAAAACAAAAATATATATATGTACCAGTAAAAAGTGACTGGTGCAAAAGTGAAGGTGCTGAGTGCTAAAAGTGCTGCAGTAAGGTGCTGCAGTGAAATATTGCACTATCATGCAATATAAAGTGCAGTTAGTAAGGTGCTGCAGTGAAATATTGCACTATCATGAAATATAAAGTGCAATTAATAAGGTGCTGAAGAGTTGCTCTTAGTTGGCAACATAGATTGTTACAAAGGTCTATACCAATACTAATGTCAGCATTGTTATAAATATGAGCTATATTGCTTATATTGAAATGCTGTATAATCAGTTGTCTCAATAGAGAATAATTCCACTGTTAAATTCCTCCTATTACCAAAACCCCTCCTAAATTCTACGGAACAATACGGAACAATATAAATAAGATCAATCAGTTAAGATCAGATAGAGAAATATGGCGCTATCAACAGACTTACTACCATCAAAGCAATAAAAATAGTAAACTACTAGCTTTACAAGCAAAAAAAGAAAAAAGAAAAGAAAAGAATAACAGTTATTAAAGATGAAAGAAGATACATTTCTTCCCCGCAGGAAATAGGCCATGCCTTTTTTAGATACTATCAGGAACTATATAATCTGGAAAAATCAGCTTCCTTTTGTAAACCAGTGGTAGAAGAAATACAAGCATTTTTAGATGAGATCCAACTCCCTAAACTTACGTTAGAGGATCTAGTAGAATTGAATAAACCAATTACAAATCAGGAAGTTCTTCAAGTGATTAATCAATTAAAACCCTATACAACCCCAGGGCCAGACGGATATACCAATCTTTTTTATAAAACATTCTCACAAATCTTGAGCCCCCAACTTACAGAATTGTTTAATGAAATTAAAACTACTGGAATTATGCCAACGGAAATGACAAAGGTAGCATTGATCATGATCCCTAAGGCCAATTTGGACACACAATCTTGTGCCAATTATAGACCTATCTCTCTCTTAAATGCAGATACGAAATTATACGCGAAGATCTTGAGTCTTAGAATACAAAAAATTATAGGTAAATTAATTGCAATAGAACAAATGAAATTTGTGACTGGCAGACAGGGAACAGAGAATATCAGAAAACTTATGAATCTGAGCGAATTGGCAAGACTAAAAGGTGCCCCGACCCTATTCCTGTCTTTAGACGCGGAGAAAGCGTTTGACAGAGTAGGGTGGGAGTACATGAGATTGGTGCTGTCTAAATTTGGCTTTGAGGAATTTGGGGCCAAGGCAATAGGGGCCCTGTACAGATGCCCTACAGCAGAAGTAACAGGTACAGGCTACAGAGTAGGCCCTTTTGGAATTACGAATGGCACCAGACAGGGTTGTCCCCTCTCCCCCACTCTGTTTGTATTAATGATAGAACCTTTGGCGGAAGCTATTAGGTCATCTCTCCAAATTCACGGGATTAGGGTGGGGGACAGGGAACATAAAATTAGTCTATATGCAGATGACGTAGTCTTGTCACTCACCTGTCCGGAAGAATCTCTTTACCATTTAGCAAAGTTAATAGATAAATATAGTAAAGTGTCTTATTATAAACTGAATTATAAAAAATCTGAAACACTCTGTTTTAATGTGCCCAGGAGACTGTTGTCTCGATTAAGGGCTAATTATTTGTTTGATTGGGATTCAGAATCAATTAAGCATCTAGGTATTATCTTCATGGGAAATACACAGAAAACAGTCGATAGAAACTACAAAGATTTACTGTTTCAATTTCGAAACATCATAGACAACTGGCGAAAAGATAGATTTTTCTTTTCAGGGAAAATAGCGGTAGTCAAAATGATGTTACTCCCTAGACTAAACTATATCTTAATGTGTATTCCATGTAAGATTCCTGGAGGTTGGCTGAGGAAATTACAAGGTGTGATTGATGTTTTCATACACCACTCTAAATATATAAGATAAAAAAAAAGACCATGGGAAGAAGTTTTTTAAAAGGAGGAATCGCCTACCCCCTATTGCAACCATACCAGGAGGCTATTTGTGTAGCTCATGCCTTGAAATGGCTAGAAACTTCCCAGACACTACCTTGGATAGACATAGAAAAAGCTTTAAATCCAAATTACCATTTATCATCCCTGGTGTTTGGGGCAAAACCATCAAATAAGGACCTAGCTCTAGGATCTTCGGTTATGAAAGAGATCTTAAAAAACTGGAGACAGATCAATAAGAAATATAAATTAATCCCTAGGGGCAGTCTTATCACTCCATTGAACTCACTAATACATTTAGATATGAGATGCATTACTAAAGACTGGAAGAGGAAAGGATTAACATCGGTGGAAGATACTGTGATCAATGGGATTATTGCCCCTTTTGAGCAAATTAAGGAAAAGTTTAAGATTTTAGGAGTAGGATGGTTAGCATATGAAGCATATAGAACTTCCTGTGGTATAACCAATGTACAATTACAAAGCAACAAAGAATTAAACCCCATGGAAAAAATCCTCCTAAAATCAGGGAAAAAACATCTGATATCTAAATGTTTCAATATCATAAGATCTGCTGTAGAGCACTCCAAAACCAAGGGTATGATCCAATGGGAACAGACCTTAAATTTAGAAATAAAGGAAACAGACTGGGACACAGCGCTAAAATGGACAAACAGATTTATTAAACAAACAACATACAGAGAAACATTTTTTAAAATAATAAACAATTGGTATATGACACCTATGAAAATGGCACAAATTTCCCACTCCCCCGTAGATAAATTGTGTTGGAGAGAATATGGTAGCCCGGCACATCTGTTGCATATTTTATGGGACTGTCCTAAAATAAAACCCTTTTGGGAAAGGTGCTACGAATTTCTGGGCAAGATAATCGGGAACCAACTCCCTTTTAAGGGAGAATGTAGCATTTTACATATTTTTCCAAGTGATGTCCCCACTGAGAAAATAGCAGTGGCAATTATTACTTTTTCAATAGCAAAAAACTTATTAATAATGAAATGGAAAGATGAATCCCCTCCAATATTTTCTGACATCATTTGGAAAATAAAATACATCCGAGAATTAGAGGCAAATTATGCACAAAGAGGTCTAATTAAAGTAGACCCAGTGAAATGGAAAATATGGGATCGGAATCAAAGAACTACAAATTAAGAGATCAAATCTTCCAGGAGGGAATGAGGGATGAATGTGGATGAATGGTTATATGATTTTAATTAAAAGATTGTCTAAATTATGTAAAAGAGCCGACAAGAATGTATTTAATATTTTTGTTTTTGTATGTGTTTATTAAAAAGAATAAAAAAAAATAAAAAAAAAAGAAACTGCTATTTGGCATATTCATCAGTTGAGGGATAGGGGCATTAAGCTATGGGCTTAGGTCCATGTGGAACGCTGCCTAGATGGTAGCTATTGACATCATCAGATAGTGTCCAGCGTACTGCATCATCCAACGACGTTTCTGGATTTCCTATAGACAACAGACTGAGCAGCCATTTGAGCAACCAAGGATATTTCTAACTGAAGAAGCTGCATCCGGAGGCTAGCTTATATGTCTCTTCTATCTCCTTAGGGTGATAAATGATCTAATGATTTGCCTTGAGTATTTCTTTGATTGCTGATTTGCTTTGATTGCCTCTCAATTGACGAGTCCAGCAAAGAGCTTATTAAACATTATGGATTGAAATTCCTGCTTAATATCAGAAATCTATGTAATGATGTAGTTGGTTCTTTAGGGTTTGGTTTGCAGGACTTTTAGTTTGGCATGTAAACAGAAATACTCAGGCTTCTTATGATGACTGGTCCTTTGAAACACTTATGGCTTTTAATTTGATGAATTTTTAATTTTTATCAACCCTGATATATATAGCCTTATTAAATTCCAGCCCCATAAGTGCAATGTGAAGCTTGCAGCTGCTGTGCGCTTGAAATTCCCCCATGTTACTGTGCTATTAAATTAGAACGGGCTGCGAGTTACGAGTTTGAGACACAAACCCGTAAATCCAGTTGTTCAGCAGTTGGGCTTCCGTTTATGCTGGTGATCAATTAAGCACACCCGTAGTTACGGGTTTAGATGGAGCCAATGGAATGGAGATCATCATCATTGTGTCACAGACAAATGGAGGATGGATTTCAAACTCCTACGGGCTTCAAATACATGTTACGATCTGACCCACATTCCATTCATAATGCAATATTAATAAAGCCGCAAATATATATTCTATTACATGCGTGTTACATTATATGTATTAACACATTGATTGCCGGAATCCATCTAACCCATAAAATATACATGAAATTAAGTATTTTATTGGGCCGATTTGCGGGCTTGAGAATGTTGAGCTATTAATTCTAAAACCTAACATCACGTACACTTTTACTAATTGTACAGTAGTGTGTTTTTATTCACAGTACAAGTGCTACGTATTGGACTTTACCCCTCCCCCCCCTTGCAAGACCTCCCCAGCACTCGTAGAGCTTTGAGCTCCATTTGCGTGTTACAGGCTTGTTCGCAAGTGACTTGTTTGCAGTTTAATAGCATGATTGGAACTGTAGCGGTTACAGGATTGACGGATCAAAGAATTTGCAGCCGCGAAGTTCAACGTTGCGTAGCCCGCAGGCTTTTTCGCAGCAACGGCCTACATTACAGATCGGTAACGGCCTACATTAAAGGGCTAATTTAATAGCCATAGGCCTTACTTTCTACAATGCGAGCTACGTTTTTTAAACGTAGCTCGAATTTATTCACCAACCACTTATTGATGGCATATGTATATGAGTGCGTAAGCACATTGATAATTTGAATGATGACACACATTTTAAATACCATATAAATGTATGTACAAATAATATACACATATTCATATATGCATTGGTAATGTTTATGTGGATTGTAGGCTTTATATACCACATAACAGTAAATATGCAAATATGCAGTGGGTATATTGTTGGCCTGCAGCCTATTGCTAATTTTGAGGTGAATGCATTACCTGTCATTTCCTATGGGAAATCTAAGTTCATACTATGTTGTATTTATAATTTTTCCTTCATTTGGTTGGCATTTACCTTTTCTTCTTCCTATACATTTATAAAGAAAGCATACTGTTAAAATAATTTCCTTCCCCTCGGCTATATGAACTCTATATTATTATATTATAATATATATATATATATATATATATGTTCTGTTTTCCTATCTCTTTGGGTTAATTATTGTTATAGTGCCGGTTATGTCATATTACAAATTACTTGTTTTGGGCACTGTACAATTTTGTTATCAGATGTATGCTACGTGCAATAATTTATATACTAGTATGTATCAACTCCTGATTTACAGCCTTAATAAATTGTGATTCAGTAAATTTAAAAGGGCTCTATTTAAGCACACAGCATATTTTTTTACAGAAGTTTTTAGTTAGTGAACTTCTATCCAAAAGCAAGGTCTTCACTAACTAAAAACTTCTGTAAATAAAATATGCTGTGTGCTTAAATAGAGCCCTTTTAAATTTACCGAATCGCAATTTAATATGGCTGTTAATGTTTATGTAATATCTAAAAAAATAAAAATAAAAATCCTATACAGACCTTGGGCCTCATTCTATTAGCGGCCGCAGCCGTTGCGGGGCCGCAAGCTATTCGGCTATTCTATTCCCTTACAGCCGGAGGCTCCGGCAGGCTTGCGGCCGGTGCCTTGCTATCTCTTGCGGCCGCTCGCGCCAGAGGAAAGCCTTTGATCTAAAACGGCCGCAAGAGTTTCGGCCGTAAGCAATTCCTATTTGCAATTCAATTGCTCCGGGAAACCTCTCTGCAAGGCTAAAAACGAGCCGCTGCTTACTTGCAGGAAAGAGGTCCCGCTAGCACCAATTAAGCACATAAAATAGCTCAAATAAAGCCATCCTGCACTTTGAGAAGACAATAAAGGGATTTTAGGTGTTAGAAAAAATAGCACATAATTATCCTATACTCAAATCCGTAAAATATTTTATTTTTAATATCCGTAAAATATCCATGTAAAAAGTCCAGAGTGCTTGGAGCACCTCAGACCTGCCCACGCCGCAGCCGGAAAATAAACAGTTAATTTGAACTTGGGTTTGGGCTGATGTGCAAGCTTGAGAGTGGGTTCCTTTTAATCCTCATGTCCCCCAATATGATCCCTAGCATTTACAGAGCTGTACAGTGCAGGCTTGAATTTATTTTTGAGTTTTTAGATTTCACAGCTTACGGCCGGTTCCAAGATATGCGGCCGGCCGTAAGAGGAGATCCTTGCGGGGCCGTATAATAGAATCGCGAGTTAACAGAACCCCCGCAAGGAATCGCAGCCTTACGGACGATTTACGGCCGCTAATAGAATGAGGCCCCTTGTATTTTTCCACCAACAATTCTCTTGCTAGTCTCTCACTATCTGCGCACTACCTATGTAGTTATTATGTATTTATCAAGTTCCATTGTATTGTACTTAAACAAAAGCATCAATATACAGCCTCATTCAATTGCCAGCTCGGAGCTCAGTCGCAGAGGGTCGGATGTCTCCGAGTGAGCTGCAAGCTGCTTTTCCCCTATGTTTCCAAGGCTATTCAATTAGCCAAGGGCGAGTCACCCTGCCCGGCATCCGATTTCAGAAACCCAGGTTTCCCACGTAGGCAGAGCTGTGCTTGCGAGTGCAAGGTTGCAGCTTCTGCTCACTATCAGCCAATGGGAGTTGAGACTGCCATGATTGACGGTTCTCAAAGCTGTGAGTGTTCTTGCAGCCTCTCAATATGTAACCTTGCTGCAGGGGTCCCGATCGGACACCTGCTGTGTCCCCTCCAGGACCCTCCCGACACAAAGTCTAAGCACTACCCTATTAACCCTAACTATACCCCATTAGCCCAACTCTGGGCCTATCTAACCATAACTGTACTATTTAACCATAACTGAAACTAATAACCCTAACTAGGCCTATTTAACCCAAACAGTACCTATTGAATCCTAACTGGTCCTATTTGACCCTAACTAGGCCTATTAAACCCTAACAGTACCTATCTAACTGGGCCGATTTAACCTTAACTGTGCCGATTTAACTCTAACAGTATCTATTTAACCCTATCTGGACCCAGTAACACTATCTAGGCCTATTTAACCCTAACCGGGCCTATCTAACCCTAACTGGCCTCTTTCACCTAACTAAGCCTATTTAACACTAACTGGGCCTATCTAACCCTAACTGGGCCTATTTAATCCTAACAGTACCTATTTAACCCTATCTGGACCCAGTAACACTATCTAGGCCTATCTAACTCTAACTGGGCCTATTTAACTCTAACTGGGCCTATTTAACCCCATCTCATAAAAAACACTAAATCTAAACTAGCCCCCCTCTACCCTAACCTATTAACACCTACACTACCTACCTAAACCCCTATTAACCACCCCCACCGAACTAATTACAAAAAGAAAAAGTCACAGGAAATAAAAAAGCTAGGTCACAAAAAATAACCCCCTCCACTACAGAAAACAAAAAAGCTACGTTACAACAAAATAAAAAAGAACATTACAAACCCCCCACTACAAAAAAAAAAAAGAATTACGCACCTGAAAAGTGAGTATATAGACATATATACATTACATTACAATACATTCAAAATATAATACAGTAATTTACACAATATATACAGTTCAAATATACCCCTATCTACATACTATTTAACCTACATGCATTAATCCCTATCTAAAATACATTAAACCCTATCTACAATACAATAATGCCTATCTAAAATACATTAAACCCTATCTACAACAGAATAACCTCTATCTAAAATACATTAAACCCTATCTACATACTGTACATTAAAAACCCTAAATCTAACCTAAAATCGAATAAATTAGACCACTTGCCTTGTCTAGATGTCCCTTCAGTGATGATGGGTTTCATGGTGCAGGTTTCACCCATAGGGGAAAAAAAGTAACATCAAATTAGTACAAAATTCAATACCACATAGAGAAAAATAAACATTCTTAATATTCATATACCTTTTCAAGATGTCCCCGTTTTTCTTATTGTCTTCTCCTGCTCGGCCCCTGGAAATACATAAACATAACATTAGTCTAGTCACAAATGCACATATACATAAAAACACCAATAAATATACTATACATTAAACTTACCTCGGCGGGATGTCCCTGTCCTCCTGGAAGTCTGCCCCAGCTGAGCCCTTGAAGAATCCAACGCTTTTGGTTGTGGTTTAAGAATAATTGGGAGTGGAACCAAGGGCATTAGTGCTCTTCTTGTATATTATATTACTACTTCTTGTAGTAATATATTGCTTTGTCAATGTAGTCTGTGTAAAGTGCTGACAGTGAAGGCCAGATTGGAGAGAGAAAGAGAAAGAGCTGCAGGGGACAACATGTACCATTCAATGTAGAGCAGTTTGTATAGCAGCTTGGAAGCAAATGGTTGAAAAGATAAATGGTAGTAGTGGGATTTCGAGGTTAGATTAATAGGTTGATGTCTTAGAAATGGTGATATAGGATGAAGAAAATGTACCAGAGGTACAGTTCACATTCCACCAAGATGACAATGCTTTCATTTTCAAACAAAGGGAAACAAGCAAGTAGGGTGTTGTGGAAAATCATACTCACATACCACTCACCACTCATCACTCTGAAACTCGGGCATTACACCAAGAAAAACTGGTAATTTTCTTATTATTAGAGTTTATTTAGAAAATGTGTGGCTTAGTAGCAAGCACATTTAAATTGGCTGCCACTTACTCACTGAACTGCTACTACCTGAAATATAACCAGACACAGCCTTTTATATTTGTTTACATAAGACAATGAAATAATCCATCTAGCAACATGTTATGACCCACTAACAACCAATGAAAGTTTATTTATATATACTATCCAATAAGAATCTAACAGATACTTTGGTAATATCTGTGTGTACATCTACTTTATGTTATACACTTGTGCTCAGTACATTATACTTATTAGACCTTGGAAATGAGTGAAAAGACTAAAAACCTGTGTACCAGTCTCTAACTGAAATCGCTGGGTCAGATGTAAGTCATGGGTCAGATGTATTTAACTATTTCATAACTAATGCCTTACAACAGAAAATTACTAGTTTAATGCCTATTGTATATATATATATATATATATATATATATATATATACGCTAAAAATTTAAGAATATTTGTATTATTTCCCCAACAACGGAGGGAAACATGATATTGTATTTGTACTATTTGCAGCATGATTACCATAGGCTGGGAAGATCAGCAGAGCAATTTTTTTTTCACTACTAAAATATAAACCTTTTAAACTGTAGTAATGTGAACAAACATTACTTTTGGATTAGATGCTACACTCTCTATGCCTTTTATAAAATCACTTTTTGCTTCCCTTATTCTCCCCATATCACTTTGCCGCCTTTATGCGTGTATTCATATTAAAGACTAAAGCAGTGTGTGTCCCTTGTCACAGATGCTTTGTTTGTTCTAGCATTTTCCAGTAGATCAAAACCTACAGAATTCGCATAATAAAACAAATCTACCACCATCTGTTACAAAACATTCATATTTTTTGCAGATCTGTACCTTCCTTAAGAATGACACAACTGATAATTGCTCCTCTGCTGAGAATGTACCCTATGCCTATAAAGAAAGTGTGTGGTTGGGATACGACAATGAGAAGAGCTTCAGTCTCAAGGTATTTTGTGGCTACCTTTATCCAAAGTGAATAAACAGTAGTAATATACCTAAAATGATATTAAATATTATGTTTCTTTCATCGTAGGCCAAGTGGCTGAAAGAAAAAAAATTGGGAGGCGCTTTTGTTTGGGCTATTGATTTGGATGATCACACTGGTACTTTTTGTAACAAGGGCAAGTACCCTCTTATTTCCACACTGAAGAGTGCTCTTGACATTCAGACATCTAGTGAGTTTTAATCCTGCTTTGCAAACATTTCCTTTTTTACATTTATTTATAGTAAAAAATAGATGTTTTGCTCTACTTCTGAACCTTCCTTCTTTTCAACAATATTTACTTGCTACTGGAATCATTGTCTCTAACTAACTACCTAGCACTTCCCTTATTATCTGTTTCTAATGATAATATACACATTATTTTGCATAGAACAAAAACATTATTAAAGGAAAAAGTAAGGTCAATATAATCAATTAATTTCATAAGTCCTTGTTCTGGCAAGGTTGGCCACAACTGACACAAGCTGCCTTAAGAAATTATCAGGCATGGAATATACACAGAAGAGCTTTAGCATAAATGATGAAGGCTTATATCCTGGAATATTCCTCTGGACATCTACGATATTCTTAACCTTACATTCAGGGGAACTATCGACAACACAGGAACAGGTGAAGGTGGTGTAGGGTAAGCTTAAGTTACATTTTCTGAATTAGTTTTAGAGACATGAAAGATCTTAGATATCTTAAAAATGGGCAGTAGAATTACTCTGAAGTGGCTGATGTATCTTGGTCCCAACTTGACCAAATGCTGCCTACCATTAACCCAGTAGTGTCAGCCTAGTTCTTCTGATTAGCTACAGCCTAACTAAGAGACCTGGAGATCAGCCTGACCGGAATTTTGTCTTTAACACATTAATCTGCTGCTAGTATTCAAGAGGAAGTAGTAAGCATGTGGAATGAACAGTAGACAGAAGGCCATTTGACAAGCTGCTGTAACTTATAGCATTGGAAAAACTGGGTGCTACTGTTAGAAAGGATTGATGAAGATCTTTTGTATGAGAAGTTAGCCAGTTCAGGGCTAATGGTAGTCTTTTGAAGGGGATAAGGGGACACTGATTGGAGAAGTGTTCCACTTCAACTAAGATGTGAGTCATTCCTTTAGAATGGGGAAAATCGACCAAACATGCATTTATATGTGAAATATTTGGGTATATAGATGTTAGGAACTAGTAGAGGCTGTAATAAACAAGTCATGTCTGGGTTGGTGTCATGAGTCATAGTAGCATTAGAACAACGGTACTTAACAAAGATTGATAATTAGGATGAGGTTAGACACCTTCAGGGCAATTTCTAAGATATTGTACCTTAAAGGGAATTTTCTTGAGCTACTTGAATGGACCTGGGGGTGGGGGGGGGGCTAAGATGAATGGAGTGACATGAAGAGTCAGATTCCCACTGACCAACTGAACATCCGTACACTGCCTTGAAAAGGCGATGACATTGACCTGTGATCTTTGATCTTGACCTGTATAAAATAATAGAGTTAAACTGCATGAAGAATAAATCCCATGGGGTTATCAAACATTTAAATGTCAACCATATTCTATTTAGAATAGGTTCCTGTGGTCAATGAGCACAGTGACTGAAAATTAAGTATGCCTCTCTTCCGACCAATGGGCAGAATGAGTCAAAGGATTTTAAATAGTATTACATGCTGCTTCAGATGTGGCTGATTCGGAGGATGACAGAAGTATTAGCTGTCACACCAGGATCTGGCTATCTTGGAAACAGTAACATTTTAATTGGAGCAAATGTCAAGGTCATGGTCACAAGTGAAAGCTGTGGATGGAGGCAGACTAAAGAAACAGTAAAACAAGTGGAAGGTCAGGGGAAGCATAATATTTTGTATCATAGATCAAGATCAAATCAATGAGGTTGAATGTAAACAATGCAGTATACTCCTGTTACTCCTGATGCCCTTTTATACATGGTCTCTTCCTGCCACATTTGACAAAGATAGCATTCATTTCAGGAACCACTTCTGATGCATTGGTATGGTGCCCTCTGTATGTCAATGACTCCCAGAGATGATAAGTGTAGATGTCGAATCTTTACCCCAGCTTTCTCTCCTGTTTTCATGCTCTACTTTCTTTTCCAAATAGTGCCATAAACATCCAACCTTGAAATACATTTAAAGTAGGTTAACAGCAATCATACTGTACAAACATATCTAAAGATCTAAAAGCTAGATTACAATTTACCTCATCACTCTATGGACAGAATCTTTATAAATATAGTAAAGCATAATAATAATGTATATTCTCATTTCTATATGCAAACATTTATTTTTGATAGTGTTGTTGAAATTTGGTCAATGGCTCAGAGTGAGAATAAGAAAAGAAATTGACAGGTGTGTAATTCTATATCTGATACTACTCTGGCATATAGAATGCTAACATTTCCAATTGTGACATATTCTACTATACTCCCTGGCATCTATTAATCCCCCCCCCCCTCCATACTGCAAAAAAAAGTTAATGATGTTGCCATTATGATCAAATTATGGCTAGTGAAGATTTTCATCTGAAGTTACATCTTGCTAATACTTTCCCCACAGATGACTTTAGCTATATAGGGATCTATCAATAGGCTGTGGCAGTTAAGCTTAATGTATGGATAAGGTGCAACAGTTAATAGCATGGGAAATCTGTATCTTGTTAGAACTAGAAGTCCAATACATTTAACTCATGTGCAAATTAGATTAGTTCTGATGGGAGAATAAAAAATGTATACACACTTAAAATCACTATTAGTATTGCCACAAGTATTATCAGCCAAAGATGCAAATTCAGCCTTAGAACTCCATTGGTTTTAGCACAGCTCGATCATTACAAACGCTGGATAATTAAAGATTTGTTCCTCCAGCTTGCAAATTAATGAAAAATGTTTCACCTTTCTGTCAATAATATTGTGAGTACTAAATAGGAGTTGCAAGGGATTTTTCAAACACTTATTAGAGTCGTAGCAGCAATTAAACACAATATTGTACTTTAACAGCACAGGAAGGCATGAAAAGATATTGTGAGCCCGATTGGCAAAAATTACTTATTGACACTAATTAATTCTTTGCTTCCAATTGCAGATTATGTCTAACTTCCATGTTTTACTGATGTCATGATGACAGTCTAATTTACTATTGGCTGTGTCTAAGAAGTAAATTATGGGCTTGCTTAAATATTGTTAGATCATATGATCACTTCCCTTGAAATCCTACTTAAAAAAGGCAGCACTTACAAGGTTTAGGCCTAAGGAGGTAAATTATGGCATTGAGTCAATAGAATACATCAAAAGATTCAGAAAAAAAAACTTCCACAGCCAAAATACAGGTTAGCGGCATTTGTAGGCTTCTAATAGGTCCGGACTCCCTGGTCATGGGGGGTTAATAAGTGCTTTGGAGCCCCGATTGGGACCTCCTGTAGTATGCAGCTAATTTTAGCTGCAAGGGTGGGGGGCATGTCCTTTATGGACCCTACCAACCCTTGTAGGGGTTTGGGTTTTAGAGGCCGGGGTACTTAGGCAGAGACAGTTTACTGTCTCTTGAAATGCTGCTGCGGCAGTAAGCAAAGGCTTTTAAAGCCTTTATGAGTAGTCTTTGTTACTCGTAATATTTTCTTAATTTCTTTTGTAGTTAGGAGACTGTTCTAAACTAATGTCAAGGAGTCTTCATTTCTTTTGTAGTTAGGAGACTGTTCTAAACTAATGTCAAGGAGTCTTGTATTTGCCTTGTACAGTTGTGCCCCACTCAGTGACCTAATGGACTGTAACACACCATGCTAATATACTTGGTATTCAGGGCAGAGATACTGTGGGTTGCCAGTTCCTTCTCCAGTGGACCACAGCAAACAACTCCTGGTATTTCTAGGTGGTCTTCCATTCAAGTACTGACCAGGCCCAACACGGCATGGCTTCAGGGTGGTGTGACTTCTTGGTTCCCTGACTAGAACTGAACCCAGGTCATAGTGGTGAAAGCACAGAATCCTAACCAGTGGGCTTACAGGAAACCTATACAAAGAGTCTTTTTGCTGCCTAATTCTTATCTTGTACTTTCAATAGATTATGCTATTGTCAGAACTTTTGTATGAATAAAGTTCTATCTTCTATGGATATTATAGTATAATATGATATTCCAATTATTAACCACTATTTTATATCCAATGTATTAATATTTTATATGTTTTATATATTTATATATATATATATATATGCATGCAATTCCATTATTTGAATATATCTATGTAAAAGATGTGTTTTCACAGCTTCTCACAAGTGAGTTATTCATGTTTAAATAGTTCTTTGTTCTGTAGAGACAAATATTTGAGTGAATTCCTAAACTAATAGATAAAGGTCTATAAAGCTTATGTTTTTTAGAAATAATGGAATCCTCCCCTAAATTCCACATGTGAAGAATGTGTTACTAGACATTCAGTCTCTTTCCCAGAATAATAAATCCGTTAAGGGGTATCTAACTGATAACCATTCTTATGACCCTATCTTGTTTATAGGTTGTGGGTCAAAGGGGTCATTAGTTAATTAAAGGTATCAAAGGTCAGAGAGCGCCATCTTATGGTTCAAGGAATAAATGTCTCTATAGAAAAATATATTCACTATAAAAATTTAAATATGTGATGACATCATGAGAAATTCTATTGGTTATTAGATACTTTAACTGATTTGGGATTCTGATAGGCAAATTAAGTTGGAGGTATAATTATGGATAGAAACAGGATCTGAGAGAGAAGGGGGCTGGAGAGAAAAAGAAAGTAGAGCTAGAGGAAAATGTTGATCCCGTGGAAAAGGCCAGACAATTTTGGAATTGACCAGTGGAATCTTGTCATAATTGGTAATGTATAAATTGAATTATTTTATTTTATGATATAATTGAAAACCATTACCATAATTTCTCTGTTTTAGTTTATTTCTTACCAAAAAGTTATTTAGATTTAATTTTGTTATTGAAATTTATAAATCCGGATATAAATTTTAGTGCAAAATTTGATGTCTCATTTTTCTTTTTGACCAATACAGATAAATTAATTTTACTTAGCTAACTTATCAATTATATTATAAAATACTTTACCATAATTGTGTTATATTTAATACATTCCTGTAAAGTTATATTATACTATAATTAGACATTATTAGTACATGTTAAACGTTATTTTGGGTGAATTTTTATTAATTGATTTATCTGATTTTATTCTTTGGATTGCTATTCCAGGTTTTTTTGTGCATGTGATTGAGATAAACTTTTATATTGAGATTTAAGGATTGTATAGAAGATGTCATAAAATAATAAGTTATACAATATGATGGATTAATTTTCTTTTAATATCTGGCTGGTTATATTTTGTTTTATTTGCAATTGATTTGATACATTACATTTTTATCATTAGACTAGTTGATTTTTTTATTGCCAATAAAGGGTATTTTATAAAAAGGAATATGTGTCTATAAATTGATTCTGAACTCAAAATTCATTATTCTATATTATTTAGAAAATAATATGTCGTATTAATCCCGACATATTTGGAGGCCCCAGCGAGAAAAATATCTTTATAGACACGTGGTCAATTATTTAATTGATTTAAAACTTTTTATTGAATAACACTTGTTGATTAAAAAAAAAATGGCTGAAGGTGTTTTTGGTTTTGAAACAGTAGGGGCATTATCTTTAGATGAAATAATTGGTCATGGTAAATAGGGAATGGAGTTATTAATTAAAACTTTAATTTCAAATGTATATCCTGTTTGTGAGTACAGGGAACAGTTGTCAGAATATTTGGATAAAATACATCCTGAAATTGATGGTGATACAATTGATAATTGGTTACATGATAAGAATTTGTTGACAACTATGATGAGTACTATAAATGCAATTCAAATTAAATCAGAAAGAAGGAAGCATTTAGCTAGGTTATCTACTGTTTGGATGGAATTAGCCAGAAGCTGGAAATATTAAAATTCCCAAAAAGAAATTACCATAAAAATTTTAAATAATCAAATCCAGGAGGTCTCTATAACCTGTCAAACCTTGAGAGATTTACATGGAGAAAAAACGCAGATAGCAGATCAGCAGTTTATCAAAGAATTCAAGAAGAAAGTTATAGAAACGACAGAGACATTTAACGCAGCTCAAGATTTAAATGGTAAATATTCAGAGAAATGTGATGAATTACAGGCAATAATAGATGAATTGCTAGCTGAGCGTGCACAAGATACAGGTGAGGAAAGCCAAAAATCAGTTCAATTTGAGGAATTGTCTGAGAAATGTGAATACTTAAATGAGAAAGCTGAACATGCTGATAAATTAGCGCAAAAGTATGTTCAGGCTTGTCAGGACTTAAAAATAGAACAGAAGAAATTGCACCAAAAGATTGAATTCTTAACTCAAGAATTAACTAATAAGAAAATTCATGAGGCTGAGATATTTGTAGAGAATAAAGAGATCCAAAAACAACTGACTGTAGCTAAGAAAGAGATAAAACAATACCAACAGGATGTTGAAAATCTAAAAATGGATTTAAATAGGGCTCAAGATTATGCCTCAAGCTAAATTGTGATAAAGGACTTTAATGATTCCGAGGAAGAAGTAGTACCTTCAAGGAATAAACATAAACGATCACCCATAAAAACTTTACATAGCTCTAAAAATGAAACTGATAGTGATGAAGATGTACGATCAATTAAAAGACTCTCTTTCCATGAGAAAGCCCAGGCCATAAGAAAATTAATCGAACCCTACACCAAAAATTCAAAATTGTCCATAGAAGACCACCTTGATTCATTAGAAAGGGTGATGGTTGAACTAGGAATAAGGGGGGCTAATGATAAAATATCATACCTCCCTTGGTCATTTGATAGCTCTTATACCTAATTTTTCACCTCTCTCCATGATAGTGATATAAATGATTGGGAGATATATAAATCTGAGGTGAGAAAACACTTTTCTCAGTATAGAAACCCACAGGCTGCTATGAAAGCAGTTCATAATCTCGGATGTAAGCCTGACGAAAGTCCAAAATAATTTTTAATCACATTAAAACATGCCAATAGACAGACTGCAAAAAAGACAGACCCAGAATCTCCTGAATTTAAGAGAATTTACTTCCATGCACTACCTTTGTATGGTCAGAGAAATATGGCGCGTGATTTTGATGACGCCAAGCCTTTAAGTTGGTTGATAAATGAATGTACTAAAATATATGAGATTCAGCTTGATGATGGGAATAATTATAAGTGAAGGGAGAAATGTAATAGTCAAAATGTGGCAGAAATTTCTGTTAAACCTAATCTACAGTATGAGACAGGTACAAAATTTTACGCAGATGTGGTTAAAGGTTCAAACAAATCAAGTCAGGCACAGTCATCATTTAGGCCAGTAAAAATTGCAAGTGAAAAATCTCAAAATGCAAAATGTGATTCTTTTTATGTTAGTCCAAATTACATGGGAAACATTCCTATTAAAAATTATGTCTGGAGGCCAAAATCTCCTAGTGCAGAAGGAGGATTAACCCCTCCAATGCCCAATACTTCAAATTATTCAGAGAGTCAAAGGGTTAAAAGATATAACCAAAATCAAAATTCTAAACCATCATCTAATTTAGAAGAGCAGGTTAAAATTTTGACACAACAAATGGCTGCATTTGACACAACAAATGGCTGCATTCAGTGAGAAATAATCCAACCCAAGATGGTCAAAATTCCCAAAGCCAAAGCCAATGACTGAATACTAATTGTGAAAATAGATTAGTGGTCAATAACACAAACAGAAGTGATACCTTTGAATCTCTTGATTCAAATAAAATATAAAAATATGTTCTAAAAAGAATGTTAATGATTTATTTCTTCTTGATTGTTCCCAAGGTTATTGGACCATTAAAGTAAGTGAAGAGGACCAATATAAACTGGCCTTCACCTTTGGGAAACAGCAATATACATGGACTAGAACCCTATTTGGTTTTATAAATTCAGGGCATGAGTTTGCTATATTTTTACATAAGGTAATGCCTGACGCTCAAGAGCGAGGGACATTAACATATGTAGATGATATCTTGATTAAAAATAACGATTTTGATAAACATATTTTTGAAATCAGATATATTCTAGATCAATTGAAGCATGCAGCAGTTAAACTGTCTCTTCAAAAGGCACAATGGTGCCGCACTAAAGTAATTTTTTTAGGCCATGAAATAACTCCTGAAGGTATAAATCCACAGAAAAAGAAAGCGGAAGCTCTTCTCAAAATTAGAACCCCTACAAATTTAAAAGAATTAAGATAATTTTTAGGTATCACCAATTATTCTTGTAAGTTTATTGATAACTATGCAGAGGTAACTAGGCCTCTCATTCAATTATTAAAGAAAGGAGAGCCATGGCAATGGGGGAAAATTCAAAATCAAGCCGTAAACGAATTAAAACAAAAACTGAGCCAGGCTTCTTGCCTAATTTATCATAAAATGGGTAAACCATTCTTTTTAGAAACTGGATATACTGATTTTTGTTTGAGTGCCGTTCTATATCAGAAATATGACCAGCATAGTAAAGTTATTGCGTATGCAAGTAACACATTATCACCTGTAGAGGTAAAGTTTAATGACTGTGAGAAAGCTCTGTTTGCTACAGTATGGGCCCTACAGAATTTCCGAAATTTTATCCAAGGTGAAAAAATTATAGTAGAAACCGCTCATTAACCATTACAATACATTCAGAGTGATAAAATTAGAGCCGGTAATTTGTCAAATAGCCGTATAACCGCATGGACTTTATCCTTACAAGGATGGCCATTGGAAATTAGATATGCACAGAATAAGAGGAATCCAGTGGCCCAAGGGTTAGCTGATTTACATGATTGTACCGCCAAGGATCCTCTTAGAGAAAATTGGTCCGAAATGGACCTTATGAAGGAATACAAATTATCTCCCTTCTTCAGGAATTCTTATCCAAGAGGCTCCAGGGTTTATTCTCACCGGAAGGAGATTGACATCGCAAAAGATTTTCGTGAGCGTGGATCCACAAACAGTGATTGAAAGGCAATTTAACATATCTAACATACAGATGGAGGAAACCAAAGTATGGTATCATGAACACGTTGATCGATCACAAGCTACTGTAAAGGAGATGTTGGAACAATTAAGGAAAACTTTTATTCCTGAGTCTTACAATTCCAACAGCCGACGTCCGAAACGATTTATCGGTTTCCTTATTGGGGCTGCGATAATGACTATACTTGGAGCTGTTATAGGTACCACTATGTCAGTAGCAAACTCTGTATCTATTGAAACATTAAATAAGGAATCTAGGGAACTTCGGGATTCCTTGAAGATGCAGAGATAATTGGAGCTCCAAAAACAGAATCTAAATTACTTAATAACTGTAGTGAATGAGACTATTGTTACTACAAATTTGCATTCCAAGCTTATTTCCCATTCAATTGACTTGCATAGGAAGTACAGCATATCAAGGGTTGAGTCTCTGTTTTTCCGGGAACCAGTTACTTTTATTACTACTAACTTTTTTCAAGAAATACAAGATTGTATAACAAGCCTTATTCATGGTCGTATACCATTATATTTTGTAAACAATGATATTGTGAGAAATATGTTTGGAAAAATGTATCATCAGGAAGTAGACCATATGCAAATTAGAGTGGCCTTTACAAATGGGAAGTGCTATTACATTATTTATTACCTCAGAAAAGATGGAACTAGGATTTTTGTTAACTGTACCTTTTATTATGCCTGAACATGTTTACCAAATCAAAACTGTTTATAATGTTGGGACATGGAAGGATGGAATACATTTTCAGATTCAAGTCCCATCTATGTTGGCGTACCAAGCTTGGATAAATGGTCCATACTTGATTCCTGATGGGAGCGATTGTGTGGTATTCAAAGACTTAAATTATTTGTACCCGGGAAAACCATTTGTTCACAACGCCACGCATGCTTTGTGTGGAGTAAATTATATGATGCATGAATTTGAAAAGTGTCAGGTAGTTATGAGTAAATCTGAGGATCTGATTTCTACTAAGGCTATGAGGGTACAAAATAAATGGTTAGTTAGTACGTCATTAACTAACATGAGTATTTCTTACCCTGCTCATGGCACATTTACTTTGATGCCTCTGGCATATAGAGTATCATTCATTAAGGTTCCAAGAGATACTCTTATTACTATAGGTGAAGTGACTTTATTTTACATTGATACAAGTATCCAAGAGGGGGAAGTAGAAATCATAGATGCTTTTCAAAATCAGGATATCCCTATTGATACCGATCTAAAATTCCTCTTAGATCATAAACCTAATCATACCATTGATATGGTTATCAGGAAGAATAATATTACCATAGATAATCAAAATCTTTCTTCTAAAGATATGGAGATCATAGCCAACCGAGACTGGATAGGCATAATTAAGTTTGTCCTTATTTCAGTTATTGTGTTTGTCATAGTTTGGATGAGTGTTATTACATATTTGGTATGTATGAACACGAAAATGAGAAATACTGTCCCTCTCACTATCCAAATTAATACCGATCAATCAACTGTTTATAAAAAAAAACAATGTCATATTTACAACTGTAATAATATCACCTACTTTATAAAGAGCGATATTATTTCAGAGAGGGGGTTATGTCAGAACTTTTGTATGAATAAAGTTCTATCTTCTATGGATATTATAGTATAATATGATATTCCAATTATTAACCACTATTTTATATGCAATGTATTAATATTTTATAAGCTTTATATATATTTATATATATATATATATATATATATATATATATATATATGCATGCAATTCCATTATTTGAATATATCTATGTAAAAGATGTGTTTTCACAGCTTCTCACAAGTGAGTTATTCATGTTTAAATAGTTCTTTGTTCTGTAGAGACAAATATTTGAGTGAATTCCTAAACTAATTGATAAAGGTCTATAAAGGTTATGTTTCTTAGAAATAATGGAAACCTCCCCAAAATTTCACATGTGAAGAATGTGTTACTAGACATTCAGTCTCATTCCCAGAATAATAAATCTGTTAAGGGGTATCTAACTGATAACCATTCTTATGACCTATCTTGTTTATAGGTTGTGGGTCAAAGGGGTCATTAGTTAATTAAAGGTATGAAAATTCAAAGGTCCGAGAGCGCCATCTTATGGTTCAAGGAATAAATGTCTCTATAGAAAAATATATTCACTATAAAAATTTAAATATGTGATGACATCATGAGGGATTCTATTGGTTATTAGATACTTTAACTGATTAAGTTGGAGGTATAATTATGGATAGAAACAGGATCTGAGAGAGAAGGGGGCTGGAGAGAAAAAGAAAGTAGAGCTAGAGGAAAACGTTGATCCCGTGGAAAAGGCCAGACAGTTTTGGAATTGACCAGTAGAATCTTGTCATAATTGGTAATGTATAAATTGAATTATTTTGTTTTATGATATAATTGAAAACCATTACCATAATTTCTCTGTTTGGTTTATTTCTTACCAAAAAGTTATTTCGATTTCATTTTGTTATTGAAATTTATAAATCCGAGTATAAATTTTAGTACAAAATTTGATATCTCATTTTTCTTTTTGACCAATACAGATAAATTAATTTTACTTAGCTAACTTATCAATTATATTATAAAATACTTTACCATAATTGTGTTATATTTAAAACATTCCTGTATAGTTATATTATACTATAATTAGACATTATTAGTACATGTTAAACGTTATTTTGGGTAAATTTTTATTAATTGATTTAATTGATTTTATTCTTTGGGTTGCTATTCCAGGTTTTATTGTACATGTGATTGAGATAAACTTTTATATTGAGATTTAAGGATTGTATAGAAGATGTCATAAAATAATAAGTTATACAATATGATGGATTAATTTTCTTTTAATATCTGGTTGGTTATATTTTGTTTTATTTGCAATTGATTTGATACATTACAATTTTATCATTAGACTAGTTGATTTGGTTATTGTCAATAAAGGTTATTTTATAAAAAGGAATATGTGTCTATAAATTAATTCTGAACTCAAAATTAATTATTCTATATTATTTAGAAAATAATATGTCGTATTAATCCCGACACTATGGTAACATAAACAAGGATTTATCTTTTTTCCTTTTTTCCAGGTTGCACTCCTGTTTCATCTATTCCTCCTGCTGCTGAGATTCCACCAGATTCAGCCGGTGGAGGTTGTTCTGGCAGTAGTCCTGATGGAAGTGCAGGAGGTAGTAATTTCTGTGCAGGCAAAGCTGATGGCATGTATCCTGTGAACGGAAACAAAAATGCCTTTTGGCACTGCTTGAATGGCATCACCTACCGGAAGAACTGCCCAAAGGGCATTGACTATGGCCCAAGCTGCTTGTGCTATAATTGGAAATATGCTGCAACAGCTGGAGACATTGGTAATTTTGTGACATGAGAAAAACACACCAGAAAAGCAAAATGGAATGTAATTTGAGGAAGTAGCGGGTACATTGTCATCACGTTAAGTAAGACATTTTGTGTTAAACAAGCAGATTCACAAGGAATTAAGAAACAGTGGTTGGAAAGCATAGGTGAAGTCTTACATATAAACCAATGGCAAGGGATGTTACTCCTTAATTCTGATCTTGTCCTCATTTTAAATAATTTATGTTATGATAAACTATATGTATGTCTGTCTCCTTTCCTTTTTCCAGGTGACACTACTGCTTTACCTGCTTCTCCAACTGCTGCGATTCCAGTAGATTCACCCAGTAGAGGCGGTTCTGGCAGGAATTCTGGTGGGGATGCAGGAGGTAGTGAATTCTGCGCAGACAAAGAGGATGGCATGTATCCTGTGGATGGAAACAAGAATGCCTTTTGGCACTGCTCAAATGGCATTACCTACCATAAGAACTGTCAAAAGGACCTTGTCTTTGACCTTAGCTGTATGTGCTGTAATTATGCATACACAATAAGCAAATCATTAACACCCCCATAACTAGCCCCTCTCCTTTACTTCTGATGGGTATCCAACAAAAATACTTATATGTAATTCTTCTGAGTCCTCCATTCCCTTTGATTGAAACTGTCTGTATATCACTGATCTAAAGTCTGAATTGGACACCATCCACTGCACTAAAGCATCCCTGATCAGATTACCTAAACATTAGTAATTAAACCCTGCATTTTACAAGACATCTTTGCTGCTTTTGATACTGTTGATCGTGATATTTTCCTTTACATTATTCATAATCGTCAACTCTACCATTTTTCTTCTTTCTCGTCTACTTTATATCAATGGCTAGATTCATTAAGGCAAAAACTTTCTAATTAGGTGAAACCTATTAATAGCTTATTCTACTTTGGCTATTGTGTAGTTTTGCAAGATCTTTCCTAACTTATAAACATTTGCAAAATAAACTATGAATGAAGATCACTTTACTGATGAATGTCCTTAATATCTGTGTTACTTATATCACCTCTTTCCTTATATTAATTGTATTATCATCTAATGTTTTGTAATCCCTGTCAAGATTATTATTAAATGCAGTATCAGTTACCAAAATACAATATTTTAGTTCCATTTTCTACATATTGGGTTCCCTGGATGCTAGTGGTTAGGATTCAGTACTTTCACTGCTGCAATCTGGGTTCTAGAGACAGAACAGAGATAGACAGGACACATAGAGAGAGACACAGGGCAGAGAGAGAGACAGGATGGAGAGAGAGAAAGGGAGACAGGAGAGAGGGGGAGAGAAAGACAGGGCACAGAGAGAGACAGGACAGAGAGAGAGAGAGAGAGAGAGAGATAAGACAAAGAGAGAGACAGGACAAAGAGGGAGACAGGAGAGAGAGAGATAGGACAGAAAGAGAGAGAGGACACAGAGAGAGAGGCAGGACATAGAGAGACAGGAGAGAAAGACATGACAGAGAGAGAGACAGCATAGACAATCAAAATAACATTTTATGATACCTTCATTTATGGCGGGCAAGTTACTAGTTTTTCAATAAACAATGGAAACCCTACTGTATGGCCATTATGGTGCTCATTTATTCCTCTTCTTGTCAATCTCCACTTTTAAAATATTCTTTTAGGAATACCTTTGGTTGACATCACTTGTACCTATTACAATACTGGCTCTGAAATCATTATCTAAGTCTATAAAATTACTAGGTACTAGACATTACAAGAATTCCCAGAGGAATCCAGTTAGATAAATAATGAGGTTAAATGTCACAATTTACATAACTTTGTCTTTAGGTCATAAACTGCACTCTATCCAGCTGATTTGAGAAGACATATGAGCAACACATTTCAGAAAAAAAATTGAATTTCATCTACTGAATTATCTAAATGTATCTGAATTTAAACTATACTATAAGCTGAAATGATAAAACACTTGCACTGTATAACTAGCAGCTCCGAAAAAGGAGGGTCAGTGGTGAAACAAAATATTGTAGACTATTATATAAAAAAAAGAGATTAGACTACTAGGATATTCCGTTTAGTAATCTGGCACTGTCCTGTAATTCAGTTTTTAGAGTTTAGAATTTGGGAAGTGAAAGGGATTAGTATAATTAATATAGAAGTTACTTTAAACAACTGAAATCAATCCGCTCATAATACAACCATGTCGCACATAGACCTGTTATATATATATTTTTTTACCACAGGACTTCTCAGTAAACAGTATTTCTCTGTAGCTAAGGATGCTCTGTAGTGACACACAAATAAGGAGCAAACCATACCATCTTCTTGCTTCTGACCCACTTATGGGCATCCATTTAGCTCTATGATCCCTGCTCTCAGACAGGCTTTAGAACATAGAGATGGATTAGGGTACAGTGCCAGAAACCCACTCACATACTGCAGTTTTACCCATATCTGGGGCCAAACAGTGTAAGGTTGGTCCTGGCAACTGTGAACTGTGGCTGAAGAGAGAATCTGGAGGATATCAGTGGATTTCTGGCACAATACCCTAATCCATGATGATGTATAAAAATGCAAAAGCTGTGTTTATTTCATTTCATTTCTAAAGACATATTGGCCATCATCAAGTTTAGCTACTCAAAAGACCAAACAGAATATTTTAACTGCAGTGGACTTTTAATATCTAATATAAATTCACCAAGGGCCCATATATGTTTTTCTCAGGTTATGAATTAAATACAAAAGTTTATAAAAGTTTTGGATACATTTTAGATACTTTTAAAAAGAGGATATAAATGTATGACAATTACAAGGTCTCTGTATGATACAAATATAAATGTTTGAACAAATTAAATTTAGCTAAGAAGATAATTTTGCTGGAAAAATGTTGTAAAGCCATTTACAAAAATAAAGGTTGATGCCTCAGTTGGTCCCTGGAGACATCCATGATACTTTCCTATAGGTTGGTTGTTTGACAGGGACTTTGCATTTCTGCTGCAATACTTGCAAAATGCCTTCTTTCGAGGATGTGAGGAGAAATAGGTACCAAATACCAAAGCTTCAAGGAATCCCTCTTCCTCCTCCCGATCTCTTCCTGTTCAGAAGATAAGAACATGCCCTTAGCCTGCACATTATTAGGAAGTTAGACAATAAAAACTTTCTAGATATCGTTTTCAAATATTAAGATTTTTTTCTAAAAATAATTGTGTTAATATTTTTACACAAATGCTAATGCCATTAGTGTGTAACAAACTTCACAAATGTGAGGATTCCTAAGATACAGTAGTATTTGAACATACCATTGGTATTGATCCAAGGAATAATGCAATTGAGGTATTTGGGCAAAATTTATTTTGTTCAAATGAGACAATAAGCAATGTTTCCATGTTTGTTAATTGCCTCCTTTCATTTCACGTAATACATAGATCAGAGGAAAATATTTGATTTGACAAATTAATCAGTTGTAGAGCTATTCATATATCCCATAAAAAAATACCACTAGAGAAGCCTATTGTCTCGAGATAGGCTCATTTGTGTTGGTTAGTACAAAATGGATAGTACAATTTATAACTAGTTTGTCATGATTTTTATATGACCACTGCATAAAGAAATAACAAATATATTTCTGAAAACTTGGAGTATGACTAAAAGTATAATTAAGCAAGAAAAAGTCACACAGCTAGTATTAATTAAATAAAATGTTGATGCCTCTGCAGGATCCTGGAAAGATCCATGATACATTGGTGGAAGCTATTTGTATTAGAGGGGTGTTTACATTTCTGGAGAGCTACGATTCCATCATTTGACGCAATGCCTTGCTTATTGGACCGATGAGGGAGAAAGGGGTGTGGTGTCTGTCACGGACCCCTTTTCCAGTTTCGGGATATCAGCCCATTAAAGGACACACGACTTGGCTCAAGCCACTCTATTGTATTGTAATCTGCTTTATCCCATTGTTTGTCAGGTAAACGAATTACTTCGCTGATGTTATAGACAGCCAGAGATGACATGTGTGTAGTGGGGGTTGGCCTATTGTTCACAGGATGCCAGACTATTAGACCCCATGTGGAATAAATCTCCTGTGTTTGTCTGCCACTCCCTGTTGTATACACTACCCTCTGTATCTAGCTGCTATAAATATTGCTGACTTTACAAAAATAAAACAGTTGACTGCTGAGACATATAGCAATGGTATGCTCTCTTTTATATGTTTCTGGTGGCTGCGATACTGATCCTATCTCCACCTGGCAAGTAACGAGTACTGATCACTACCACAGGAAGGTTACTGAGACTCCTGGAAGTGCTGATTCCTGATGGAGAGACCCTGACTGATACAGAAGCCAGATGTAAGGGTGCTGGTGCCAAGATTTGCAAGAACCCAAACGCTCCTTGTTGATAGTTGATCTGTAGTCCATAGCAGCTGGCCCTGGGCAGTAAGAGCCCCTACCCTTGGATAGTCACAGTGTCAATTTCAATTTTATCCTGTTAGGCTATGAGCTTCTCTCCTCTCATTCTGCTCCTTCCATGGATAAAAATAGACAAACGCCAGCTCATATGATAATCACAAAAAAGAGAAAGAAAAAAAACACCTTGACCTATTGATAACCCTCAGTGGACTAAATCAGTGATGAATCAATAATAGTAGAGAGAATTAATTAATAAGATTTAATTGTTATTTGATGCACTTCAAAAATTAATTTGTAAAATACAAAATACGGTGATATAATATATAAAACGAATAGAATCTAAATGATTGTCACACTTCAAATGTCATTATGTATAAATATTGATTACAGAGATTATAGAGGTACACATCAATTAGGAATATACTGTACTAGCGACTTGCCCGTCAAAAAATGACGGCAATGTGATGTATATGTTTGTCAATTTGTTTAGTTATTAACATATATTTTTGACACTTGTAAGTATTTTAATATGAACGTGTATTTTTGTAAAATGTTGATGTAATGGTTTTTTAAAATGTAATTTGTATCTGAAGAATTGTTAACTTTAATATACATTGAATGAATAGGAAAGCAAAAAGTAAAAAGCCTTCTTGAAACGTTGCGAAATTTTAACATGAAGTTTAAAATATATGTAAGCAATAACCTTCAAAGTATATATTTAGAAAGTTTAACTTTATTTTGTATGTAAGTTTAGAAGTTGACAAAACATTTGTATAATTTTGAACATTATAAAGAGGAACATAGTGAATACATTTTGTAACCTAATTTTTTATTAAAAGTATTAACATTTGAATGTAAAAACAATTGACCTTTAAATTATTCAGTATTAACATGCAATTTCTATCACAATAATTGTTAACTTGAATATACATTGAATGTATAGGAAGGCATACAGTAAAACTCTGCTTAAAACGTACGTAATTAAAGTAATTCATTACTGAGCACATAACCTGGCGATAAACATTAATGTAGTTAGTAATCTTAAGATAACAGACAATATTTACATTGTGACTTAAAAGGTGCTTGACCTCTTAACATCCACTTTGTAATCTGTTGAATGAAATAACTTTAAAATATATATTTTAAACTTGTAACATTAGAAACATTAACATAGTGACTTAACATTTTAACATAATTTTTACTAAAAATGCAAGGCAAGTATTTTGTGAGGCGAATCATTCATAAACAGTACTTTCATTAATTATGACTGAATTAAACAACCAATTGTTATGTATTTTGGAATGCTTTTAAAAAATTTTGGCATCTTTAATTTGTATCCTGCAAAGTTATAGTACTTCATAGTAGACAATGTTTTTAGTAAAAATACGTCTATCTTCTAATAAATCACCTTGACTTTCATTGTTTTCAATGTAAACTTTAATAGCCTGTGGATTTTTGCACCGTGACAACGCAACATACAATTGACCATGTGCAAAAACTGGTTCTTCCAAGTAAATACCCACAGATTTGAAAGTTTGACCTTGTGATTTATTAATGGTCATGGCAAATGCCATAATAATGGGAAATTGTCTTCTTTGAAGTATAAAAGGGAGACTACTTTCACTTGGTGCTAAATCTATTCTTGGTATGAAAACTCTCTCTCCTTTATGGGTCCCAGTTAAAATTTCAGCATCTATAAAATGGTCCTTTAATTGTTGAACAATTAATCTTGTGCCATTGCATAGGCCTTTTTTTGGGTTCATATTTCGCAGTAACATGATAATTGCACCTTTCTTTAGCTGCAAAATATGTGGTGGCATTCCAGAAGGAGTTAAAGAGTTAATGAATTCAGTTGAAAAGTTTGCCTGACTTTCATTGTCATCAGCAAGTACAGAATCAGCACTGTGATAATTTCTTTGTGGTGCATTAATTTTTTTTAAGATTTCATTATTGAGTATTAATGCATCTTTATTTTTACACGTCAGTATGACTTGGTTGGCAAGCTCAGAATATTCTTCGTTATTTATGCTCCCTTCAAATATAGCCGATATAATATCTTGTTGACAAATCATATGAGGTGGTATCTCTACAGTGTCGTCAGGTAAATGTAGTATTTTTTCTGTTCTTCCTTCTCCAATTTTAATAAGCCAATCATTGAAATCAGTTTGGCCTTCTAAACTCATATTTTGTTGCAGTTGAAGATGGGTAAAATGTTTCCATACTGTACTTGACTTTATACATGTTTCAATAATGTCTGTTCGATTTCCATGTACAACGACAGGTAATGTTTGTCTAAAATCGCCACCCAACAAAATTACCTTTCCACCAAATGGAAAAATATTATCCATGACTTCACGAAGCAAACGGTCAATACATTGGAGGGCATAGCATGACATCATTGTGGCCTCATCTATTATAATTAATTTACATTTCTTCAATTTCTTTGCTTGTAAGGATGTCATGCGAATATCTGACACTGAATTTTCCAAAATAGGCACTGGCAGTTTGAATCCACTATGAACAGTTCTTCCACCTTCTAATAAAAGTGCAGCAATTCCAGTAGTGGCAAACGCCATTGCTATTTGTCCTTGTGCTCGTACTGAACTCATTAATAAATTGTACAAATATGTTTTCCCTGATCCGCCAGGTCCATCAAGATAGAAATAACGCTCTGTCACCATGTCATCATCTATAGCATTTTTAATGGCATGAAATGCTTGCAATTGTAGTGTATTTAAAGTTGCAAGTCTTTCTTGTGTTCTTTCTGCTTGTAGTTGAATGTCATAGTCTTCAAAGTTAATGTCATCTATTAGACCTGTATCAGGCAAATTAAAACTTGCACAACTTAATCCATGAGTTAAAAAGACTTCTTGAATTTCCATTAAGGCTTTTAAGTGTGCAATGGGTTCATTGTATCGTCGCATAAAGTCTTCAGCCATATTACTTTTAAAAGTCTCCCACAAAGCTAATGCATTTGGAGCATTTGAGAAGATACAAATAAAAGCAAATTGTTCTCTCATCTGTCGTGGCATTTGACATTGTGCTGCTTCTTCTAAACATCTTTCCCACTCTGTATCATCAGCGAGTAAGTTTCTATTTCTTGCAGCTAAATGGAAGGATTCATATACAATGTCATTAACAGTTCTTAATTGTTCAAAACTTTGTGCTCCTGGAACATTTAAAAGTAATATCCGTAAGCAAAATCGTTCAACATCTCTTGGACTGACTGTGTAAATTCGTGGAATTATTTTATTGCCTCTGGTTTTTCTTGCTCTCCATAATCCATTCACAAAAACATAGTGATATGGAATTTCAATATATAAGTATTGTGTTGCTTGAGCATCAGTGGAATTTAATGCAAACCATGCAGTTAGTGTAGTGTGACGATCTTCACTTTGGGCCAATGCATTCATTTCATTTCCAGAATGGAAATAGACTAAATGTCGTTGTGGCAAATGTACTGCTAACCTATATACTGCATGTGATCTATCATGCATTTCAAATTTTAAAAGCCGCCACATAGCTTCTGGCGCACTGACATAGCGAGCATCTACATGAGATGCAAGTTCATCATGTACTAACTCACTACTTTCAGGGTTGTCTGCACTTTTGACGACTACAGTAGCTGCATCGTAACCTTTGTAAATATATTTGTAGACATATTTAATTGATTTGATGGAAGTGCAGGCTTCTACGTTGATGTGGGCGTTGTACTTCATGAGTAAATGTGGATTGTAGGGTACTACATATCTATTGTCCACTTTTTTTCCACTAATAATGGCACTATCTCCTTCTCTTCTTTTATAAAGTGGATATCCATCACAATTTGCATATGTTTTGTCTCTATAATCTTTTGGAAAATCTTTTGAACATTGATTATTTTCCATACATGGTGATTGTGGATTAAGGTCTCCACAGGGTCCATGAATCATGCGATGAGTAACAATCTCATATAGTCTACCATATAGTTCTGGATCCGGTAGTTCAGCAACTATGACTGCATCCACTTTGTCCGAAGTATCTAATTTATCTTTCTCTTGAAGTATTATGAGAAGATGTGCATGTGGAAGGCCTCTTTTTTGAAATTCAATGGTATATACATAAGCAAGACATTTGCCAAATAACTGATTTATAGTAAAGTCACATATTAATTCATTTAATTTTATCTTAAAAACTCTGGCTACTAAATCTGGTCGATCTGAAGCACTTTGTCCAAGAAGTAGATTTTGATTAATTTCTGGCCATTGTGGATTACATGTAAATGTCACAAATAAATCTGGTTTTCCAAATTTTGTCACAATAGCCATAGCATCATTGTATCTTTCTCTCATATTTCGAGGAGATCCTTGAAAGGAAGATGGTAAAATGATGGCTTTGCCAGCTGTCATGTCTCTGCTTGTAGCCACGTCAGCAACATAGTCCATGAGTCCACAATATTGTTCTACACGTAGTTTATCTTGTTGATATTTTATAAAGTTTAAATTATTTGCCTCAACTTGCAAATATGAATCAATAATCCATTGTTGTGTTAGTTTGCCACCACATAAAATTGGATTAAATTCATCTCTAATGGCAATTTGAGCAACTTTAAATTCAAGCATAGAAACATTATTTCGGATTCTGGCTTTAGCATTTGGGTAACTGGGAAGGGTTAATTTTGGTTGCCAACCTGCTTCTATGTGTGGGAAAAAGATGGGATATGTCATTGGATCTAAATTTGGACTTAAGATATTAATATTAATAAATGGTTGGTCCTCATTTCTGGGATATACTCTAATGTCTCTTTGAAATGGTGGTTCTCCTTCATCATTGTGAAAGACCATTGCAACCTCATTTGATGTTGGCAAGTTATAACGACGTTTATCAGTATGTCTGTCTCTTTTAAGCACCATATTAACCTTTGGCATGGGTAATTGATGTCTTTGTGCATGAAGTAGTTGTTCATTTTCTACTTCTGCCAATTTTTTGTAAGCTTTACTGTAGGGATTGTTGTCCATAATGTTATTTAGCTCTATAAAAACACTGGGTAAGCATTTTTTATTTTCTTCCATCTGCATACGTTGGTCAACAGCTTCCATTGTATCTAGGACATATAGTTGAGCGAATTTTCTTTGTTCTCCTTCCTCTGGATGTAAATGTGAAGTCCGATGATAAATTTGTCCTTGGACTTTAAAACAGTAAGGACCATGTCCTGGTACATTAGCAGCCAATGTTGCCCCCATAGATGCAAATGATATGGCACTATTGTAGGATCTTATGTTTGTCTTAAAATTGTTGTAATTTGGAAAAGTAGGTTCAGTCATAATATTTAGTAAATAGGTTGGAAATTGTTTCCTTTGTGGAAGTTTGAACTTTCCTTTTTGACAACAACTAATAAATTGTCCATCTCGGGGTCTCTCCTGTTTAAAATAATAAGCCTCACAAAATTGACATTGAGTAGTCATGTCCCCACAACTATGAACCTCTACTGCTAAAGACTTCAGTAAAGGACAATTTGCAACGCATATTGGATGTTGACTTTGATATTCATCAGATGAAAAGTCATGAAATGTTTCAACAACAGGTTCTAAATGTTTAGTTTTTTTCGTAGATTTTCTTGGTATATGTTGGACTTGTTCGGTTGAAATTTCCTGTAAGTTTTTAGTAAGAGTTTGTAAATGCTTTTTTTTTGTAGTTGTTTTTTTTGGTCTGTCTTGACTGGTATGTTGTAAAATGTCATCTGATGTTTTAGGAACAGTTTGTAAATGCTTTATTATTTTTTTATTTTTTTTGGTTGTATCTTTCATTTTTGCAGCTGATATTCTTTTATTTGCAAGTCTTTTGCGTTCTTTTTCTCTTCGAATTTCTTTCTCCTCCGGTGTCTGCTGGGCGGCCCATCTCTCTTGTCTTTCTCTAGTTTGACGTCTTTTCTTCTCTTCTTTGGTCTCGTTATCAGCCATATTAATCTGTAAACGGAAACAAATAAATGTAATTGTGTATATTTAAATTTGTAATTCCTGTTAAAGATTATTGTGCACAATTGGTGAAATAAAAGGCAAATCATGAATGTATCATTGATATTTAGTTAAATTTATAATTCCTGTCTTCAGTGGCTCAGAATTTGGCCAATGGAATACTGCTGTAAATAAGCATGTAACATATTTATTTAAAATAATGGTTTTATTTATTAAAAACTTTGTTTGTGGATAGATATTTACCACTGCTAAACTTCTTTGCTGAAAAAAAAACTGATGTGGTTATTGAGCTATGTATTGCATAGTAGCAATTTAAATAAAATAAGGGAGATAGTAAATTAATTATTTAATTTTTCTGTTGACACGGATGCAAATGAAAGCAGTTTCTTTAGTTTTATACTTTAGTACTTATTATAGTTTACCTTGGTTGAAGTGTGATTTAAATCCGAATGTTTGTTGGTCCTCATTTCAAAATCGTTGTCCAATGGTGTGGTCCTCTGTTGGAAGTCCTCGTCCGATGGTGTGGTCCTGTGGCGATAGCCCCCGTCCGATATTGTGGTCCTGTGGCGATATCCCTCGTCCGATGTTGTGGTCCGTTGGTGAAAGTCCTCGTCCGATGGTCTGGTCCTGTGTTGAAATTCCTCGTCTGCTGGTCTGGTCCTGTGTTGAAATTCCTCGTCTGCTGGTCTGGTCCGAGTCCTCGTCCGATGGTCCGGTCCTGTGGAAAAAGTCCTCGTCCGATTGTCTTCACGCAGTATCTGTTGTAATGTAAAATAGAAAATGTTGTTTGAGTGAAATGTCTGTTAAATAAATTAAAAATGTATTAATTTGACTGTATTGTATGAGTTATGGTTATTTTTTTCTATCTTTGTTTTTTTTTACTTTGTGTACAATCCGACAACTTTTGTTATTCTTATTGAAGGTTCTTAGTAAGGCTTGTGGGTTGTGATATATTAAATAAGATGTGTTTATGTTATTTTTTGTACAATCCTGTTTTGTGCACACCACTTGTGGTATAGTTATTTAACCTTTATCGGGATGGTTATAGTTATTGAAACATGAAATAATATAATTAAGGTAGTTTGCTATGTGTTTGTGTTAGTTTTTGACAATCCTGTTTGGTGCGCACCACTTGTGCAAAACTTATTTCTTCTTGATTGTACTGGTTATAGGTTGTTAAACATTAAAGAAGAATGTTAATATAGTTTGCTATGAGTTTGTGTGCTTTTTTATACAATGCTATTAGGTGCACAACACTTTTGTTATTCTTATTTTTGCTTCTTTGTAAGGCTTATAGGTTGTTAAACATTGAATAAGAAATTCTGTTTTGTGTGTAGCAGTTTGTGTCTCATTCAATTGCGATTTGGCTAATTGAATTGTGCCCTAAATAAGCACATAGCATATTTTTTTAAATAAGTTTTTAGTCATTGAAAAACTTTATTTTTGATATCTTTTTAGTAACTCAAACCTTATTTTAAAGAAATTGTTATGTTGTTATTTAGAGCCCTATTGAATTGGGCAAATTGCAATTGAATGAGGGCCTTTGTGTGTACCATATGTTGCATAGTTTGGCCCTCATTCAATTGCATTTTTTACAATGTAATAGTACTCTAAGGCCGTAATTGAATTGCAATGTAGAAATTTGAATAGGGTTGTAAATAAGCACATCACATATATTTGTTAAAATAGAATAAGGGCCTAAAAGTGCTTATTTATGGGCCTAAAAGTGCTTAGTTATAGCCATATTTAATTGTCCAAAATAGCAATTGAATGAGGGCCTTTGGTTACTGCATTTGTTATATTGTGAGCTCCTCATTCAATTGTGTTTTGGCCAATGGAATAGAGCTCAATATCAGCACAGAGCATATTTTTTTACGGAATTGTGTATTTAGTGAACTTGTATCCAAAAGGAACGTGTTCACAAAAGAAAAATTTCCTTTAAAAAATATGCTCTGTGCTTATATAGAGCCCTATTGAAATGGGCAAATCACATTTGAGTGAGGCCCTTGTCCATTAAAGACATATAGGTCCTCATTGAATTGCAATTTTGCCAATTGAAGGGCTCTATATAATCACATAACATATTTATTGAGCAAAGTTTTTAGTTATTGAAAACCTTGATGGTGGTTAGAAATTCAGTAACTAAAAAGTTCTGTATAAAAAAAATGTTATGTGCTTATATAGAGCCCTATTCAATTGAGGAATTTGCAATTGAATAAGGCTCATGGTTATTTCTTGTTTATACTTAATACTTTACCTTGCTTGAAGTTTTGAATGACAGACGGTCCCCTCCTGCCAATCTTAATCCGCCGGTCTTCTTGTAGTGTCTGTTTGAAAAAGAAAGTGAAATAGTTATTTGTATATTTATAATTTGTCATCTAGCAAAGCATGGCCTTTTGAGCATGTAATGTCTTGTTGTATCTTACCTCTTCAAATTTGTTGGTGTTCTTTAAAAGGGATTGTGCTTCACAGTGCACGGTGCAAATTGTTGAGAGACGCTGTTGATGCAGAGTCTGTTTGAATATTAAAAGAAATAGAAAGATTTAGCTTTATATGATCTATTGAATTGCAGTAAATTAATTCAATTAACCTTATTTTTTGTTGGGGGCTACACACATATGTCACATACATGAAGCACATTACATAGTTTAATGTAATTATTTTGTGTACGTGTGACATATCAGTATACATGAGTCAAATTTAAATGGTTAAATTAACCTTATATTTTTTTTTTCCAACACACATAAATGTGTGTGTGTGAGATGTAACTATAGATGATACACATATATGTGCGTGTGACATATCAGTATACATGAGATATAATGTCATTTAAATGTAGTTGTTTACTGATTTTGTTGTAAGCTAATTTTGTTGCATTGGCAATACACATAAATGTGCGTGTCACATGTCACTATACATTATAGACATATATGTCCGTGTCACATGTCACTATACATTATAGACATATATGTCCGTGTCACATGTCACTATACATTATATTATAGACATATATGTCGGTGTCAGATGTCACTATGAAGGGGCAATACACAGAAATGTGCGTGTCAGATGTCACTATACATTATAGACATATATGTGCGTGTCACATGTCACTATACATTATACACATATACGTGCGTGTCACATGTCACTATGAAGGGGCAATACACAGAAATGTGCGTGTCAGATGTCACTATACATTATAGACATATATGTGCGTGTCACATATCACTATACATTATAGACATATATGTGCGTGTCACATGTCACTATACATTATACACATATATGTGCGTGTCACATGTCACTATACATAAACCTCTGTTTAATATTAAATTATGTTTTTTTGTTGTTTTGTTAAATGAAGCGTATTTTTTTTGTGAGCCTATACACATAAATGTGCCATACATGATGACTACATAAATCCTATTTTTTTGTTTTTATTTGTTTGACCTGTCCTGATAATAAAATGTAATATATTATAGCTTACCTCTCAGTTGTAATTTGCACAATGCAAAGTAGTAAATTAGTAAAGAATTGTCTTCTCAAGTAAAAGCAGCAGTTATCTCAGAAGTCACTCCGTTCATCACCTGAGGAGAAATGTATTTTTTAGTTGGAAATAGGCAGTATTTATAAACTTGTAGAAAGTTCTGGAAAGTGAGACCGTTAGAACGCAATACGCATACGCTATTTGCGTTCCAGCTTACAATTTGCGTTCCATCCGCCATTTTAGGCGTATTACTGTTCAAAATGGTGTTTAATATGATTGTGATACGTTCCGCATAGTATGTGTTTCATTATTGCGAGTAAGTGTAGTGTAGTTACGTCTGAAGCCTCGTTTTCGTTTTGTTCGTCGGACATTTTTTCTCTCGCTTAGCGATGGTATTAGTGTCTAAAGTGTTTATTTTGATTTAAATGTAGGTGTAACTTGTTTTTTTGAGGTGCTGGCTGGTTCCTCTTGCTGTAGGTAAGCTTTTTATGTGTTTGTTGTGTGTCTTTGTTAAGTTTTAAATGTTTGTATGTCGGCGTGTTGCGTCCGATGTTTGCGAAGTCGTAATGTGTGGTAACGTGTCTCGTATGGTGTTTGCGTGTGTAGCCTCGTTTTCGTTTTATTCGTCGGCCATTTTTTGTGTCGCTTAACAAACTATTTAGTGTCTAAACTCTTTTATTTTGAGTGCAATTAAGTTGTAAGTTGCATTTTTGAGGTCCTGGGTGCTTCCTGTTTGTGTAGGTAAGGTTTTTATGTATGTCCTGTGTGTATGTATTGTGTTTGTAATTTTGTAATGTTCGCGAGTTGCGTCCGAGTGTTGCGAGGCCGTAATGTGTGTGAACGTGTGTCGTATGTTGTTTGCGAGTGTCGTAATGTGTGTGAACGTGTGTCGTATGTTGTTTGCGAGTGTCGTAATGTGTTGCGACGTAAACTTTTTTTTGCAAGGGTCGCAGTTGCTGCAACTGAAGACCTCGCTTTGCGAGGTCCTCAGGTGCTGGCATGGAGCGCCTGCGGCGCTCCAAGCCAGCAACTGAGGCCCTCGCTTCGCGAGGGTCCTCAGTTGCTGGCAAGGAGCGCCTTCGGCGCTCCATGCCAGCAACTGAGAACCTGGCACAGTGCCCTCGCTACGCGAGGCCCGCGACTCGCTGCGCGAGCCGCGGCCCTCGCTACGCGAGGGCCGCGGGCTCGCTACGCGAGCCCGCAGCGTTAGCAACAACTCGTACGCTCACAACTATATATGTGATATAAATTAATGAAATCAATTGATTCTATTCATACATCAATTTTAAATATGGATTACAATTGATTACAAAAATTGCAAGGGTACATATCAGTCAGAAGTTTATATTATATAATGGCATCCAAATTCAACATGAAATGGCATCCAAATTCAACATTATTCATTTTATCAAAATGTAGGGTAGGCTTCACAATATGTTTTTATAAAACAAAGAGCATATTTAGTTAGACTTGTGATTATATAAACTTACAGCCTTATTCAATTGTGATTCAGTAAATTTAAAAGGGCTCTATTTAAGCACACAGCATATTTTATTTACAGAAGTTTTGTGCTTAAATAGAGCCCTTCTAAATTTACTGAATCGCAATTGAATAAGGCTGTTAATATCCCAATATATATTTATCATTCATCACATACATAGTTGTGAGCGTACGGGTCGTTGCTCACGCTTGCGGGCTCGCCGAAGGCGCTCCATGCCAGCAACTGAGGCCCCTCGCGAAGCGAGGGCCTCAGTTGCTGGCGAGGTCACTGGGCAAGGGCCTCAAACCCTCGCAAACTTCACGTCGCTACTCAAAAAACACGACACACAAATTACGACACTCGCTAAATTTTACGAGGAACGCAAACAACCTACGAAACACGTTACCACAGATTACGACCTCGCAAACATCGGACGCAACACGCCGACATACAAACATTTAAAACACAATAAATACACACAACACACACATAAAAAGCTTACCTACAGCAAGAGGAACCATCCAGCACTTCAATAAAACAAGTTACACCTTCATTTAAATAAAAATAAACTACTTTAGACACTAATAAAATCGCTAAGCGAGAGAAAAAATGGCCGACGGACAAAACGAAAACGAGGCTACAGCACTCTCCAGACGTAAAACACCACACCACAGTCACAAAACACCACACGAAACTCGAAAACCCCTACAAACCAACAACGGACAATACGCAAAGACGCACAACACACATAAACCTCCATTTAACGCAAATGCGGAAGTACGACACTACGCGCACGGTTTCAACTCGCGCACGCACAGTATTACACTGCACACATTCACCACGCTTAGAGAGCAGCTCCACAACACTAATGCTGCAGCAATGTCAAAACACATTCACATCTCTTCAACACAATGCTTCCAAATAGGTAAAGTATATTAATTTATTAATGTATTATATCTACACACCAAACAACATTAGCTACCTTACAATTTCATAGCCGTCATTTTTTGACGGGCAATTCGCTAGTAATATATAAGTGGCATATAAAGTTATGTTTTTATTGTTACAGATAAATATTGTTGTCACAAGTCAATATATATAGTTTAAACTTAATACAACGTGTCCCTTGTAGATATATAGACCCTTATTAAATTAGCCCTCGTGGTTCTCTCGGTCCTCGCAAAAGGCATTCTTTTCCTGTTTGCGAGGACCGATTCCCCAATAAGTCCCTTGCAGCCTGCTTTGCGAGATGACTCCGAAAAATGGCAGAGAATAGGCTCAGAGAGAGCTACGGAGTCACACGCAGCCTTAAATCTATGAGGTGAATCTCGCACCTCAGAAGAATCCCTACGGGCACAAACAGTGCTAGCAAGGGCCCCTAAAGCCTCTATGTGCTGCCTCTGGGCAGCCCGAGACAGCCGTGTGATGCTCCCCCCTGCTCCCTATACACATGCCCATGCTGCAGGGGTCCCTATCGGGACTCCTGCAGCCCCCCACATTAACCCCTTGCAGTGGGGGTCCCCGATCTGAATAGATCAGGCCCCCGGTGCATTTAAAAGTTTTAAATTCCCTGCAGCGGCTCCTTAAAGGGCCCGCGGCACACTATTGGCAATCCCGGCCGCGGCACCTATAATTAACCCCCTTCTATGCTGGGGGTCCCCATCGGGACCCCCGAGGTGTCCCCACATTAACCTCTTGCAGCAGGGGTCCCCAATCTGCATAGATCAGGCCCCCGCTGCATTTAAAACTTTTAAATTCCCAGCCGCGGCTCCTTAAAGGACCCGCGGCACACTATTGGCAATCCCGACCGCGGCACCTAAAATTAACCCCCCTCTATGCAAGGGGTCCCCTATCGGGACCCCCAAAGTGTCCCCACATTAACCCCTTGCTGCAGGGGTCCATCAGGATTCCCCACATTAACCCCTTGCTGCAGGGGTCCTTGCAGCGGGGGTCCCCGATCGTCACTCAATTAACCCTGTCACTCATGGGGGTCAATACAGACCCCCATAAGCCCTTCATTAACCCTATAACTCATGGGGGTCAATACAGACCCCCATAAGCCCTTAATTAACCCTGTCACTCATGAGGGTCAATACAGACCCCCAAAAGCACTTAATTAACTCCATAACTCATGGGGGTCAATACAGACCTCCATAAGCCCTTAATTAACCCTGTCACTCATGAGGGTCAATACAGACCCCCATAAGCACTTAACCCTATAAGTCATGGGGGTCAATACAGACCCCCATAAGCCTCTATTTAACCCCATCAGTCCCATAAGGGTATATTATGACCCTTATGGTGCTGTTAAAACCCTAACATTAACCACAGAAGTGCCATGACGGTCCTCAAGGACCATCATGACTAACTACAAACACTGCACTATACCCCCCAATAAACCATTAAATCTAAACTAACCCCCTCTACACTAATCTATTAACACTTACACTACCTACTTACATTACCTACCTACCCCCTAATAAATCCCCACCACTCTAATCACAAAAAATAAAAATAAAATACCTTACAGAAAATAAAAAACCTAAGTCACAAAAAATAAAAAAACCTACCTTACAGAAAATAAAAAACCTAAGTCACAAAAATAAAAAAATCTACATTACAAAAAATAAAAAAGGAACATTACAGAAAATAAAAAAATACATTACAACCCCCCCACAACAGAAAAAAATAATTACACACCTTAAAAAGAAAGACATAATACAATACATACAATACAATTCAATACAATTCAATACATACAATACATACAATACAAATAAAATAAAATACAATACCCCCTATCTATCTAACATACAATCTATTTAATATAAAATAAATCCTAACTATCTAAAATACAGCCCCCTATCTATCTAATATACAATAAATCCTAACTACATACAGAAACCATAATTCTAAGCTAAAATAATTAAGACCACTTACCTTTGTAGATGTCCTTTCAGATCACCAGCCTAGGAAAAAAAAATTAGTGCAACACATTAACATAAAATAAATAAACATTATACACATTCTAAATATTCTTCTCACCTTTCCAGCATGTCCCCGTCTTTCTTCTTTTCTTCTCCCGCGCGGTCCCTGTTAAAAAAAACAAACACATTACATTAATACAATATACATATAAACATAACACAAAATAAAATAAACATAATATACATTGTACTTACCTCCCGCGATGTCCCCAGCCTCCTCCTCTTCTGCCCCGGCTGGGCCCTGGAACAATCCGCGTTCTAAAAAAAGCGAAAACAAAAACCAACGGAGGTCCGCATTTGCAGACCTCCCTGACGCTACTGAGCCTCCTAGAGCCTTTTCCAGCAGGAAATTGTCAATGGCAGCTTCTGATTGGCTGAATAAGCTGTCTATCAAATTCAGCCAATCAGAAGACGCCAATGTGTGAGCCAATCAGAAAGGGATACACCCCAGAATCCCACTCTGATTGGATAATGCACCTGTCAATCTTTATTTAAACCAACCAGAAGGCTTTATTGCCATCAGCCAATCACAATGGGATACACCCCCACGGGGTGATTGGCTGAAGACATCTGCGCCTTCTCATTGGTTGTAATACTGACATTGACAACAGCCAATATGATGGTGCAAATGCCTTCAGCCAATCACTCCCTGGGGCTGTATCCCATTGTGATTGGCTGAAAGCATCTGCGCCTTGTGATTGGCTAATGCACCTGTCAATCTTTATTTAATTCAATCACAAGGCGCAGATGCTTTCAGCCAATCAGCACTTATGTAGTTAATGTTAGGGTTTTAACAGCCCCATAAGGGTCATAATATACCCTTATGGGACTGATGGGGTTAAATAGAGGCTTATGGGGGTCTGTATTGACCCCATGAGTTATAGGGTTAAGTGTTTATGGGGGTCTGTATTGACCCTCATGAGTGACAGGGTTAATTAAGGGCTTATGGTGGTCTGTATTGACCCCCATGAGTTATTGGGTTAATTAAGTGCTTATGGTGGTCTGTATTTTCCCTCATGAGTGACAGGGTTAATTAAGTGCTTATGGGGGTCTGTATTGACCCCCATGAGTTATGGGGTTAATTAAGTGCTTATGGTGGTCTGTATTGACTCTCATGAGTGACAGGGTTAATTAAGTGATTATGGGGGTCTGTATTGACCCTCATGAGTTTCATGAGTTATGGGGTTAATTTTAGTTGCCCTTGGTTAATATTTTTTAGCGCAAGTCCTTTCAGGACCTTTACGGTCCTTTAAGGACCCGCAAGGCAGGAATTTTTTTTTTTTAAATGCAGCGGGGTCACGATCGGTGCTGATTGGGGACCCTAGCTGCAAGGGGTTAATGTGGGGGGGCTGCAGGGGTCCCTATTGACCCCTGCAGCAAGGGGTTTATGTGGGGACACTTCGGGGGTCCTGATGGGGACCCCCACCATAGAGGGGGGTTAATTTTAGGTGCCGCGGCCGGAATTGCAAATAGTTTGCCGCTGGGCCTTTAAGGAGCTGCGGCGGGAATTTAAAGTTTTAAATGGAGCGGGGGCCTGATCGGTGCTGATCGGGGACCCCCGCTGCAAGGGGTTAATGTGGGGGGGCTGCGGGGGTCCCTATGGACCCCTGCAGCAAGGGGTTAATGTGAGGACACTTCAGGGGTCCCGATGGGGACCCCCGCATGGAGAGGGGTTAATTTTAGGTGCCGGGGGGTAGTTGGAGTACCCCCCACGGCAGGGCTTATGTTTGGTACTGCCGCAGAGGTCCCGTTTAGGCCCCCCCCCCCCAGCAATTGATGAGGTGTGGGAGCCTGCGAGATCATCTCGCAGGCTGTCACTCCTCATGTACATTTTCGCAGTGTTGACGGCCCTGCTGCGTAGCTCACACGTTGCTCGCAGCAGGGCTAATTTAATAGCGTCATAACTTTGAGAAATTTGCAGCACGTAGGATTTAAGTAGAAGCCTCTTATCTACGAGGCTGGAATTAAATAAGGCTGGTAATTATTAACATATGATTTAACTGTATATCAAGTAATACTATAGCAAACACTGCCACAACTAAAATGCCCTGCAGAAACTGCTATAGAAGAATTAGGGACCCACTACTTGCACCCTGTTCTCAATATACTGTGCTATTCTGCTCTACCCTCCTGATCTCACCCTTATAATTCACTCTCCCTAAATATGGACAGCCTACAACAACTGTTGTAGTGGCTTGTGGAACCTGCTATTTGTTCCCTAATCTGTCATCTTACTACCTACACTGATCGCCTATAATGTGGCACTTTAAGGCTCCTATTAAATTGAGCAATTGTTAGTTACTGGAGCCTGTAAACTAATTTACTATTCAATTGGCGTCTTTTAGCTACCCGCAAACCATTTACATTCCTGCAGTTGTCAAAATTGTAACTCCGACCCATCTAAACCTTTAATCTTTCAACCCCTTAAATGTTACAATCACAAATCCCTATTCAATTGCTACAATTCCTCAAGCCAGAAATTGTTTTCACACCTATAAATGGCAAATGTAGAATGAAATCCTTTGAGTACCAGATAGGACTTCAAGGGGGTTAAACATCTGTTCGTAGCAATGTAAATGCAAAAAAAAAAATCAATACTGCACTTTAAAAGATGGAGAAAGCAATGAAAGGCGTTAGAATTGACTGCACAACAATCACCTCAAGCTCACAAATCTGCAATAAAAAATTTTGTTTTCATGTTTCATTTTGGTGTTATATCGATCTTGGGAATCAATGAGTTAATACAGGCCACCCACATGGACTAAAACAGTATCGTCATTCATTTTTGTTATTTTGTACATTACCAAATTGCGAGTCTGATTGTATATCGGAAATTTAAAGGCTAATTGATTAATGTGTAACTTCCATTTTTTACTAATGTCATGATGACGGTCTCATTTACTATTGGCTGTTTCTGAATAGGTAGTTACGGCCTTGCTTAATTGATCATGATCATGCTCTGAAATGCCACATACGACTGCATGGTTTACGGTTTGGGGTTTCAGCTTGTAACTTGCGGGCTTGTTCAATTGAATCGCTCTGTAATTGAAGCCCACAGACATATGGCCTGTGCAATGCAAACTGCGGACTTGTAATTGAATAAGGCCCAAAGTGTGTAGCTGGTCTTAGTAAATGTCAAGCTTTAATCATATGTACTGTAGTAGAATATACAATACATACTTATTATAGCCATAACAGCTTCTCCTGCTACAGACACAGCTCCCCTCCGATCCCTCCTGCCAGAGCGTGTGACATCATCGAGGTGCGACAGTCAGGTCGAGACGCACGTTTTGCATGTTGCTCCCTCTCAGACCTGACTCCTGATGTGGAGAACCTCCTTATAACGTGTAAGTATTTGATTTAAGCTTTTACCCTTTGTTTTCTTTTCTATTGTAGAGCAATCCATTTCATTACTGATAGATTAAGCAGTTGATTCAATATAATTTGTATTACTACTAAGATGAACTGAATCATTCTGCAAGATGCAGTTAATATGAGAACAACTAAGAAGATCAATAATACACAATAAAAATGTTATATTTAACAATATTTAATTTCATTGTGTCATAATTATTTGCATTTCTACATCCTCATTCAAATTAACATAATGAAAAAAAATATACACCAATTAGTTGTGAAGAAAATGAAATACTAACCTTAAATTCTGCTTTGAATGAACAGTGTGCTTTTATTCAACATTGTGTCGTAAATATTCACTTTTCTGCACCCTAATTAAAATTTACTTAGTAAGAATTAAAATATGCATCAATTAATTTGTGAAAGAAGTAAAATAATAAAACCCTTAAATTCCACTGTTGCTGGACAAAAAGTGCTTTTATTTATGTGCAATTGCTAGAGCCTAAAAGCCCAAATCTTCAGCGTCTTATAATCCATAAGATAGAACACAGCCATCATCTCAATTTTACATAGTGTCATATTGATATAATAAACGCTAATAAACTAATGAAAAAATTATATATTTAAAGTGACCAAAATTGATGTGTTTATTTACATACTTATTCATCTAATAAACTAATAATTGATATTTGCTAACCATTAGTGATGTCGCGAACATAACATTTTCGGTTCGCGAACCTCGAACGCGAACCGCCGCAAATGTTCGCGAACCGGCGAACCCGGCGAACCGCCATAGACTTCAATGGGCAGGCGGAATTTAAAACCCACAGGGACTCTTTCTGGTTACAATAGTGATGGGAAAGTTGTTTCAACGGGACTAACACCTGGACTGTGGCATGCCGGAGGGGGATCCATGGCAAAACTCCCACGGAAAATTACATAGTTGATGCAGAGTCTGGTTTTAAGCCGTAAAGGGCATAAATTACCTAACATTCCTAAATTGTTTGGAATAACATGCTTTAAAACATCAGGTATGATGTTGTATCGATCAGGTAGTGTAAGGGTTAGGCCCGCTTCACAGTGACAGACCAAACTCCCCGTTTAACGCACCGCAAACAACCGCAAACAGTCCATTTGCACAACAGCAAACTCCCCATTTGCGCAAGGTTAGCCATGTCCCGTTCCTTGTCCTCACTGATGTCATTGAAGGTCTCTTCCTCCACCCAGCCACCAAGGGTCCCCGAAAGGTGACAACAAGCCCACTGGGACGCCTGCTGTCTTTGGTCTTCCACCTCCTCAAAGCCACCTTGCTCCTCTGACTCCTCTTCTTCAGACTCCTCTCACTGCGTTGCCTCTCTCTGCATTAATATAAGGTGTGTTAAGTAGTACTACTCTTATAAGTTTAATACCTGTTACGTAACCTATCAGGGGACGTGTATAAGGCCTGGATTTTTGGAACCAGGAGATGGAAAAAGATGCTTGGTTGGTCGTATCACTTTAATTTTGGGGCACGGCACGTGCATTCAAAGGTGCCACCAGATAGGAGTGGCGTGTTTGTAAGTACTACTCTTATCAGTTTAATACTTGTTACGTCACCTATCAGGGGGCGTGTATAAGGCCTGGATTTTTAGAACCGGGAGATGGAAAAAGATGCTTGGTTGGTCGTATCACTTCAATTTTGGGGCACGGCACGTGCAATCAAAGGTGCCACCAGATAGGAGTGGCGTGTTTGTAAGTACTACTCTTATCAGTTTAATACTTGTTACGTCACCTATCAGGGGGCGTGTATAAGGCCTGGATTTTTAGAACCGGGAGATGGAAAAAGATGCTTGGTTGGTCGTATCACTTCAATTTTGGGGCACGGCACGTGCAATCAAAGGTGCCACCAGATAGGAGTGGCGTGTTTGTAAGTACTACTCTTATCAGTTTAATACTTGTTACGTCACCTATCAGGGGGCGTGTATAAGGCCAGGATTTTTAGAACCGGGAGATGGAAAAAGATGCTTGGTTGGTCGTATCACTTCAATTTTGGGGCACGGCGCGTGCAATCAAAGGTGCCACCAGATAGGAGTGGCGTGTTTGTAAGTACTACTCTTATCAGTTTAATACTTGTTACGTCACCTATCAGGGGGCGTGTATAAGGCCTGAATTTTTAGAACCAGGAGATGGAAAAAGATGCTTGGTTGGTGATATCACTTTAATTTTGGGGCACGGCACGTGCAAACAAAGGTGCCACCAGATAGGAGTGGCGTGTTTGTAAGTACTACTCTTATCAGTTTAATACTTGTTACGTCACCTATCAGGGGGCGTGTATAAGGCCTGGATTTTTAGAACCGGGAGATGGAAAAGATGCTTGGTTGGTGATATCACTTCAATTTTGGGGCACGGCACATGCAATCAAAGGTGCCACCATATAGGAGTGGCGTGTTTGTAAGTACTACTCTTATCAGTTTAATACCTGTTACAGCACCTATCAGGGGGCGTGTATAAGGCCTGGATTTTTGGAACCGGGAGATGGAAAAAGATACTTGGTTGGTCGTATCACTTCAAATTTGGGGCACGGCGCGTGCAATCAAAGGTGCCACCATATAGGAGTGGCGTGTTTGTAAGTACTACTCTTATCAGTTTAATACTTGTTACGTCACCTATCAGGGCACGTGTATAAGGCCTGGATTTTTGGGACCGGGAGATGGAAAAAGATGCTTGGTTTGTCTTATCACTTCAAATTTGGGGCACTTTGTGACATTAGCTTCTTACGCTCAAACTTGTCCTTTACAGGCACCTGACTATGGGCAGATGAGCAGGAACTGCTCAAGGCGAGAGACGGAGTGGCGGATGGTTGAGAGGGGGCAAGGAGGACAGCAGTGGTTGATGTGGCTGATGATGCTGGACCAGGAGGAGGATGTCGGCTTTGAGTTTGTGTGCTGCTTGTACTCATGTGTTGGTCTGGAGTCACCCAAACATTAGGTCTCAACCTGTAGAGGATAAGGGAACCAGGCTACTCTAGACCTCATTCATCATTACAGGTTTTGACAGATTGGTACTATGCGTGCAAGCTACTGTGACAACAGATATGAGTGGCACTGTGCACTTGCAGAAGTTGGCAGAGTAGACACTGTAGGTCTGACACACACGCTTGCAGACAACTAACTGCTATGCAATCTATTACAGTAGAACCTTTTTTCTTTTTTTAAATGTACACTACTGTTACACCAGATATGAGTGGTGTGTTAAGTAGTACTACTCCTATCAGTTTAATCCCTGTTATGTGTCTTTTTTTGGGTTTGGTTGTTGAAGCCACAGTGCAGCACCAGAGGCCAGAAAAATTAGGCATGTACACATGCCTGAAAAATTAGGTATTGTTGATCTTGCAGCGAGCAGAGAAGAAGGTAGGCCTGATTCAACGCCCCAGCCCCGCATACCCACACTCAGAGATTGAGGGGGGGACCTGAGAAGGCCACGGGCCAGAGATATAAAGGGGGGCCATCCCAAATAAGCACACAAGCGGGGACAAAGGTAGTGAAGCGGACATAGAGGCCCATGGACTGACGGTCGCCATCTTGGCAGGAAAAGGGCCCAGCAATTAAGCCAAACTGACCCAGCACAGGCAGCTACTTGAGTCAAATGCTGTACAATTACACCTTAATAAAGCTGAAACATGCAGCAGCAGGGATTCTAAACGGCCACACAGGGACAAGGAGGCTAACAGCCCCCACAGTCTCTGCACCACTCTTTTTAACAGATAACCCAAGGGGCTAACCAGGGACCTTGCCCACATAAAAAACAGAATTTTATTGGAGGAATTATTAGTGTCTTTGTCCACCAAGAGAGGACATAATATACAGTATCTTTAGACTACCTGATGGCCAAACCTCCTTTAGCCCCAATGCTATTTAAGAAACATTTCAAAACTTCTATCAGACCATATCTTCATCCCAATCCCGCTGCAGCGGATCTGACATAGAGTCCTTCTTACTACAGCAAGAAGTCCACAAAATACCTGTACCTCAATTGGACAGCTTGAACCTAGACATATCCCAAGAGGAAGTTAAATCTACAATCCAAGATCTTAAATTTGGCAAGTCCCCAGGGCCAGACGGTTTTACTCATCTGTACTATAAGAAATTTGAGCCCTTGCTTACCCCCGCACCTAACATCTTTGTTTAACGCTATACTAAATGGAGAACCTATGCCCCCTTAATTGACTCAGGCCGACCTCATAGTCTTTCCAAAAGAGGGTAGGGACCCTTTAGAGGATAAAAATGATCGCCCCATACCCCTGAGAAATGTGGATGTCAAGATCTTAGCTAAAATTATGGCCAAACGAATATCTAACTTTTTACTGGACTAAATACACAAGGACCAAACGGGGTTCATTCCTTTCAGAGAAGCAGGAGATAATGTTAGGAGGGTTCTGAACGCCCAGTTTTTGGCTCAACACTATAACAACCCAGTTTGCCCTCTAGCCCTAGACATAGAGAAGGCTTTTGATACAGTGGAATGGCCATATATGTACAAAATGCTAGATAAGTTTGGATTTGAGGGACGCTTTCTCAACCTGCTCAGAAGGTACTACGACTCACCAGTAGCTAACTTAAAGATACCAGGGGACCATAAGGCCAAAATCCAAGTACAGAGAGGGACCAGGCATGGATTCCCACTCTCCCCACTGCTCTTTGCTCTTGCCATTGAACCCCTAGTGCAGGCAATCAGAACCAACCATGCCATCCAGGGGGTTCAAGTAGGACACCATCAGTTTAAGTGTTCACTTTTCGCGGACGATATGCTTTGCACCCTGACCAAGCCCCATCTCTCTATACCAGCACTCATGTCCACTATAAAAGACTTCAGCTAAATCTCGGGCCTCCAATCCTTGCAAAAGGATATTTCTCTTTCAATGGAATCCTGCTTACTGGGGATACACATAAAAAAACATCTCAATCCTAGAACAAGCTATTCCAATTAATGGCTTTAGCATTCAAAATACACATAGCTACCCGGGCCCGGATGGATTTACAAATCTCTATTACCAAACTTTTATAGACTTGTTATTACCCCACTTAGCCACACTTTTCAATCAAATTTTAGAAGGCTCTCCCATGCCACAAGAACTAAACCATGCAAATATGATATGTTTCCCGAAAGAATGAAGAGACCCATTAGAACTTAAAAATTACTGCCCCATATCACTCCTAAACGGGGATATAAAAGTTTTGGCCAAATTAATGGCAAACAGGATTTCGTGATTTCTCCCCTCCATAATCCATAAAGACCAAACAGGGTTTATCCCCCATAGACAAACGGGGGACAATATCAGACGGACACAAAATTTAATCTCATGGTCATCCCAACATCAAATACCCACATGCCTTTTGGCGTTAGATATAGAAAAGGCCTTTGATACGTTGGATCGGCCTTATTTAAGCAGTATTACAGAAATTTGGGTTTGCAGGCAAATTTATAAACTTGATAGATACATACTACAAATCCCCGTCAGCCAGATTAAAACTCCCGGGAGATCGCTTACAACACATAAAGATTCAAAGGGGAAAAAACAATTTTTTAGATTTATTTGGAATCATAAACCCCAGAGGATCTCAAAAAATAATATGTATAGACCAAAAGGGAAAGGGGGCCTATCGTGCCCGAATCTCAAACTGTATTACAAGGCAGCGCAGCTGGCTTTCATTCCTCTGGCTCATTCTCCCACACATCAGCCGCTCTGGGTATTTATGGAAAATGTAAGCATGTCACCTTATATATGGGATACAGTAATATGGATTCCAGGCCTGTATACTTTTTTGAGAAACTTGAAAAACCCGTTGATTAAGCACAAATATGGACGGAGATGAACTGGACACAAAAACTGGACACTCGGGTATCAGATCTTACCCCTATTGTACCCAATCCCCACTTTAAGATACATCTTCCGGAAAGCTCTCTCAGTTGGTGGAAGTCTCAGGACCTACTAAGGGTTGGTCCATGGTGGCATGACGACAAAATAATGACCTTTGAGCGGGTGAGAGATAGATACAATTTACCCCTGGCTGAACACTATAATTTTTGCAGGATACATCATTTTATATATACGATAAGTGGTAGGGGAACCGCGCAAAGAAACACCTGGCTACTCAAAAAATGTAGGGATTCCCCCTTTCAGCCTGGTATTATAAGCCTCATATATGAACTATTTAATGAAAACTCATGGGCAAACAAACCAGACTATACCAAAGCCTGGGAGAGGGATTTGGGCACTGAGTTGGCAGACAGCACATGGGATAAAAGTTGGCGAGGCTTAAGTAGGGGATCTTTAAATTATAGTCTGCTTGAGACTTCAATAAAGATCCTACACAGGACATATATTACTCGTTTTAAGCTAAATAAATGGGATCCAAAACGGAGCAGCTCATGTTTTAGGAACAGTGGTAATGAAGCTACATTTATTCATGTCTGGTGGGAGTGTTCGGCAGTCATAAGACTATGGGAAGAAACATGCTTACTAGCTTCTAAAATGTTTAAGATTCAGATTTCTGCTAATATAGAAAACTGCATGCTGGGTGTTCCGCATGTCTGTCTCTGGCCCGCTCAAAATAGGCTATTAAAGTTCATCATGTTGTCCACAAAGAACCATATAGCCAGACAATGGAAATCGGATACCCTACACTTTCAGTTGGTTAAAAATAAATGCAACTTTATCCCTATAAATGAACGCCTTACCCATTTAGTTGACAACTCCATGGATACATTTTGAGATAAATGGTCTTCGTGGCTGCCATTAAGGGATAGCATATAATCTGGAGCCAATTTGGAAATTTAGGTCCGGAATAGGGGCTCCCCTAAATGGGAGAGGATATTCTCAAGAGAACGGGATGGATGGAGGTGTGTGTGGATCCTTAGAGGGGCGAAGGACGGAGGTAAGTGCTATATTTTACATCATATTTATGTAAAAAAGGAGGATGTTTGTGGACCTTTCCCTTTCCCAAGATGTTAAATGTTAAAACTAGTTATTTTTTTCCCCAATTATAGTCGGATTCAAGACTTAAAGGGAATCAACTTAAAACAAACTGAATTAAAGCTATATTAATAACTGAAAAGTAAAAAAAAATATATATTTTTAGGCTACAGGTACAACCAAATCCAGATAACATACTAGCCCTTGATTAATAGAGAAAAGGTAACTCAGTGATGTATTAACATGTATGGATATATATGTAACATGGAAATGGTTGTTTGAATATGATATATTAGCTGACCTAATAAAATATTTTTTGAAAGAAAAAATACACATAGCTAGTAGTTGGAAAACCCCAAATTAAAACTTTCAGGAATTAATAAAAAAAATCAAATATTTACTGCTCATCGAGAGATTAAACCATGTAGTCTTGGATAGAATTACGCAGTTCCAGACAATTTGGGATCCCTGGATAACATCCCCATTTAGTGCCCCCCTAATATAATAAAACATTTGTTAATGGTTGAAGCGACTCGGGGGGAAGGACCGGAGTGGGGGAGCCCTGGAGGAGACCCTTCAGAAGCAACCGGCGGCAAAATCATCCGAGGAAAGGAGAGGTCGCCTACTGAAGCCTGCCCTAGGGTAACCCAAGGGCGATTGAGCAGGTTAGATATTGTAAATAATAAGCTACTGCTGGAGTGATGATAGATAATAGGACTTTGGTGTTAACTGCTGATATACTCTTTACTATTGTCTGATTTACCATGTCTTAGGTTTCTCTTAAAAATTGCAATCACAGTAAAAAAAAAGAAAATTTATTAACCAAAAAAGTAAAAATAAGAAGGCCTAGCCAGCTAATTTTAACAAAATGTCTTCATTGTAAATATGTATTTTTGCACAACTGTCGTGTTATGAAAGACTGTTCAATATGCTTTCTTTTTCATTACATCCCGTACGCCTTCTGACATTAAAATTTATATTAAAAAATTAGGTATTGTTGCAGCGGCCAGAAAAATTGACCTTTGTTCCCCAGGCAGAAAGTGCCATAAAACATTGCGTCTTCTTGAACCCTAGTTGGTGGCGGATAAGTCACACAAGTCATCCGGCATTCACAGATAACATACAGCAGCGTGTGGACCGTTTTTAGCCGAAGGCAGCTCATCTCATCAGGCCTTTTTCAGTCGAATGTATCGCCCAGTGTCAGTCCCTTCGGGATCCATCCCTCATTCATCTTTATAAAGGTGAGGCAATCTAGACTTTTTTGCCCTAGGTGACTTCTCTTCTCGGTGCCAAAACCTCCTGCTGCACTGAAGGTCCTTTCTGACAGGACACTTGAAGCTGGGCAGGCCAGAAGTTCAATTGCAAATTGGGATAGCTCAGGCCACAGGTCTAGCCTGCATACCCAGTAGTCAAGGGGTTCATTGCTCCTCAGAGTGTCGATATCTTTAGTTAAGGCGAGGTAGTCTGCTACCTGTCGGTCAAGTCGTTCTCTGAGGGTGGATCCCGAAGGGCTGTTGCGATGCGTAGGACTGAAAAAGGTCTGCATGTCCTCCATCAACAATACGTCTTTTAAACGTCCTGTCCTTGCCGGCGTGGTCATGGCAGGAGGATTACTTTCACCTCTTCCCCTGTTATATTGCCCTTGTGCTGTGACATCACCCTTTGCACAAGGTTGGATGCCGAGCTACCCATGTCCTGTTCCTCGTCCTCAGTGATCTCGCTGAAGATATGTTCTTCCCCCCAGCCACGTACAACACCACGGGTACCAGATAGGTGACAACGAGCACCCTGGGATGCCTGTTGTGATTGGTCTTCCTCCTCCCCCTCAAAGCCACATTCCTCCTCTGACTCCTCTTCATCACAATCCTCTTCCAGCGTTGCTGCAGGTCCAGCAAGCGATGCTGATAAGGCTGTTTCTGGTGGTGATGGTGACCACAACTCTTCCTTGTCACGCTCCTCTACGGCCTGATCCAGCACTCTTCGAAGGGCACGCTCCAGGAAGAAAACAAATGGTATGATGTCGCTGATGGTGCCTTCGGTGCGACTGACAAGGTTTGTCACCTCCTCAAAAGGACGCATGAGCCTACAGGCATTGCTCATGAGCGTCCAGTAACGTGGCAAAAAAATCCACAGCTCCGCAGAGGCTGTCCTAGCACCCCGGTCATACAAATACTCGTTAATGGCTTTTTCTTGTTGGAGCAAGCGGTCGAACATTAGGAGTGTTGAATTCCAACGTGTGGGCTGTCACAAATCAAGCGCCTCACTGGCATGTTGTTGCATGTGGATATCTGAAAAGTGCGCCATGGCCGTGTAGGAACACCTGAAATGGCCACACACCTTTCTGGCCTGCTTCAGGACGTCCTGTAAGCCTGGATACTTATGGACAAAGCGTTGTACGATCAGATTACACACATGTGCCATGCACGGCACATGCGTCAACTTGCCCAAATTCAATGCCGCCAACAAATTTCTTCCGTTGTCACAAACCACTTTGCCAATCTCCAGTAGGTGCAGAGTCAGCCATTGATCCACCTGTGCGTTCAGGGTGCTGGCCCGGTGTGACTCTCTGCTTTCAGGCAAGTCAACCCCAAGATGGCATGACACTGCCGTATCCGGGATGTGGAATAGTATCTGGGGAGCTGGGGGGGTGCCGTTGATGTGGAGCAAGACGCAACAGAAGAGGACTCAGCTGAGGAGGTTATGGAAGAGGATGGAGTAGGAGGAGTAGAGGAGGTGGCAGCAGGCCTGCCTGCAAGTTGTGGCGGTGTCACCAACTCCTCTGCAGAGCCACTCATTCCATGATTGGCAGGCGTCATCAGGTTTACCCAATGCGCAGTGTAGGTGATATACCTGCCCTGACCATGCTTTGCAGACCAGGTATCAGTGGTCAGATGGACCCTTGCCCCAACACTGTGTGCCAGAGATGCCATTACTTCCTTTTGCACAATCGAGTACAGGTTAGGGATTGCCTTTTGGGCAAAGAAATTTTGTCTGGGTACCTTCCACTGCGGTATCCCAATCGCTACAAATTTTTTGAAAGGCTAGCGGTCAGGCAAATGAACTTAGATTTAAGAAAATAAAATTATTGTTTTTTTAAATGTAGACTGCAGGTACACCACTAGATTGGATTGGTTGAACTTGGCACAATACTTGTAGGCCTGACACACACACTGGCTAGCGGTGAGGCAAATGAACTTAGATTTAAGAAAATAAAATTATTGTTTTTTTAAATGTAGACTGTAAGGTACACCACTAGATTGGATTGGTTGAACTTGGCACAATACTTGTAAGCCTGACACACACACTGGCTAGCGGTCAGGCAAATGAACTTAGATTGGCGGTCAGGCAAATGAACTTAGATTTAAGAAAATAAAATTATTGTTTTTTTAAATGTAGACTGCTGGTACCCCAACTAGATTGGATGGGTTGAACTTGGCACAGTACTTGTAAGCCTGACACACACACTGGCTAGTGGTCAGGCAAATGAACTTAGATTGGCGGTCAGGCAAATTAACTTAGATTTAAGAAAATAAAATTATTGTTTTTTTAAACATAGACTGCTGGTACCCCAACTAGATTGGATTGGTTGAACTTGGCACAGTACTTGTAAGCCTGACACACACACTGGCTAGCAGTCAGGCAAATGAACTTAGATTGGTGGTCAGGCAAATGAACTTAGATTTAAGAAAATAAAATTATTGTTTTTTTAAATGTAGACTGCAGGTACACCACTAGATTGGATTGGTTGAACTTGGCACAATACTTGTAAGCCTGACACACACACTGGCTAGCGGTCAGGAAAATGAACTTAGATTGGCGGTCAGGCAAATGAACTTAGATTTTAGAAAATAAAATTATTGTTTTTTTAAATGTAGACTGCTGGTACACCACTAGATTGGATTGGTTGAACTTGGCACAATACTTGTAAGCCTGACACACACACAAGTCATCCGGCATTCACAGATAACATACAGCAGCGTGTGGACCGTTTTTAGCCGAAGGCAGCTCATCTCATCAGGCCTTTTTCAGTCGAATGTATCGCCCAGTGTCAGTCCCTTCGGGATCCATCCCTCATTCATCTTTATAAAGGTGAGGCAATCTAGACTTTTTTGCCCTAGGTGACTTCTCTTCTCGGTGCCAAAACCTCCTGCTGCACTGAAGGTCCTTTCTGACAGGACACTTGAAGCTGGGCAGGCCAGAAGTTCAATTGCAAATTGGGATAGCTCAGGCCACAGGTCTAGCCTGCATACCCAGTAGTCAAGGGGTTCATTGCTCCTCAGAGTGTCGATATCTTTAGTTAAGGCGAGGTAGTCTGCTACCTGTCGGTCAAGTCGTTCTCTGAGGGTGGATCCCGAAGGGCTGTTGCGATGCGTAGGACTGAAAAAGGTCTGCATGTCCTCCATCAACAATACGTCTTTTAAACGTCCTGTCCTTGCCGGCGTGGTCATGGCAGGAGGATTACTTTCACCTCTTCCCCTGTTATATTGCCCTTGTGCTGTGACATCACCCTTTGCACAAGGTTGGATGCCGAGCTACCCATGTCCTGTTCCTCGTCCTCAGTGATCTCGCTGAAGATATGTTCTTCCCCCCAGCCACGTACAACACCACGGGTACCAGATAGGTGACAACGAGCACCCTGGGATGCCTGTTGTGATTGGTCTTCCTCCTCCCCCTCAAAGCCACATTCCTCCTCTGACTCCTCTTCATCACAATCCTCTTCCAGCGTTGCTGCAGGTCCAGCAAGCGATGCTGATAAGGCTGTTTCTGGTGGTGATGGTGACCACAACTCTTCCTTGTCACGCTCCTCTACGGCCTGATCCAGCACTCTTCGAAGGGCACGCTCCAGGAAGAAAACAAATGGTATGATGTCGCTGATGGTGCCTTCGGTGCGACTGACAAGGTTTGTCACCTCCTCAAAAGGACGCATGAGCCTACAGGCATTGCTCATGAGCGTCCAGTAACGTGGCAAAAAAATCCACAGCTCCGCAGAGGCTGTCCTAGCACCCCGGTCATACAAATACTCGTTAATGGCTTTTTCTTGTTGGAGCAAGCGGTCGAACATTAGGAGTGTTGAATTCCAACGTGTGGGCTGTCACAAATCAAGCGCCTCACTGGCATGTTGTTGCATGTGGATATCTGAAAAGTGCGCCATGGCCGTGTAGGAACACCTGAAATGGCCACACACCTTTCTGGCCTGCTTCAGGACGTCCTGTAAGCCTGGATACTTATGGACAAAGCGTTGTACGATCAGATTACACACATGTGCCATGCACGGCACATGCGTCAACTTGCCCAAATTCAATGCCGCCAACAAATTTCTTCCGTTGTCACAAACCACTTTGCCAATCTCCAGTAGGTGCAGAGTCAGCCATTGATCCACCTGTGCGTTCAGGGTGCTGGCCCGGTGTGACTCTCTGCTTTCAGGCAAGTCAACCCCAAGATGGCATGACACTGCCGTATCCGGGATGTGGAATAGTATCTGGGGAGCTGGGGGGGTGCCGTTGATGTGGAGCAAGACGCAACAGAAGAGGACTCAGCTGAGGAGGTTATGGAAGAGGATGGAGTAGGAGGAGTAGAGGAGGTGGCAGCAGGCCTGCCTGCAAGTTGTGGCGGTGTCACCAACTCCTCTGCAGAGCCACTCATTCCATGATTGGCAGGCGTCATCAGGTTTACCCAATGCGCAGTGTAGGTGATATACCTGCCCTGACCATGCTTTGCAGACCAGGTATCAGTGGTCAGATGGACCCTTGCCCCAACACTGTGTGCCAGAGATGCCATTACTTCCTTTTGCACAATCGAGTACAGGTTAGGGATTGCCTTTTGGGCAAAGAAATTTTGTCTGGGTACCTTCCACTGCGGTATCCCAATCGCTACAAATTTTTTGAAAGGCTAGCGGTCAGGCAAATGAACTTAGATTTAAGAAAATAAAATTATTGTTTTTTTAAATGTAGACTGCAGGTACACCACTAGATTGGATTGGTTGAACTTGGCACAATACTTGTAGGCCTGACACACACACTGGCTAGCGGTGAGGCAAATGAACTTAGATTTAAGAAAATAAAATTATTGTTTTTTTAAATGTAGACTGTAAGGTACACCACTAGATTGGATTGGTTGAACTTGGCACAATACTTGTAAGCCTGACACACACACTGGCTAGCGGTCAGGCAAATGAACTTAGATTGGCGGTCAGGCAAATGAACTTAGATTTAAGAAAATAAAATTATTGTTTTTTTAAATGTAGACTGCTGGTACCCCAACTAGATTGGATGGGTTGAACTTGGCACAGTACTTGTAAGCCTGACACACACACTGGCTAGTGGTCAGGCAAATGAACTTAGATTGGCGGTCAGGCAAATTAACTTAGATTTAAGAAAATAAAATTATTGTTTTTTTAAACATAGACTGCTGGTACCCCAACTAGATTGGATTGGTTGAACTTGGCACAGTACTTGTAAGCCTGACACACACACTGGCTAGCAGTCAGGCAAATGAACTTAGATTGGTGGTCAGGCAAATGAACTTAGATTTAAGAAAATAAAATTATTGTTTTTTTAAATGTAGACTGCAGGTACACCACTAGATTGGATTGGTTGAACTTGGCACAATACTTGTAAGCCTGACACACACACTGGCTAGCGGTCAGGAAAATGAACTTAGATTGGCGGTCAGGCAAATGAACTTAGATTTTAGAAAATAAAATTATTGTTTTTTTAAATGTAGACTGCTGGTACACCACTAGATTGGATTGGTTGAACTTGGCACAATACTTGTAAGCCTGACACACACACACTGGCTAGCGGTCAGGCAAATGAACTTAGATTGGCGGTCAGGCAAATGAACTAAGATTTAACAAAATAAAAGTTTTGTTTTTTTAAAAGTAGACAACTAGTAAACAAGATTGTACTGGTTGCACTGTGCACACACAGTATAAGTTGTGAGCCTGACACACACACTTGCTAGCAGGGGCTAGCAGGGAGACAGGCAAATGAAGTTAGATTAGACAGAAAAAAACAACAACAAAAAATGATGTTATAGCTGAGTCCTTCAGCACTGCACTGGACAGTGAATAAACTTGCCTAGCTATTGATTTCCCTATTCAATCAGCATCACCTACACTCTCCCTCCTCTCAGTAAGACTGCAAGTTAGTTATGATTCCAAAATGGCTGCTGTCCATGAGGTAGAAGGGTCTGGAAGGCAGGGTATGATGCTGATTGGCTGGAATGTGTCTGCTGACTGTGAGTTGCAGGGTCAAAGTTTGCTCAATGATAAAGTATAGGGGGCGGTAAGAACATTGCATATGTTCGCAGTTCTCCGCGAATGCGAACATCTATGTTCGCCGGGAACAGTCCGCCAGCGAACTATTCGCCACATCTCTACTAACCATATTTCTATTCACTGTTAATAAAGCCAAAACTCTATTGCATGTTCATTTTGTGATGATATCCAATCACTACACCGCAAAACGCAATATTGTATTCCACTTTCATCCATTAAATCATTTTCATATTGGTATATAACATGTGAACTTATATATCTCTCTATAATAGAGGACCTTCATAATTTACCAATGATATAAACCTAACTAGAAAGCACAAGTCATTATGATTTGGCTTATTTCTAGGGGATTATTTAATATTATATTGTTTTGTTGTAATTATCTACTTAAAAATACTATTATAGTTTAAAAATCTTAAAGACCACACATAACATGCACTGATCTACACCTCAAACATACAAGGAAAAATTATAACTTCCATTTATTCCCTATGGTATAACCGTATCCAACTGGTTTTTCCAGTGCAACTTAGTTTTTAACAGCACGTGTTCAACATTGCCTCTCAATCTGACCTGCTATAGAACCCAGCATTTGAGAACTGATATAAAATGTTTTCCTTTTTCCACATCTTTAACACTGTTTTTAATAATGCATATATGTTCTTAATTTCCTAGTGGTGATAACTATGTATTTAAGTTGGCATGAGCATTCCAAACAGTATACCATGTTTTTACTCATACAGTTGTAAAAGCCTTTAACAGGTAATGATCGGCCACTCATCTTTAACTGTGCTCAACTTCTTCATGAAGTCACAGAAACTGCAATGGCCACAACCAAAAGTCCCATTTGGAAAGGATTTGCGGATGACTTTCTTCCTTGAAAAATTACTTCTTAATAGTCGATCCCGTAAAATCTCAGACCTTCTCCAAATTATGTTAATTTTCTCACCAATTAAGGTGTTCAAGCTTTCATCAGTTGTAAGTATATACAAATACTTGTTCAGAATGGTTGTAATTTGTTTCCATTCTTTACACAAGGTACCTATATATTGAATAGGTTGTTCATGTTCCAACTTAACTTTTGGTATCAGCAGCGTTTCTCTGGAGGTGTGTAGTGCACGGTTATAGGCTCTTTTAAGAGACTTATGACTGTATCCTCTTTGTTTCAGTCTCTCAATGAGTTCTTTAGCTCTCACATGGAAAGTACATAATTCAGAGCAGTTTCTCCATAAACGGAAAAATTCTCTAAGGGGAATTGCCTATTTAGTTGCTGTAAAATAAAAACTTTGATTGTAAAGTGTATTATTAGTAAAAGTAAAATAAAAATAAATACATCTGTCATTACCAATTCTTCAACAACTTTTGTAATTTTGATGTCCAAAAAAAATCCACAGATTTTAGATAAGCATGGTAAGTTTCAGATCGATGGCATACCAACTGGAGATAGGAGTGTTGAAGTTGGATTTTACATTTAACTTCTTAAGCCATTCATTGGTAGATCCTTGTAAAACCAAAACATGAATTGTCTATGCCTGGTTCATTAAGTATTGTCCTTCCAGGATATTAATCAAACTTTATTTAGGATATTTAAAAATACTGAAAAAATGCTGATATACAACATTTTTTAATATGTATAATATGGTGTGTAAGCGAGGGGCCAAAGCGAGGGGCCGCATTTGCGGAAGGTGGAGGCTCCAACGTCGGCTGTGTTTGTCCGCATTTGCGGAGGTGGAGGCTCAAAGCGCCTCACACGCGGTTACAAACACCCACACGCATGACTTAGAAAAAAAAACATTCCGACCTAGGAACCGACTAACGTCACAAACACGCACAACTTAGAAAAAAATATTACGTTTTCAGAAAAATACGACCTTAATGGCCGAACTGCGCTCAACGTAAAACAGTCAAAACTCAATAAATACACACAAAAAAAACATAAAAAAACTTACCCACAGCAAGGGAGGAAGGCCTCCAGGACCTCTGCAAGTGAAGTTACACCTCCATTTAAGTCCAAATTCACGAGTTTGGACACACGAAAATCCCCTAAGCGAGAGGAAAAATGGCCGCCGGAAAAAACGAAAACGAGGCTACACGACACTAAACACGACAAACAGAGCCCAACACGTAGGACTTTCACCAGGTAGTACAAAAGAGTATCGCAAAATCATTCGCGTAACACACATACAATATAGCCGCCATTTTAAGACAATCTACACAATAATGTATCTGAAATAGCGGATTTCACCGCCTAAACTAATGGCTCTGCCTTGCGCACAAAGCCTATATATAGGGCACAATTGCCACAGAGCTCACACTTTCTCCTCAGGTGATGACAGTCTGACTGGACATTTTCTGCTGCCGGAAAATCCAAAGAGATTGTTAGCTCTTCAGGATATTGATTGCTGGATATTTCTTAGTGATAGGTAAAGTATATTAATTAATTTATTATTTATTAGAGATGTCGCGAATAGTTCGCCGGCGGACTGTTCCCGGCGAACATAGCATGTTCGCGTTCGCGGCGAACTGCGAACATATGCGAGATTCGACCCGCCCCCAATACTTTATCATTGAGCAAACTTTGACCCTGCATGTCACAGTCAGCAGACACATTCCAGCCAATCAGCAGCATACACTCCCTTCCACACCCTTCTACCTCATGGACAGCAGCCATTTTGGAATCATAACTAACTTGCAGTCTTACTGAGAGGAGGTAGAGTGTAGGTGATACTGCATCAATAGGGAAAACCATAGCTAGGCAAGTTTATTCAGTGTCCAGTGCAGTGCTGAAGGACTCTTGTGCATTATTATTATTATTATTACTACTATATAATGTGTATATGTACCAGCTGGGCATGCATTATTATTATTATTATTATTATTATTATTATTATTAGTAAAATACTACTACTAATAATAATAATAATGCACAAGAGCATGCCCAGCAGGTACATCTACACATTATATAGTAATAATAATAATAATAATAATGTAGAAGAGCATGCCCAGCCGGTACATCTACACATTATATACTACTACTACTAATAATAATAACAATAATAATAATAATGCTCAAGAGCATGCCCAGCCGGTACATATACACATTATATAGTAATAATAATAATAATAATAATAATAATAATAATATAGAAGAGCATGCCCAGCTGGTACATCTACACATTATATAGTAATAATAATTATAATAATAATAATGCACAAGAGCATGCCCAGCCGGTACATCTACACATTATATAGTAATAATAATAAGAATAATAATAAAGCAGAAGACCTCCCCTGTGTCTCCCCCCCCACTCCCTCACATGTGTCTCTCTCCCCCCTCTCCCCTGTGTCTCCCCCCCACTCCCTCCCATGTGTCTCTCTCCCCCCTCTCCCCTGTGTCTTTCCCACCCTTGCCTGTGTCTCTACCCCCTCTCCCTTCCCCAGTGTTTCTTTCCCCCCTCTCCTGTGTCTTTTCCCCCTTCCCTCTTCCCTGTGTCACTCCCCCCTCCCCTGTGTCTCTACCCCCCTCTCCCTTCCTGTGTTTCTTTCCCCCCTCCCCTGTGTCTTTCCCCCTTCCCTCTCCCCTGTGTCTCTCCCCCCTCATCTGTGTCTCTTCCCCCTTCTCCCCTGTGTCTCTACCCCCTCTCCCCTGTGTCTCTACCCCCTCTCCCTTCCCCCGTGTTTCTTCCCCCCTCCTCTGTGTCTTTACCCCCTTTCCTCTCCCTGGTGTCTCCTCACCACTCCCTCCTATTAGTCTCTTACCCCCCTCTCCCCTGTGTCTCTACCCCCCACTCTCTCCTGTGTCTCTCCCCCCTCCCATGTGTCTCTTCCCCTCACCTCTCCCTTACCCTGTTTCTCTTCCCCCCTCTGCCCTGTGTCTTCCTCCCCCTCTCCACTGTGTCTTCCTCCCCCTCTCCCCTCTCCTGTGTCTTCCTCTCCCTCTCCCCTGTGTTTCCCCCCCTCTCCCCTCCCCTGTTAGCTTCTATACGCATACATACATACGTTCCAACACCCATGTGTACTATATAATATTGTATTGCATTAAGTTATATTATATCACTAGCGACTTGCCTGGCACAAATGACGGGGCAATAATAATAAATAAAAAAGTTTGAAGCCATGGCAATGCTGTTTGCCACACAATGTGATGCTTTTTGTACTCTGAGGACCGTCGGCGCTCATTGTGAGCCTCTTCCCTCGTGTCCTTCATGTTTCGTGCTTTGCAACAATCAATCTTCGGCGCTCATCGCAAAGACAGATATATAAGTACAGTGTTAAATATATAATTTTTTTTGTGCAGTGTAAATTAAAAAATGTATTCAGGTCTCAGAGCATAATAAAGTGATTTAGATTTGTAACTGCTTTGAGAGTACTATCGCAGGCAGCCAATGAGCAGTAATCCAGATATATAACTGCAGAGTAAAAAGATAAACATTTTAGTGTAGTGTAAAGTCTACATTTTTATTTTCCATTACTAATTAATACTTATTAAATGAATGCACGATAATAACTATTGTGAATGAACAAATGTATTAGGAAGTGTGAAGCGTTAATGTATGTAAAGTAACCGCAGTGTAAAATATGCTATTAAGCGTATTTTTTTTACATATATATTTTTTAATAATAATGAATTAATTAATTACTAAAATACTTTACCTATTTGTAATTAATATATCCAGTGATCAATAACCTGAAGAGCTAACTAAAAAAGATTTTCCTAAAAAGCCGTACGAGGTAAAGATACACTATTAACAAGGACGCTAAATCATCCACACCCGCTTACCACATACACATTCCCCGCCATTTTACAACACTAACTTACACAATGCGGAAGTACCCAGCTACCCTAACGGCTTCCACTCGCGCACGCAGCCTATTTACACTACACACTGCACACATTGCTGACACTTACACAGCAGCTCCACAGCACTGAAAACCTACATTGTATGCTGCAGGAACATGAAAACAGATTGTCAGCTCTTCAGCACAATGCTTCCTGCATATATTACTTACAAATAGGTAAAGTATATTCATTTAGTAATTATTTCATTAGCATACAAAAATACATATACACAAAAAAAAACATTATCACATTAAACATAAAAGTCATTCACTGCGCGCCTCACAACGAGCGCCAACGCTGCTCATAGCACACAAAGCCTTGCAATAAGCGCAAAAAACACATCACCGCCGACCAAAGAATAACAGCAAAAGCGCCTATCAGAAAAAAAAAACAACCAACAGCCCCGCAATGAGCGCCGAAGGATATCCGACCGCCAACAAAATGAATGTCTCGTCCAAACCATTACCTGCCTTACAATCTTATTGCCGCCATTTTTTGACGGGCAAGTCGCTAGTAAATATATAAAGATCAAGATAATAAAAGTATCAGGAAATGTAACACAAAAATGCACGCGCGTCTGAATAATACGACAAATACGGATTTTTGTCATAAATGATATGATCGCAGTATTGGGTCATAAACCCGAAAAAAAAACACTGGAATCTGTTACATACAATTTACTGATGATGTCATTAATGGGCTTTAAGGGGGGAGGATCTCTTTTCATACTTTTTGAGCGGTGCAAATCCAACATACGCAGAGCGGAAACGCCACATCTGTGGGACACACACAGAGGGGTTCACTTTGGGAGAAAAAAACAAACAAATATGAAATATTTAATAATCATATTTTGATGTTACCAACAGATAAGGAAACGAAACTGAGGTTATTATATCTAATAGTAGCAAGCCTGGGAGTACTGGGAGTAATAATACTGCAGCAGGAGGTCAGGACTAATGTCACCTATAGACCCCCAGACAGATAAAGGTCAGTACTAATGTCCCTCTATAGACCCCCAGTCAGATAAAGGTCAGTACTAATGTCCCTCTATAGACCCCCAGTCAGATAAAGGTCATTACTAATGTCCCTCTATAGACACCCAGTCAGATAAAGGTCAGTACTAATGTCACCTGACTCCTCTACTTCCAGTCATATAAAGGTCAGTACTAATGTCACTCTATAGACACCCAGTCAGATAAAGGTCAGTACTAATGTCACCTATAGACCCCCAGATATATAAGGGTCAGTACTAATGTCACTCTATAGACACCCAGTCAGATAAAGGTCAGTACTAATGTCCCTCTATAGACACCCAGTCAGATAAAGGTCATTACTAATGTCCCTCTATAAACACCCAGTCAGATAAAGGTCAGTACTAATGTCCCTCTATAGACACCCAGTCAGATAAAGGTCATTACTAATGTCCCTCTATAGACACCCAGTCAGATAAAGGTCAGTACTAATGTCCCTCTATAGACCCCCAGTCATATAAAGGTCAGTACTAATGTCACTCTATAGACCCCCAGTCAGATTAAGTTTTGAAATGTTTCTTGGATAGCATTGGGGCTAAAGGAGGTTTGGCCATCAGGTAGTCTAAAGATACTGTATATTATGTCCTCTCTTGGGGGGTAAAGACACTAATAATTCCTCCAATAAAATTCTGTTTTTTTATGTGGGCAAGGTCCCTGGTTAGCCCATTGGGTTATCTGTTAAAAAGAGTGGTGCAGAGACTGTGGGGGCTGTTAGCCTCCTTGTCCCCGTGTGGCCGTTTAGAATCCCTGCTGCTGCATGTCAGCTTTATTAAGGTGTAATTGTACAGCGTTTGACTCAAGTAGCTGCCTGTGCTGGGTCAGTTTGGCTTAATTGCTGGACCCATTTCCTGCCAAGATGGCGACCGTCAGTCCATGGGCCTCTATGTCCCCTTCACTACCTCTGTCCCCGCTTGTGTGCTTATTTGGGATGGCCCCCCTTTATATCTCCGGCCCGTGGCCTTCTCAGGTCCCCCCCTCAATCTCTGAGTGTGGGTATGCGGGCTGGGGCGTTGAATCAGGCCTACCTTCTTCTCTGCTCGCTGCAAGATCAACAATACCTAATTTTTCAGGCATGTGTACATGCCTAATTTTTCTGGCCTCTGGTGCTGCACTGTGCCTTCAACAACCAAACCCCAAAAAAAGGCACATAACAGGGATTAAACTGATAGGAGTAGTACTACTTAACACACCACTCATATCTTGTGTAACAGTAGTGTACATTTAAAACAAAAAACATTTTTTCTACTGTAATAGATTGCATAGCAGTTAGTTGTCTGCAAGCGTGTGTGTCAGACCTACAGCGTCTACTCTGCCAACTTCTGCAAGTGCACAGTGCCACTCATATCTGTTGTCACAGTAGCTTGGACGCATAGTACCAATCTGTCAAAACCGGTAATGATGAATGAGGTCTAGAGTAGCCTGGTTCCCTTATCCTCTACAGGTTGAGACCTAATGTTTGGGTGTCTCCAGACCAACACATGAGTACAAGCAGCACACAAACTCAAAGTCGCCATCCTCCTCCTGGTCCAGCATCATCAGCCACATCAACCACTGCTGTCCTCCTTGCCCCCTCTCAACCATCCGCCACTGCGTCTCTCGCCTTGAGCAGTTCCTGCTCATTTGCCCATAGTCAGGTGCCTGTAAAGGACATGTTTGAGCGTAAGAAGCTAATGTCTCAAAGTGCCCCAAAATTGAAGTGATACGACCAACAAAGAATCTTTTTCCATCTCCCGGTTCTAAAAATCCAGGCCTTATACACGCCCCCTGATATGTGCTGTAACAGGTTTTAAACTGATAAGAGTAGTACTACTTAACACACCTTATAATAATGCAGAGAGAGGCAATGCAGTGAGAGGAGTCTGAAGTAGAGGTGTCAGAGGAGGAAGGTGGCTTTGAGGAAGTGGAAGACCAAACACAGCAGGCGTCCCAGGGGGCTTGTTGTCACCTTTCGGGGACCCTTGGTGTTGTACGTGGCTGGGTGGAGGAAGAGACCTTCAATGACATCAGTGAGGACATGGAACGGGACATGGCTAGCTTGGTATCCAACCTTGTGCAAATGGGGAGTTTGCGGTTGTGCAAATGGACTGTTTGCGGTTGTTTGCGGTGCGTTAAACGGGGAGTTTGGTCTGTCACTGTGAAGCGGGTGTAACCCTTACACTACCTGATCGATACAACATCATACCTGATGTTTTAAAGCACGTTATTCCAAACAATTTAGGAATGTTAGGTAATTTATGCCCTTTATGGCTTAAAACCAGACTCTGTATCAACTATGTAATTTTCGGTGGGAGTTTTGCCATGGATCCCCCTCCGGCATGCCACAGTCCAGTTGTTAGACCCCTTGAAACAACTTTCCCATCACTATTGTGGCCAGAAAGAGTCCCTGTGGGTTTTAAAATTCGTCTGCCCATTGAAGTCTATGGCGGTTCGCCGATGTTCGCCGGTTTGCAAACATTTTATGTTTGCGACATCACTATTATTTATTAATTTAAAAAAAAGCAAAGAAAAAAATACATTACTGCATTTTGCAATATCTGTACTTTAGCACGGTATTAATCATTAACCATTTCAAATATGTTTATTAATTGATTCATTCATTTTTAATTATATTAATTTATTATTTATTAATTACAGAAAAAATATATACATTACTGCATTTTGCAATACCTGTACTTTAGCACGGTATTAATCATTAACCATTTCAAATATGTTTATTAATTGATTAATTAATTTTTAATGGACATTAATTGTAATAATTACTAATTATTATTAAAAAAATTGTTATTAATTTCACTTTATGATTACATTATTGATTAAATAGTAATAACGTTTGTAACAAAAAAAGAATGTCATTGGAATTAGATTTTGACCTTGATGCTCAACTATTAATGTTCATTTATTATTTTATTCATCATTATGATTATTAATAATGTTAATTAATTATTAATTAGTCATAATAACACATTTAGTAAAAAAAAGAAATGTATAGTCGTTTTACATTATGTGCTTGCTACTCAACTATTAATGTTCATTGATCATTCATAGAAGAAATTTAAAGTAAAAAATGCATAAAAATATATCTCCCTTTTGCACTGAATTTAGATATTACTGTTGTTGATGATTCTTTAAGCTCATTGTATTAAAGGTATAGGATCCTTAAACTGTTTACATATTTATATCACTTACATTTTACAGTGCATTTACTTCTATTTTACAGCTATGCTAATTAAAACATAGCAAACATTAACAAGTCCTTTTTTCAATGTATTTTCTCACAGTTTGATCATCTGCCCACCTGACTACACAGAGGGCTGTTTGCAGCATTTTATCTGCAAACACATCACCTTCACAGGTATATAATTTTAAAATATTTATATTTACTTTATTGCATGCATGTATGAAAAGGACAACAAGTACTTTAAGTAATATCAATGATTCATACATTTATTTAAAAAAAAATAACATATGATTTTTACTTCTTTTCACAGATTTGTGACATCGCCACCGGCCTCAATACAGGAGTCTCCTCTGCAAGAATTAACATTACAGAATATTAAATTGACAGGTAAATGAGTTTGTGATGACATTTGTTAACACAATATAATATGAACTATTGATTTGCATTGAGTACTGGTATTTTATACATTTATTCAATAAAAAAATTAATTATGATTTTTACATTTTTTTTACAGATTTCTCACGTCTACACCTGCCTCAAAACAGGAGCATTTTCAATTATAGAACAGCTAATTTACAGCTAATTTATATCAGAAGGAAAAAAAAATTATAATAAAGATTTTATGTGTATTCCTGTATTCATTCATTCATCATTATGTTACTGCTCATTGGAAGGGATAGAACCTTAGAAGCAGTTAAATATTTTATTTCATGTATTATATTAGGTCAATTGCTCTTTTTTTGTAGCTCTTCTTTAGGAACACGATAACTGTTTGTGTTTTTCCATTCATGATATAGACACACCTACAGAGAGACAGACATACATACAGACAGTCAGAGAGATACGCAGCCAGACACCCAGAGACACCCACGCAGCCAGACACCCACGCAGCCAGACACCCAGAGACACAGACACCAAGAGAGACACAGACACCCAGAGAGACACAGACACCCAGAGAGACACACACCCACAGATATCCAAACACACACCCAGAGAGACAGACACCCACAGACATCCAAACACACGCACAGAGAGACACACACCCACAGACATCCAAACACACACACACAGAGAGACACACACCCACAGACATCCAAACACACACAGACACGCAGAGAGTCAGACACCTGCAAACAACCAGAGAGATAGAATCCTATACACACCAAGACACACAGACACAGAAATACAGAAGCCCAGACAGACACAGACACCCAGATAGACACACAAACACAGACACCCAGAGAGACACACAGACACCCAGAGAGACACACAGACACCCAGAGAGACACACAGAGACACCAAGACACCCAAAGAGACACCAAGACACCCAGAGAGACACCAAAAGAGACACCAAGACACCCAGAAATCCAGAGAGACACACAGACAGCCAGAGACACAGACAGCCAGACAGACACACACCCAGAGTGACACACACCCACAGATATCCAAACACACACCCAGAGAGACAGACACCCACAGACATCCAAACACACACACACAGAGACACCCACCCACAGACATCCAAACACACACACAGAGAGACACCCACCCACAGACATCCAAACACACACAGACACGCAGAGAGACAGACACCTGCAAACAACTAGAGAGATAGAATCCTATACACACCAAGACACACGGTCACAGAAATACAGAAGCCCATACAGACACAGACACTCAGATAGACCTACAAACACAGACACCCAGAGAGACACCCAGAGAGACACACAGACACCCAGAGAGACACCAAGACACCCAAAGAGACACCAAGAGAGACACCAAGACACACAGAAATCAAGAGAGACACACAGACAGCCAGAAGACACAGACAGCCAGAGACACAGACACACACCCACAAACATCCAGGGACAAACCCAGAGAGACACATACCCACAGATATCCAGACACACACCCAGATAGACACACACCTACAGACACGTAGAGAGACAGACACCTGAGATAGAAACCTATACACACCAAGACAGACAGACACAGAAATACAGACATCCAGATAGACATACAAACACATACACCCGGATAGATACACATACACCCAGATAGACACACAGACACCCATAGACACACATACACCCTCAGACACTCAGACACCCAAAGACACCCAGACACCCAGACGCAGACAGCCAGAGAGAGAGACGCAGACAGCCAGAGAGAGAGACGCAGACAGCCAGAGAGAGAAGCAGACAGCCAGCATTTTTAGAAATATATGACAGGGTAAAAAATATGTGTAATAAAATTAATGTCATTCTTAATACTCTATTTCCAATTACAGATTACAATGGCGGACAATGCAGAAGATAAGAAAGAATATAAAAGAAGAATGGCAAGGGAAAGGAAGCAGAGATGGAGAGATGCACAGACCCCTGAGACTTCACAACGTTTAAGAGAAGAAGATCGACAGAGACTTCTAAATAAAAGAAAAATGGCTAAAAAACAACAAATTGAGTCTGCTGGAGTTTCAAAGAAAAGAAAAAGTAAACAAAAAAATGTCCTTAAAACTGTCTCAAATGAACCTATTTTGCCTCCTGATACCAATGTTGATAGAGATGACACCAATGTAGATGTACAAAGTTCAAATGGAATTTATATTGATGAAGGTCATGATAGTCCTTTCTTTAGAGCACTAACAGTAGACACTCATTATTGTGGATTAATGAATGTGGTTTGTCAGTTTTTTTGGGGCTTATCATTTTCAGAAAGAACGACCAACTGATGGAGAGTTTATTAGTTGCTGTCAGAAAGGAAAGGTAAGACTTCCAGAAAGACACACATTCCCAGAATATTTAAAAAGTATCATGAGTGATCCTACATTTCCCAATTACACCAACTTTAAGAAGAATATTCGCTCTTATAACAGTGCAATTTCATTTGCTTCAATGGGTGCAACATTAGCCGAAAAGGTACCAGGACATGGTCCTTATTGTTTTAAAGTCCAAGGACAAATATACCACTAGACTTCCCATTTACTTCCAGAAACAGGAGATTTGCACAGTTATATGTACTCGATACAATGGAAGCTGTGGAACAACGAATGTTGCTTCCGGAAAATAGACAATGCTTACCCATAGTCTTTGAACAGCTTGATAACATTATGGCGAACAACCCTTATAGTAAAGCATACAAAAAATTAGCGGAGGTTGAAAAAGAACAACTGGCACATGCGCAAAGACATCAATTGCCAATGCCAAGAGTAAATATGGTTCTCAAAAGGGATCGCCATACTGATCAAAGACACTATAATTTACCAACAGCAAATGAGGTCGCCATGGTATTTAAAAATTATGATGGGGAACCACCATTTGAGCGGGATATTAGAATATATCCACGCAATCAAGAACAACCTTTTATAAACATCAATATTTAAGCAGTAATTTGGATCCTATGACATATCCCATTTCTATCCAAATGGGGAGCCAGGATGGCAACCAAAATTGCAGTTGCAAAGTTATCCCAGTAGTAAAGTTCGTATTAGAAACAATATCTCAATGCTGGAAAATAAAGTGGCACAAACTGCTGTCCGGGATCATTATAATCCTATTTTATGTGGGGGCAAACTCACACAACAATGGATTATTGATTCTTATCTACAAGTCGAAGCAAATAATCAATATTTTGTCAAATTTCAACAAAACAAGCTTCGAGTTGAACAATATTGTGGATTGATGGATTATGTCGCTGAATTGGCTGCAAGCAGAGACATTCCTGCTGGACGAGCAATGATTTTGCCATCCTCTTTCCAAGGATCTCGAGAAAGATACAATGATGCCATGGCTATTGTCACTAAATTTGGCAAACCAGATTTATTTATTACATTTACATGTAATCCACAATGGCCAGAGATCAAAGAAAATTTTATGCTTGGACAAACTACTTCTGACCAACCAGATTTGGTCGCAAGAGTATTCAAAATCAAACTTAATTCCTTAATTTATGATATCACTAAAGCAGACTTATTTGGAAAATGTGTGGCTTTTGTTTATACCATTGAATTTCAAAAAAGAGGCCTGCCACATGCACATATACTTTTAATCTTGCAAGAAAAAGATAAATTAAATACAGCAGATAGAGTGGATTCAGTGATTAGTGCTGTACTGCCACATCCAGAAAAGCATTCAAGACTTTATGAGATTGTAACTCATAGAATGATACATAGCCCATGTGGAGAGAGCAATCCAAACTCACCATGTATGGAAAATAAGAAATGCATAAAAGAGTTTCCAAAACAATTTCAAATGCAGACTTATGTTGTGATGGATACCCTTTGTATAAAAGAAGAGAAGGACAAACAGCTATTATCCGTGGCCAAAAGGTCGATAATGGATATGTGGTTCCATACAATTCACATTTGCTGATGAAGTACAATGCACATATCAATGTTGAAGCTTGCACTTCCATCAAATCCATAGCATTTAACGCCATCACAAATGCAATAGAAGATGAAATGCTCAAAGAGCGTTATTTCTATCTGGATGGTCCGGGTGGATCAGGAAAAACTTACCTATATAATTTGTTGATGAGTTGCATTCGAGCACAGGGTCAAATAGCACTGCCATTTGCAACCACTGGAATTGCGGCACTTTTGTTAGAAGGTGTTAGAACTGTGCAAAATGGATTTAAACTGCCAGTTCCCATTCTGGAAACATCAGTGTCGGATATTCAAATGAATTCATTACAAGTCAAAAAATTGCACAAGATTAAATGAATTATAATAGATGAGGCAACTATGATGTCATGTCATGCCCTCCAATGTATTGATCGATTATTAAAAGAAGTTATGGCTAATGATTTGCCATTTGGTGGAAAGGTGATGTTGTTAGGAGGAGATTTCCGGCAAACATTACCTGTGGTTCCAAATGGCAATCAGACTGACATAGTCGAAATGTGTATAAAAAGAAGGAAACTGTGGAAAACATTTACACACCTGAGATTAGAAGTAAATATGAGATCTGAAGGGCAAAATCAATTCAATGATTGGCTCATTAACATTGGAAAAGGAAAACAGCCAAAAATAAATAATTTACCTGGTGATGCAGTGCAAATTCCACCAGAAATGATTTCAACAGAACCACTAATTTCAACAATCTTCCTCAATACCATCAATAATGAGGATTACTCTGACATTGCAAGCAAAGTCATATTGACATCAAAAAATTACGATGGCTTAAATTTAAACAACAAAATATTAAAATTAATCAATGCTCCCCCAAAAAACTATTACAGTGCAGATTCTGTTCTGGCTGACGACAAAGAGAGTGAAGCAAACTTTAGTATGGAATATATTAATTCTTTAACTCCCTCTGGAATGCCACCACATGTTTTGCAACTTAAAAAAGGGGCAATTATCATGCTATTGAGAAATATGAATCCAAAAAAAGGACTTCGTAATGGGACCAGATTAATCGTGAAGGAATTAAAGGATCATTGTATACATGCAAAAATTATGAGTGGTACCCATAAAGGCGAACCAGTTCTTATACCGAGAATTGATTTGGCTCCAAGTGAGAGTGGTTTGCCTTTTGTCCTTCAAAGGAGACAATTTCCCATTATCATGGCATTTGCCATGACCATCAATAAATCCCAAGGACAAACTTTTAAGTCTGTTGGTATTTTTTTGAAGGAACCTGTGTTTGCACATGGACAACTATATATTGCATTTTCAAGATGCAATAATCCAGAGGAAATTAAAGTACATGTTGAAGAAAATACAAGCCAGGGTGATTTATTGGAAGATGGATGTTTTTTTACAAAAAACATTGTGTACTATGAGGTGCTGTAATTTTTTTATGTTACTCCAACTGATTTTAAAGTACCAATATTTCTAGAAGAAACTTAATACAATGGCAAAAAAACATAGAGAACAGTGTTTTTACTTCCAGGACAAAATTAGAGGTCTCTGGGACTCTTAATAAAGAGGACCGCTATTTCCAATAGGAAACTCGATGTGCCATTTCAACAAAGTACAACGAGAAGAAACAAAAAAGTATAAAAAAGAAAAGCAACACGAAACAGTGGTTACACAGATTGGAAGGTCTTACAAATTACGTTTTCAGATGATTGGCCCCACAAAACAACTTGGTGCCATTTACTTTAATTGGAAGCTTACAATTAAATGTTTTAAAGTAGTATTTAATATGTTAACATTGTCTTTTAAAAGTTATGAAAAGTTATGTAAAGCGATATTGTATAACATTGTCTTTTCAAAGTTGTGGAAAGTTACTTCAAGCTATATTAAATATAGTCAAACATTTATGTTACGACAAGTTTAAGCATTTGTTAATACATTCAACTGTATCATTTTAAGATGAAGTATTGATTCAGGGAGCAATCCAAACGCCAGTTAATGGGGTCAGGAAGGAATTATTATTTTTCCCTCTTTGATACAATTGGCCAAGTTTCAATGGGGGTTTTTTATTGTTTGCCTTCCTCTGGATTCAATGCCAATTTAATTTAACATGAGTTTAAAAAAAAAAGAAGGTTACAAAGCATGTTAGTGTAGAAATTACTTAGTTTTGGAAACTTTACATAGTCGTCTGTTATTTATAGATAAATGTCAAATCAAAAAGTTATTATTGTTTAAAATACAAGTTGCATGTTACAAACTTTTTTTTGTTTAATTGATTTTTATTAGACAGTTCAGACATAAAACAATGAGCAGCAAAAACATTAGAAGTGGTAAATAGGAATTAACAATGAATGTATTCCTCACATCTGTTCTCTCATGTGTCGTCTGCCTGTCAAAAACTCCTCTTCTTTTTCCGTTTTCTAGTATTATAGTAGCTGAAAGTAACTTTTAACTAACTTAGGGCTAATGGGGGAACTATGCTTGATGAAGTCCCGTAACTAAGGGAAGAACTCTGTGTGCCGTGTTTCCTGTCCTCATGTTGCCCTGAGCCTAATTGGTAACAGCTAATAGGTTACTGTGTGGGGCTATTGATGTTGGGTAAATTAAGCCTTCTCCTGCCATGGTCCCCCTACGAGCTCCTCTGGAAGGAAAGTGTCACTCACCCTATTCATCTGGATGGATATGGACCTCCTGGACCGAACAAACTAAATTTTGCCTAGGACTACCTCGAACGATGGGGTGGGTGTTTTCCAATGGGCGGCTACCACTTTTCTAACTGCTAGGAAAATTTGGTTGGTTAGGAATTGTTCTGATTTGGACATCCCTTCTACCGGTAAACCCAAGATGGCCTCCTCTGGTTTCATGGGATAGCTTTGACCCCATAGATTCTCTAGGGTTTTGTAGGTGTCCACCCAGGTGTGTCTAATCATAGGGCATTCCCATAGTTTATGGAGTAGAGTTCCTTTCTGGTTGCAACCCCTTTCACAAGTGTCGCTAATCGTTGTGTTTCCTAGGTGCATTCTTACCGGGGTTAAGTACCACCTCATAATCACTTTATATGAATTCTCCTTCAGAATTATGTTAAGTGATGCGTTTTTGGCTTGTTTCCGAATGTTGTTCCATTGGTCTCTATCTAAATTTACTTTGAGGTCCGCTTCCCATGCCGACTCGTATTGTAATTTAGGGGGCGTGGCTAAATCGCTTAAATGGTTATATATTATGGAAATGTTTCCTTTCCCTCCCGGGAAGTTAATGCAACATTTTTCGAATATGGATTTGCTCTGTCCTCCTTTGTTCTTAATGTTGTGAGTTAGTCTTTGGTTTATAGCGAGTAGGTTAAGCCATTCCCCTGGAGGTAGATGTTTGTCGTCTAAGAGTGCGATAGTGGACCATTTTTGATTAACTACTGGTAAATCTGCAGCAATTGAGCAGTTATTTTCAATCCACCATTTGTATTGGGCATTAGTGTTTACTTTGGGGTTGGTTGATTGTGGCCACAGGGGGCTAAGCCCGGATTCTGGGCCCAGTAGCCTATTCCTCCTATTTGTGTCTTTCCATAAGTTTATTGTGTGCCTCACACTAGATGGGAGTGATTGGAGTAACTTGAAGCCCCGTTGGGTTGAGAGCCATGGTAACTGATGAATAATTAAGTCATTAGTCCCTAGTATGTGTTTCTCTATCTGAACCCATACCGGGGGGGAATCTCTAACATACCATTTAGCTAGTTGTGCTAGTCTAGCTGCTTTAAAGTAACGGGGAATGTCTGGAAATCCGAGCCCACCTCCTTTCTTAGACGCGGTAGTTGTTTCTCTGTTTATTCTAGGTTTTTTGTTGTTCCACAGAAAACTCATCAATATTTTTTGTATCTTTTTCAATTCTATTGCCAATATCGTTATAGGTATGGTCCTAAACAGGTAGAGCAGTTTGGGGAGGTCGTTCCTTTTGATGGCATGTAGCTTACCTAGCCATGAGATCTTTAGTTCTGACTACCTGTGCAGGTCCCTAGTTATTTGTTTAATGAGGGTTGGGTAATTTGCTTCATATAGGGTCTTAGTTGATTTTGTTATTTGTATGCCTAGATAGTTGATAGAATTCGGGGCCCATTTTATCGGAAAATTATTGGCTAGTAGTTTTTCCATGGAGGGAGGAAGGGATACATTAAGGGCTATGCTTTTACTCGTGTTTACTTTGAACCCTGACAGTGGGCCAAATTTAGACAAAAGTTTGAATAGGTTGGGAAGACTAACTAGGGGGTTAGAGATTGTTAGAAGGATGTCATCTGCGAAGAGGCTTATTTTATGATCTGTCCGGCCGACCCTTATGTGTGTTGGCGAATGGCAATTGCAAGGGGCTCTTTACTAAGGGCGAACAACAGTGGTGACAGTGGGCACCCTTGTCGTGTCCCTCTCGTGATTTTGAATTTTAGCGAATTGTGTCCTTGGTATGTAACCTGTGCAGTTGGTTCCGAGTATAATGACGCGATGCTTCGCAGAAAACCTTCCAGTATTCCGAATTTGTTCAGTGTTGAATTCATAAATGTCCAATCTAATCTGTCAAATGCCTTCTCGGCATCCAGCGCCAACACCATCGCGTGGCCTTCACTTTTCTTAGTTATGTCAATAAGGTCAATCTTTTTGCTGGTATTGTCTGGCGCCTCTCTACCCTTAATGAACCCTGCTTGGTCCGGATGTCCTACCTCAGGTATCAGATTCGCTAGTCTGGACGCTAAGATTTTGGTGTATATTTTTAGGTCCGTGTTGATCAGGGATATTGGTCTATAGCTAGCACATTGGGATGGGTCTTTACCCGGTTTAGGGATCAGTATTATTTTAGCTTCTAAGAATTCCGGTTTTATTTTCCCCCCAGCTAAAAAGCTGTTAAATAGCTTGTGTAAGGTGGGGCTAAGTAGGTCACTCATGTGTTTGTAGTAGAGGTTGGAGTAGCCATCTGGCCCTGGGGCCCCGTGCGCTTTTGTTGTCTTGATCGCCTCCTGTATTTCTTTGATCGAGATGGGCTCTAAGAGTGAATTGGCTTTAGCAGGGACTAGTTGAGGAATGTTTATGTTATTTAGTGTGTTTTTAATTTCTAGTTTGTGGGTTGGGGTACCTGATTTGGCTGTTTTGGTATAAAGATTTGCATAAAATTGTCTGAATTCGCTTACAATTTGATCTGGTTTAAAAACTGTCTGCCTATTTTTGGTGATTATTTTGGCAATGAATGAGTTTGCTCTTTTTTCTTTTAGTCTAGTGGCCAACATTCTATCGGGTTTGTTTGCGTGTCTGAAGAATTTGGCTTCAGTTCGTTGTAGGATAGTGACCATTTTTCCTCTCAATATAGCGTTTAGTTCTTGTTTGAACCTTAGTACCTTTTCGTGAGTATGTCGTGACTTTTAAGTATGTCATGATCTTTAACATATAGTTTTTGTGCCTCTGATATTTTCTGGTTTAGGAGTAAAATTTGTGCTTGGTCTTTTTTTTTTGGATCAAACTAATTTGTATGCAGACTCCCCTGATCACTGCTTTGTGAGCTGCCCAAATTCCATCTATGTCTATCTCCCCTACTTTGTTAAGGTCAAGATAATCTACGATTGCAGTTCTGACTTTATCTCGTGTGATTGGGTCGTTCAGTATATCGGGGTTTAAAGACCACCTCGGGCTATTTCCTTTCGGTAGGAGATTGTTCATGGAGATTTTGACTAGTTCGTGGTCCGACCATGCTATGGGGCAGATAGAGGCCTCAGTTAGGTTCCCTGCTATGTTCTGTTGAATCAGGATATAATCTATTCTGGAGAGCGAACCGTGTCTAGCGGAAAAAAATGTGTATTCTCTTTCCGTGGGGTTCATGTTTTTCCAGGTATCAATCATGCAGTTTGATTTTAGGAGTTTTTTAAGTGATTTGGTCGCCGTGTTTTTTTTTTGTGAGCCTGGGTCATTTGACTTGTCTTTGAGCGGGTCCAGGACCGCGTTATCTTAAGCCCGTCTTCCCAGCTATCTGTGAGTTTCTGTATTTTTTGAAAGAATGGCGTCTGTTCTGAGTTCGGGGCGTATATGTTCAAGAATGTAACCTTACGTTCGTGTATGGTCCCATGTACTGCTATAAACCTGCCATCGTTATCTTTTTGGATTTTACTTAATTGAAAGTTGAGTCTTCTGTGGAACAAAATAGTGACTCCCTTTTGTTTGGTATCTGCGGTAGAGTGGAACGCCTGAGTAAAGACTCCCCCCCAATATTTTGGTACTGCTTGTTTTCTAAAGTGAGTTTCTTGAATCATTACGATATCTAGCTTTAATTTTTGGTAATTCCTCAAGGCTACCCCCCTCTTGATTGGTTCGTTCAGCCCATGAGCATTATGTGACGCAATGACAATGTTCATATTTCTTATTGAGGTGTATGACTTTTTGGTGTGTGCAATTGGTTATCTCACCTTTCGAGATGCCCGTGGCTTAGTTATTCTGTGCCTCCTGCTGGTTTCCGCCCCGAAGACCGCACAGCAGCCAGCTGTGTGGGAGATTCTCTGTACTCAAAGGAAGGAAACAACAGATAATGAGCCAAAATGTCTGTACTTAATCCTTTGCAATTAGGAAAACCTGGCTCAGTAACTAAGCAACTTGCTGCTTCTCCTTCAGTGGAGCTCCCTATGGTAACCCTGGATAAGAAGTCTAAGTTTGTGAGTCTGTTTGTGTGTCTCTCAGTTGGTCAGGGAAGCTCTTAGTATGTTTGAACTTTATAGTGTTCCTTACTTAAATAAGGTGTGGTAATCTAAACTATTATGAGGAGAGTGTTTGCTGTCCTCTTCGTATTTTACTGGTGGGCCAGTTAGTGTCTTTAAACTAACACTGAATCGGTCCGCCTAAACTTTCCCTACTGTGGGGATATGTGGCTGTCTACTTGTTAGCGCCCGTAGGGACGCCTTTTAGGTGTATGATGCTGTTGCCTCTACGGCCTGGGTTGTCTGTCTTTAGTGTGCGTTAGAACTTTCACTGGTGTGAGTGCTGCCTTACTGCACCTATTCGTTTTAACATTCAACTAGCATTGTTTTTCAGAATAGTAGGATATCCAAAAAAGAAAAAATGACAACTTATTGTATTAAGTCTCTGTCTCTGTTCACGGGAGGACTTCTCCCTCTCGGGCTTTCTGTTGATTGCAGATTCTCTCCGACCGTGACTTTTAGTTCCATTCTGCTAGCAAGTTAATGCCTTCCTCCAGAGTTCTATCTGTGAAAAACTTCCACCCTTGAGCCAAGATACAGTCCAGAACCGGTTTCAGTTGTCTTCTTTTGGCAAGGGTTACCGTAGCTAGATCAGTGAAGAGCAGAGGTGTGTGCCCCTCAATGGGAGGAATGCCTTTTCTTGCTGCCTTCATGAACAATTCTTTGGTGGAGTAGTAGTGGAATCTGGCTATGATGTCTCTTGGGCGTTCCTGTGGAGATGATCGGAAGCCTAGGGCTCTGTGTATTCGATCTATTCTCATATTTTCCGGATGAATGTTTGGGAGGAGAAATTTGCAGAGATCCCTTAGGTATGCGTGTAGGTCTTTGGCTGTCTCCGGCACGTTTATCAATCTTATGTTTTGTCGCCTAGATCTGTTTTCTAGGTCTTCCTGCTTTAGCTGCTGTCTAGATTGTTCGTCCTTCAAGGCCATGATCTCTCCTGCTAGTCTGCTGTTATGTTGCATTATATCTGATATTTTAGTTTCCAGTTTTGTTGTTTTGTCGTCCACCTTTTTAATTTCTGTGGATAGTTCTGTTGTCACTTTCCGGATGCCTGATTTGATCTCTTCTCTGAAGTTGGTTATTAAGTCTTTAAGGTCTTGGATGTCACTTTTAGTGCTAGGTGCTGACATTTTTGAATTTGTCGTTGCGTGAACTGTGGCTATGGTTGTTTTGTTGGTAGGAGAGCTTGCTGAAGATTTGGGTAAGCAGTAAGATTGGATTCCCTTGTTGTTCTTCCTTGTGGCGACACCCGCCATCTCAGTGAGAGTACTGTAGTTCGAGTTGTTACCAGAAACCTGGTTTCACTTGGTTTGTCCCAGAGCTATTGTTAGCGTCCCTATGTTGCCGGGCTCTTTCTTAGTTACATCTTTTTAGGTTTATTAAAAGTTCATGAACTGAGTTGGCCGTATCCTGATTGTTTGGCCTTCGTTTACGGGTAGTGTGAACAGGCAAACGCTCACTGGTATTTACCACCCTATTGTCAAGGATATGGTGTGATGCTGCCGTGTGCAAGCTCAGGACACTTCTGTGCACCCTTGATGAATGATGTCCTTTGAAGAAAGTTGTGCTTCTGTTAGCTGTTTTCTTCGGCGTGGTGTTTCCACACTGTGTCCACTATGTGGTAGTAGTGCTTCTCAAGGGCAGTTTGCCATAGGCAGATATTCGGCCCTGCGACTAAGGTTGACGTGTAGTTTGTTTTGTAAACCTGTGATGGTTATTCGGTTGACCCCTTGGTGACTGCGGTCAACCTGTTCGGTATGGGAGTTTTTAAACCCCTTTGGGGAAGTTGTTGCACTCTCTGTTCCCCTTGAGGACTCCCTCTTGCTCAAGCAGGTTGTTTCTCTCATCTATGTAGTCTAGTTTAATCAGTTGCTGTGTCCTTTAGCAGTGCTGTGTTTGGAATCTGTCCAGCTACACCTGGGCTATTCTACCCTGATTCAGGGGCCTGTAGGCAGCTTGTGTGGAGCTGATTTGTTATGTATTAAAGCTGCTGTTGTCTGCGTGGACGCAGGGTCTTTTCTCTAGCCCTTGATTGGTAGTGTCCCTGGGGCCTTGTTATTAGGCTGTTTTGATCTTGTACAAAAATCCAGTGCCTCAGTTTAGCATTTTGGGCCCCCTGTCTGTTGCTTATGTTCTACCAGTGTAATCTGGTGGTAGATATGTGCCTGGGGTGGGTGGTCTACCTGAGAGGTTAATTAGCACTGATGGGGGGGGGGTTCCCTGTGCTTATTGTGACTCACCCTGTGTGTGCCTTTGGCCTCTGAGAGACACTTTCAGGAGCGTCTGCTGTGTGGTCCACTGCTTGGCCTTCTGCTTCCTGGGGCCTGGGACTGGGATAGACCCCACGATTTTGCCCCTTTGGGGGTGGTTGGGGTCCCCGCCAGGCCTCTTTGGCTTCTTACTCTCTCTCCTCGTTGAGTCTTGCTCCGCTCCCCTCCCGCCGGTGTTTGGCGGGAATCCTCCGCATGTTACAAACTTTGATGTTATGGTTTACAATATTTATTCATGAAAAATTAAAACTTTGTTATATTGTTATTACATGTATGACAATTAAAAAAGTTCATATTTACAAAAAAATATATATATACCTGTTGGTGAAATACAAGTTGAAAGTTAAAAAAATAAAAAGTTTTATTCAAAATCTTCTATTTATTGTTACTTAATAAAACAAAAGGTTAAGAATGTCAGAGACCAATATTGTGTGGTAAACAGTTTTCCCAGCATAAAAATTCTATTGACTGTCATTTTTTGACGGGCAAGTCCCTAGTATATCATAATGGAGGAATATTTTTTAGGCAAGGGGCACACCCAAAGACCAAGATATGCACCAAAATATCGAAACAAAAGGAACAACAATTTTTAGGATCTAATTATATACCTATAAAGTCAAATGATGACATTTCTAGTGTGCCTAACCAAGAGCTTACCATTACCTAACGTCCCTGGATTAATTCATCCTATAAGATCACCAAGAGAGACTGATAATAGTAATCAACTAGTTTCTGAGGCATGTGAAAATTTAGGCCAAAAAAATTTAGGATCAAAAAATGAAATTTCAATTATATATCTGTTACAATTCAAATTACAACACTTTCATAGGACTGTATTAACAAAATGACTTTCCTTTGTTCCAACTAGTTGTTCTAATCTTTTCAATAACATCAAGGACATTCATTTATTTATGCGCAAGTTGCAGACAAGGATGAAAAAGTGCTGTGCAATTTAGGTCTTAATAAGGAAGATGCAGAAATATTGCATATTTTAATGGATTTGCTTAAAGAAAATTAACAACAACATAATGATGATAAAAATTGTCTTTTATGGAAAGAAAATGTAAAAGTAGGTTTACTCCAGATTTCAATAAATACAGTAATATCAAGTATTTTTAGATTTGGTTAAAAATTACCTTAAACATCTATCGACAAGCAAAACTTATAGGAACTGACAGAGCAAATACAATCTCAATATGGCTCAGAGGAAAGCCCTAAAAGATCTCCAATCTCAAAATATAGTTGTGAAATATGCGGACAAAGGGGGAAACATTGCCCTTATGGACAATAAGGACTACCTTATGATGTGTAATAAAATCCTCTCTGAAAATTTTACGTATGCCATTTTGCAGAAAAATCCATTGAGTGAGTTCAGCATTGAATTAAAGGCAATCCTTCATAATGCTAAAAATAATTATTTAATTTCTCAAGATACCTGTGATTTCCTTTTTCCAAAGTACCCTATGATCTCCACCTTTTATGCATTGCCTAAAGTACACAAAAATGTTTCCCCGATTTCTGGCCGTCCAATTGTATCAGGCAAAAATAATTTAACGGAGAATATTAGCATTTATGTTGATGACTACTTGAAAGAATCTGTAGAATCATTACCTTAATTTTTAAAAGATACATTGAATGTTTTAAAATGTTTGGATGGCATTAATGTACCGGAGAATACATTGCTTGCATCTATAGATGTTGAGCAGCTATACTCAACTATTCCCCATAACTTGGGAATTTCAGCGGTAGAACATTCTTTAAGTGTAAAAGGCAAATCTTATGAAGAATTTATCAGATTTATAATAACTTTGTTGATCTTCAGAATGTAATTTTGCGAGTTTCAATCTTGTGAGGTGCTTTAGGCAAAGCACTGTGTATATCTGATAGAAAGCTCAATAACAGGGTCTTCCATTATTATATATTGTGGGGTTATTGTTTATACTTGTACCTAACCCCTGTATTGCGCTGCGGAATATGTTGGCGCATTATAAATAAAGGATAATAATAATAATAACTTTGTCCTCACAAGGAATTTTTTTCTAACAGTTGTATCATCAAATTAGGGGCACAGCCATGGGGATGGCCTGTGCCCCTAATTATACAAACCTTATTTAGGTTTTTGGGAGAAATGTTTGCTGACGACAATGAGATTTATTCTGAGAATATATTACTGTGTCGTCGTTTTATAGATGATGTATTGGTTTTGTGGTAAGCTACAAAGAACGATTTCACTTATGTGTTTGATGACCACCAAATACAATTCTTAGACTTAAACCTAATAAAAAGATGTAAATGGCAATATACATTCAACAACTCATAGGAAACCCACAGCCTCTAACACCTTCCTGCAGTGATCAAATCAACTTCCGATTCCACTTAAAAAAGGGAATCCCAACTGGACAATATTTAAGGCTAAAACGAAACGACAAAGACTTTAAGGAACACGCTAACTTAATGAGAAAAAAATTAAAAGCATGGGGATACCCAAATACGGTCCTCAAAAGAGCATACATTTGGGCACTATCAACAGACAGACATAAGCTTTTATATGAAAAAAGAACTAAGAACATAGAGGAAACAGTCAGATGTATAATTGATATTGGAAGCAATTGGAAAGAGGTCAAAGATTTATTAAATAAACATTGTGTTCATCAAAAAATGTTTACCACAAGAAGCATCTATCACTTATCGGAGAACCAAAAAAATAAAAGACCAACTGGTGAATAGCTTCTTTCAACCACCTGAGTTTAGAAAGTCTTGTCTTAAACCCACATTGGGGTTGTTTAGATGTGGAAAATGTAGAGCTTGTAGATACATTCAGCCATGCAAATCATTTACTGACCCTTTGACTGAAATAACATTTCTAATAAAAAACTTCTAAAATTGCTTAGGTTTGTCATGGTTTGCAGTTGCCCAAGGCTATGTGTAGAAAAACAGAGAAGACTACTCAAACATGTATACTCTGTAGATAAACATTTGGATATGCCTGCGTCTAGACACATGGAATTATTTCATAATAACAAATCAGAATAAATTAAATTGCGGTGGACAGAGTGATATGCTGTTTTATAAACATTATTGCAGAATAATATACTATATGCCATAAGTTCACATACCAAGATGTGATTAATGCATAACACTCTTTCTTTTGGATACTGTACAAACGTTTGAAGTTTTCTTTTTCTTTCCTTTGTTCTGCCTATATGGACAATAGTTCTTAATTTCACCTAATTCAATTAGATTTAACAAAGAGAAGAGGGGTGGGGGAGATAGCGCACCAATTCCTTGTGCAAAATAACAGAGATATTGTAATCCCAACCCCTTGCTCACAGAGTTCAGTAGGTAAACCTCTCACCTTTTCTAACTTCAGTCTATGAGGTATATTATAGACTTCCCAACACGTGTTGGCTTGTAGGTTGGTACTTCTTCAGAGACGCAATACGGGACTCCTGGAAGTAAAGGGCTTTAAAAGCCCACGAAAAGCTGCAGAGTTCAGCCCTTGAGGAATCCCAGAGGGTCTAGGCGAAACAGTATCGTCGGCATTATCTCTTACTCTGAACATGGGCATTTAGAAATTGAATTGTGCATACACAGCACACCAGAACACCAAGGAGGCTCCCAATGAAGGGCAGCAATCAAGGCTACAAAACGGAATTCTGAAACCGCAAGTACCTCTCTTTTGTGAAGTTGATACAGCCAATTGTTTGTGACTGCAGCACCTTGACTTAAAGTGATACTTTAAAGCTACTTCTACAATCACATAGTGGTGGCAACTACTATTATATAACAAAGGCAATAATATATTGCAGAGTACTATTCAATGTCACATCCCATATTATAATTGTCAAACTGCGATTTGTCGTCAAGCTTGCGAGCCTTCGCAGACCGAGGCGAGCCGTTTGCGGCCAGTAGGGCCACAATTGCGAGCCTCGCAAAATGAGGCGAGCCGTTGAGGCATAGAAGCCTTCCGAGCTGGGAGGACTTGGGCAATGAGCTCCGAAGGCGCTCATTACCCTGCGAGCCTCGCGAGGCAAGCAGTGGAGGCATGGGAACACGCAGGACTTAGGCTGAAAGCAGTTGAGGAATGCGGGACTTAGAAAAAAAATCAGAACTCGTTAAAAATAAGAATGTAACGGCTGAACCACAAAAATTGAAAAACACGAAGAAAAAAAAACAAAAACATAAAAAATAAATTAAAACAGCACAGGGGGAGAGCCAGGATGCCTAGGAGTGAGGTTGCAAGCGAATATAAGCCGACTTTCCTGTGTTTCGTCATTCGAAAAACGGCTAAGCAAGAGAAAAAATGGCGGACGAAAAACGCTAAAAAATCTGAAACTGGATGAAAACGAGGCTCTGCAATGCCAGGCACGGTATACCTTGGTAAATGCACTATGCAACACACAGTAACACTTACATGAACAACGCCAGGCACGCGGGATTCGCAAAAAATACGAATGTAACGGCCGAACCGCGGAAATCAAAAAACACAAAAAGCAACAAAAAAAAAATAATAATAATTAAAACACATAAAAGACTCAATGGTGTGGCAAACAGCATTGCTTGGCTTACAATTTTTTTTTACGGGCAATTCGCTAGTCACTAATATAGTTGTCGTACTGTGAGTTGTCGTCCCAGTTGCAGGGGTGGTGCCCTGTGAGACGTAGCTGCAATGAGCTCATTGCAGGCTGCGACCCTCGCGAAGGGAGGCATGCAGCCCTCCAGAAGGGAGGGACGCAGTTGCGGGGTGTAGAAGAGCACCACAGGCGCTGATCTCGAGGCTCGCGGGACTTAGCAGCAATAAGCACCAGTAGGACTTGCAAAAAATTGAAGGACCTCGCAAAAAGTACGAATTTAACAGGCGAACGGCGGAACGCGAAAAACAAACAAAGAAACCCAAATATACCTCCAATGAACTTACACATTCAAACACAGCACATGGGAGCCCGTGAGTGAGGTTGCAACTTAATTCGAGGCATATTTGGCGTTTTTTTAAGATTGAAATTCGCGAAAAAAATGGCTGTCGAAAAAACGTAACATGACGAAAACAAGGCCGAAGGACGTAAAAACGAGCCCTTAGCAATAAGACTTAATGCAAGCCAGTAACACTTAATCCAAGCCAGTAACATTTAACCCAAGGCAGTAACACTTAACCCAAGGCAGTAACACTCATCGCTAGCCCCATAAACGACACAGTGGGGACAGGCTCGCAATGAGCGCCAAAAGCAGGATCATTGAAAGCAGGAAAGTTGCAGCTCTCGATGGCCTTGCATTGTGTGGAACAGCAATGCCAGGCTTCAGATTTTATTTTGACGGGCAAGTTGCTTTTATAATGTCCATGGCAGAATTGTGTTTTAATCATTTTTAAATATTGGGTGTTCACCATTCAGTAAACCTAGGATTACAGCTGAATAGCAATATGAGGAATACTGAATAGCATAAAAATCCATCGGTATACTTTATAGTATAGGCAAGTTTATGGGATAGACTGTTTTATCACAGATATCTTGTTATACAATACAGATTGGTAATTTTTATTTGATTGTCTCCCATTTATATATATATTTTTCCCTATATCTACCATAATATTGCTTTAGTATATGATTTCAGATTTGTAATTAAATTGTATGGTTCTTAGGCTCACTGTTTTGATACTGTACTATAAATATCCTAAATAAAGTTTGATTTATATGTTAATGGGGTGTTATGCACCAGGATATATATATATATATATATATATATATATATATATATATATATATATATATGATCATATTTAGTTTATTGTCCTTCCAGGATCAGAGAAACCCCTAGAGGTATTAGATATCGCACCTTCATTATCAGATCTGAGAAAAAAATATATTTTTATCAGTAATTTTCTAGAAAGAAATGCAAATACAGTATTTAATGGTATTGAAGTGATTATAAGATTGAGTAGGGGGAAATGACAACCCATTCCATAACACATTCATTTTAAATTCTGTAATGGTTTGAGAGGATAAGTTGATGACTAAAGATTCAAAAGAGTCAAAGCCTGCTCCCATCTCTCCCTATATTGGTCGAGATGAAAAGAAAAGAAAGCAAACACTTTTATTCTTAGGCCCCTAGGAATAATATGTCTAGCCAGATACCTGTTATGCGTAGTCTTGTATCACAAGGAACCCATCTGTTTTGATTGCATATCTATATCCATTGATCATATCAAGAAGTAAACCTATAGAATGCTATCTTAAATAGCCAATTATTGCAACTTAGAACCAAGTGGTTGGAGATGGATCCCTGACTCTCCCCCTGTGCTGTGTGTGAGTTTGTAAGTTAATTTGAGGCATATTTGTGTGTTATTGCAGGCTTTTCCAGTTCGGGTTGTTCGGTCGTTAAAGTCGTATTTTTGCAAGCCCCGCAGGACATCTACGTGCTTCGGGTCATAATTTTGCGTCCATCACAAAGTCCAGAAGCCTCATTGCAGCTATGTCTTGCGATGAGCGCCTGCTAAGTCCTGGGTGTCGACCCCTGCAATGAGTGCCTTTGGCGCTCATTGCAGCCTAAGGCTTGCGTGACTCAACACAAAGCGAGGCGGGGCAAAATCCTCACATTGTGTGGCTAACAGCATTACCATGTTTACAACTGCCCGTTGCAATGAGCGCCCGTGGGTCTTAGCCTGCAATGTGGCACACATCGCAAGGCCTGCTCGACTTAGGCCGAAGGGCTCCAGATGTGCACCTCATTGCGAGGCCCACAGGAGTTAGGCTGCAATGAGCGAGCCTCGTAGGACTTCGGACCAAAGCACATAAAACGCCAGCACCACGCAACTGAAAAGACCACCAAAAAAACACAATTATGCCTCGAATTCACTTACACATTCACACACAGCACAGGAGGAGAGCTAGGGAGGCTGTGAGTGAGGTTGCAAGAGAATTTGAGGCATATTTGACATTTTTTTCACAATCGAAGATCGCCTAAGCAAGACAAAAAATGGCGGGCAAAAATAAAATAAAAACGAGGGTGAAGGAAGTAAAAAACAGCCCAAAAGAACTAACACTTTACCCAAGCCAGTAACATTTAACCCAAGGCAGTAACAGGTAACCCACAGAATAACACTTACACCAAGGCAGTAACAACTTAACCCAAGGCAGTAACCCTAATCGCCAGGCCCCTAAACTACACAGGGGGCCTTTCAGCTTGCGATGAGCGCCAAAGGTGCTCAAGCGCGAGGTCTATAAAGTACACAGGTGGTCATTACTAGCCATGCAATGAGCGCAGAAGGTGCTCACCATGGGGCTCGGGATGAGCGCCGAAGGTAATAATTGCAAACCAGGAAAGTTGAAGTACACGGGGGGAGGCTTGCGATGAGTGCCAAAGGTGCTCAGAGGGGCAAAATCCTCACATTGTGTGGCTAACAGCATTGCCATGTTTACAATTTTATTCCCATAATTTTTGGCGGGCAATTTCCTAGTTTTAAATAACTGATATCACAATGACATAATTAGAGCACAGGTATTTATTTTAGCCAATAGCTGATATTTTAACCATTCTGCTTCCTTAGGCATCAGTGAAAAGATAGGGAACTCCACAAAGGCAGCGAGACATGGATCATTCCTCTTTTGTCCACACCAGCGCAGTGGCGTGCCAGTAGGTGGTGTGATGGCGGCGGAATGAGACTGTGTTTAATTTGTTCTTAGAGTGAGGGCTAGAGTTTGGGTTTTTGGTTAGGGTTTAGGATTAGTGTAGTGGCAGATAAGTCTGAGGATGGACGAAACGGCCCGTTGGCACTTTTATCAGTAGTCATAGAGGACAGAGACCACTGGAGGACCAATCTAACATAGTGAATTGATGGGACAAGCCATGTGGTTACACATGAAGCATAGCAACTGAACAGCAAGTATACTAAGTGTGGCAACGTTTTGCCCATACACTATATTGTTATACTGTTATATGTTATCTGTAGCTTCTATTATCATTCATTACCTTTTAAAGTCACAGTGTCCCTAATATCTTTGATATTGATATTTACATATATATTGATACCTCCAGTTTATTTATGATCTCTGTTTTACTCTATATTTTGTTTTTAACATTAGTTTTTTCTTTATAGTGCTTTCTATATAGAATAATCCGATGATTATCAGTATTTCCTGACTTTTTCAGGTATATCAGTTTATTCTGATATATGAGGATTCAATACTTCATTCATCTATTATTTTTGAATAAGTTAACCCTTTATTTAGGGGACCTCTCATGACCAGATCTCTATATTGGTGATGATACTGATCTATCCTCATTCTTATATCATATAGTATTTATTTATTCTATTTTGTGCACCAATTTTTATAACTTTTAAGCGGCGCTATTTCTGGATTAAAATATCCCATTCAAGTTATTTATATTGTTTAGATAATAGTGGTGTCAAGCACCACGGGTATAATAAGATACAGATCATACCTTTTTCTTCTAGTGGCAGATAAGCTTTACACAGTAGTGCACCATGTAAAGCTTATCATCTGCCACCACCCTAATCCTAAACTGTAACCCCTAAACCAGACCATTGTCAGTGGATCTAAAAATATCACTAGGGGCCTGACATAACCTCACAGCGATCACTGAAGGTGATGTGTATGATATAAACACTAATAATGATAAGATTTTTAAATGTATGATATTTTGTTTTGACAGCACTGTGCTGGTGTGTTTATGAAGAATAACCACACGGTGGCGCTGCTGTTCACCACAGACACTGAAACCATGACATAGAGGTACATTACAGCTAGACCTCTTTGACATTAGGTAACGCCCCCTGTTGTCACGAACAAGCCCCGCGCCAGATCTCCATGGCAACCGTGTGTATACAATGCAGCTGACAACATGGAGCATGAGATGGGTAGGTGCAGAGAAGCACTAATAATATCTATATTTATTGCAGTATATACTATCCCTTGTATTGATTCCATGCTGGATGTATGGTAGTATCAGTAATACTATGACTAAAGGCAGTGATCATGTATAATGCTGTACAGTATAAGTATTATTGTATTTGAGACACAATATGGCTGCAATCAGGCTTTACTTATACATAAGGATAATATCAATTAGTTATTATTATCAGTATACATTTGTGTTAGATAATTAACATGAAATGATGGTATATTTGAGAATACTTGCTTCTTTATCTAGTTTAATTACTTACAGTCATGTGGTAGGTTCTATATTCTTAATATTACAATAATCTATCCAGTTGTTTATTTGCATATTTGGTGCTTTCCTGTTTAATGCTACCACACGTGCACGTGCATCTGTTATGTGCATGTACGCACGCATGCTGCACTGCCCTGCGCCGATGAAGCTGTCTCCTTGTGGCCGGCAAGTGGTTAGGGGTTTTCGGGTTAGGTTTACATGGTTAGGGACTTAGTTTTGGGGGGCTTAGGCTAAGAGGTTTAGGAGGTTAGGGTTAGGACCGCCAAGGGGTGTAGGGGGTTAGGGGCTTTAGGTTAGGGGATTAGGTTTAGGGTTGGGGCCGGGAAGTGGTGTAGGGGGTTAGGATTAGGGTTAGGGCCGGCAAGGGGTGCAGGGGGTTAGGGACTTAGGGTTAGGGGGTTAGGTTTAGGGTTAGGCCCGGTAATTGGTGTAGGGTGTTAGGGTTAGGCCCGGTAACTGGTGTAGGGGATTAGGGTTAGGACCTGCAAGGGTGTAGGGGGTTAGGGGCTTAAGGAGTACATTGGGACGCGGGATGCCAGCGCACCGGCAACAAAAGGCTTCCAGTACCGTGCACGTGTGGTAGCGTAAAACAGGAAAGGTCTGCATATTTAAATATTGTATTAACAAGTGCTTAAATGCTCTGTTTTTAGTCACTGAAATCTTCCAAACAGTCTATATAAATGTGTGCCCCTGTAGCTCATACATTCAGTGTTTCTATGATACTGGAAGTACTAGCCAATCACAGGCAGTCTCAGCAGCATGTTACTAAAATACTGCTGAGACACAGAATGACATTGTCTGCTATATATTTTGTTGTTTAATCGTGTCCGACTCTCCGTGACCCTATGGGCTGCAGCACGCCAGGTACATCTCTCTGAGCTCCATCAAGTTCATGTTCATTGCTTCAGTTACCTCATCTATCCATGTCTGCCTCTGTAGCCCCCTTCTTCATGTGCCTTACATTTTTCCCAGGCCTATAAAGTACTATAGAAACACTGAGTGCATGACCTGCAGGGGGTGGACCTTTTCAGGGACTGTTTGGATGGTTTCACAGAGTAAAAAAAAACAACATTTTAAACACTTCTTAATAAATTATTTAAATATGCAAATACACACATAGGTAGTTTATTTTATTATTAATAATAAGGAACTCTCCATGTCCAGTTATATCCCACAGTGGGTGGAGATAGAAAGAGACGCCCATTTGGTAAACATAAGGAGCTCAGTTGTGTTACTCTCTTATCATGTATGTAATAGGCACAGGCATGATGTGACTCTTCCCTCGTTGCTATGACAATTAATGGATCTATCCCATTTCAAATTCTCCACCAGTGACAGCAGCAGTTGCTGCAATTGGCTGCTAGTTGGCCCTGTCAATATTTTGCAGCGCTGCCAATATTTGAGACAAGTTGTAACCTTAGAAGGTTACCCTAACCCTTAACCTAACCTTTACCCTAACCCTCACCCTATCAGTCTACCTAACCCTAACTCTATGGTATAGGCACTGAAAATCGGCAGAGCCATCTAGCGGTTGTTGGGCACCATTGCTGCTGCCACCTCTGGCGAATTTAAAAAGGGAAAGGACCCAATTAATTAATACAGATTGCGTGGCAAGTCAGTTAGGGCGATCCTGAATAATCATTTCTGATTAAAAATAGCAAAGTTTTTAAGGTGAATAGTGTAACATTAATTTATATTTGTGTAATAACATTGAGTTGGAAGTATTTTTATTTCTTTGGGAAGTTTTCATTTCCACCACAACTGGAACTGTACAATTTGCAGTGTCTCTGTAATCAGTGTAAATGCAGTTATATGATGGATAGTGATGTCCCGAACAGTTCGCCGGAGAACTATTCGCAGCGATTTTCGCATGTTCGCGTCCGCAACGAACGGCGAACACAGGCGCTTTTCGGTTCGCCCCCTATACTTTATCATTTAGGAAACTTTGAACATCATTTATTTTATTTTATAATTTTTTTTGTGTAATCTATGCCTGCCAGTGTGTGTGTGTAACAGGCTAACACCTAACAGCTTATATTGTGCTTATTTTCACTACTCATACCTGGTGGTGTAACATACATTGAAAACAACCATTTTTTTCCTGTAATCTAATTTCAGTTGCCTGCCTGTGTCCGTCTCACAGCTTATATTGTGCTCAGTGACATAAAACAACACTTTTTTGACTGTAATAGATTGAATAGCAATTGCCTGCCTACAGGCGTGTGTGTTAAGCCTATTGCATCTACTCTGCCAACTTTTGCCAGTGCACAGTGACACTCATATCTGGTGGCACCTTAGATTGCACGCACAGTGCCCAAAATTTGAAGTGGGAGGATCGACCAAGCATCTTTTTCCATCTCCCGCTTCCAAAAATCCATGCCATATACATGTCCCCTGATAGTGGATGCAACAGGGATTAAACCGATAGGAATAGTACTACTTAACAATACACACCTTATAATAACGCAGACAGAGGCAACACGTATAATCTTCCATGCTGGGCAGTGGAAGCCCACAGACTCTGACCTGTGTATAATCTTCCATGCTGGGCAGTGGAAGCCCCAGACTCTGACCTGTGTATAATCTTCCATGCTATACACTATTTGCCCCCAAAATGGACTCTGTTTTGCTTGATGGCCTAAGTGAATTGTCACTGTTTTTGCATGGCAGCTATTTATAGAGGTTGTGTAAAATAGAGTATTAGACATATTTCAAATGTTTTTTTCCTCCTGATGATTATAAAAACACTAGCGAATTGCCCGTCAAAAAATGGCGGTCATAAAATTGTAAGGCAGGTAATGCTGTTTACCACACAAAGTAAGTCTTTTGGCCGTCTAAGTACCTTTGGCGCTCAATGCAAGCCTCTCCGTTGGTGTTTTTTTTTTTGTCATCTGTACCCCTTCGGCGCTCATTGAAAGGGCCACGCTGAGCGCCTTTGGTGCTCATTGCGAGCCGCTCCGCTGGTGTACTTTGCTCCTCTGAGCACCCTCGGTGCTCATTGTGAGCCGGGCACTGAACGCCTTCACTGTCACCTGGTCTTTTTTTTCTCTATATGTGTTTTTTTAATGATAATTAATGACTTAATAAAATCATAAATTAATATACTTTACCTATTTGTAACTATTATATATGCATCAAGCAATATCCTGAAGCGCTAGCAATCTTTTTTGATGTTCCTACAGCACACAATGTACATTTGCTCTGTTGCTGAGCTGAGGTGTAAGTGTCAGCAATGTGTGAAGTGTGTAGTGTAAATAGGCTGCGTGCGCGAGGGGAAGCCGTTTGTTTAGCTGTGTAATTCAGCATTTTGTAATGGTAATGTTATTAGTTGCAAGTTGGTGTTGTAAAATGGCGGCGATTGTGTATGTGTTATGCGGGTGTGGAGCATTTTGCTTCCTCCCTAATAGTGTATTTTATACCCTGTACGGTCTTGTTTTCAAGTCCTATGTGTTGGTGTTTTTTTGCGTATTTATTGGTCGTGAAGCCTCGTTTTCGTTTTTTTTGTCCACCATTGTTTTTGTCGCTTAGGCGATTTTCGTGTGTGGAAACTCCGCAAATTGTGGTTCAATTGTCGTGCAACCTGACTCCCAGACGTCGTGGCTGTACCCCCTTGCTGTAAGTGATGGTTTTTTTGTATTTTTGTTAATTTTAGTTTTGTTATTGTTGTTTTTGAATTGTGCACGGTTTGGTGGTTAACTTCGTATTTTTTGCACCTCATATTTTTTTTTTTTCTAAGTGCCAGGGGTCATTTTTTTTTTTGTAAGTCTCACTTTCCTTGTTGCAAGTGTTATGGGCCGTAAATTTTTAAGGAGATTTTTTTCAAGCTGCTACGGGTTTTGCATTTTGAATTATGTAATTGAGTTTTTATGTATAGTTCCGCGGGTCGTAGGAATGAGCGCCTATGGCGCTCATCTCCACCAGCGCCTATGGCGCTCATCTCCACCAGCGCAGTGAGCGACTTTGGCGCTTCCTGCCTAAGTCGTGCGGGGTCGTAGGGATGAGCGTCTCCACCAGCGCAAGGAGCACCTTTGGCGCTCCTTGCCAGCAACTGCGGCCCTCGTTTTGCAGGGCTGCAGTTGCAGCAGGCTCGCATAGTGTTAGCAGCAACCCATATTGCTGATAACTATATATGTGATTGCACATACAAATATGGGTCCTTTGCTGTTATGGTTACGGCACCAGTCCGCCACTGCAGTGCTGTGACCAACCACTAGATGGTGCTGCTGATATTCCTGCGCCACATCATAGAGTCAAGGCATAGGTAAACTGTTAGGGTTAGGCTGAGGGTTAGGGTTAGTTTAAGGGTTAGGCAACCATTCTAAGCTTACAATTTCTGTAACATATCTGCCATGCTGCAAAATATCATCAACTCCATCTAGTGGCTGGTCGCCACATTGCAGCGGCGGACCTGTGCCGTAACTATAACAGGATATATCCCAAATATATATACAACCTAACAATCAGTAAGATTTAGGACGGAGGGTGAGTGTGCATTCATAGATGAATAATAATTCTGGAAAAAGTTATAATCCAGTAGTATTTTAGAAGTCTGAGCACCTTTGATGTTTCATATTGTATCTGATATTTAGAGTCCTCGAAGCAACTCGCCTTTGGCAGCACTCAGCCAAGGAAGAATTTCCCACATCACTGTGCTCCGGACCGACTGGGCAATGAGATGGCACCCATAAGAGGCACCCCAAATCTTGGCCCAGGATGTTATGACTATGAGGAGGTGAGTATCTATCTATCAATCTATCTAATAGACTTACCATACCTTCCTTCGAAAACTTCAAGCTTGTAAAATTTAGATATACAGTGCCGGACTTCCCAAAAGTCCAACAGGGTCAGGGGCTAGGGAAGGAGGAAATCAAGGGCTCCTCATTAACTCACTTTCCTCTCCATCTCCAACTTTTTCCTCCACTTCTGCACATTCGCATACTCTAATCATAAAGGGACATGAGCACAACTGTTGTTTTCATGCTTTTAAAAAAAGCCCAGTTTAAACATTACAATTGTTTGTTTTTTTTAATGGAAAAAGTATTTGAACTTAATTGAAACTAATAGGAAATACACAGAGCATACTTTAGTTGATATATCTCATTTGCATCCATGTATATAATAAGGATTTTGTATTGAGTGTTTGCAAAACAGGTATAATTTATTTACAATGAAACTTACATCAGAGACAGAGTGGTCTGAGTGAGACCCTGTATTGTACAGAATTCATGTGAAAAGACCTAGGAGCCCCATCTTATAACCCATTGTCCTGGTTTCTACAATTATTGAGTGGGTGCATATATATATATATATATATATATATATATATATATACCGTATATACTTGAGTATAAGCCGAGTTTTTCAGCCCTTTTTTTAAGGCTAAAAAGGGCCCCCTCGGCTTATACTCGAGTCACTCTGCCCCCCATGTCTCTCTAACCCCCCCTTGTCTCTCCCCCCTTGTGTCTCTCTACCCCCCCTTGTCTCTCTAACCCCCCTGTGTCTCTTTCCCTCCCCCCTCCTCATCCTCAACCCCCCCTCATTCAAACCCCCCCTCATTCTAACCCCCCCTCATTCTATCCCCTTCCCTCATACTACCCCTCTAAATACTACCCCTCTAAATACCACCCCCTCTCCCTCTCCCCTCACTTACCTGCTCCGGCCTCCGCTCCTTCCGGGTTTTGATGTGGCGCGCATGTGACGTCACATGCGCGCCACGGCATTAGCATATACAGGGTGCCGGAACCCGGTATATGCTAATGCCGTGACGTCACACCCGCGCCACGTCATTAGCATATACCGGGTGCCGGCACCCGGTATATGCTAATGACGTGGCACGCCTGTGATGTCGCATGCGCGCCACATCAAGACCCGGAAAGAGCGGAGGCCGGAGCAGGTAAGTGAGGGGAGGGGGGGGGTTAGAATGAGGAGGGGGGGTTTAGAATGAGGGGGGGTTGAGGTTGAGGAGGGAGGTTTAGGAGGGGGTTGAGGATGGGAGGTTGAGGTTGAGGAGGGAGGTTGAGAAGGGTGTTGAGGATGGGGGTTTGAGGTTGAGGAGGGAGGTTGAGGAGGGGGCTGAGGATGAGGAGGGGGCCTGAGGATGAGGAGGGGGGTTGAGGAGGGAGGTTGAGGATGAGGAGGGGGGTTGAGGAGCGTGGTTGAGGAAAGGGGGTTAAGAAAAGGGGGTTGAGGAAAGGGGTGGTTGAGGTTGAGGAGGGGGTTGAGGATGGGGGGTTGAGGATGGGAAGGTTGAGGATGGGGAGGTTAAGGATGGGGGGTTGAGTATGGAGAGGTTGAGCTTGAGGAGGGGGTTGAGGATGAGGAGGGAGGTTGAGGAGGGGGTTGAGGATGAGGAGGGGGGTTGAGGTTGAGGAGGGAGGTTGAGGAGGGGGTTGAGGTTGAGGAGGGAGTTTGAGAAGGGGGTTGAGGATGAGGAGGGGGGTTAAGATTGAGGAGGGAGGTTGAGGAGGGGGTTGAGGATGAGGGGGGTTGAGGTTGAGGAGGGGGTTGAGGAGGGAGGATGAGGAGGGCGGCTGAGGAGGGAGGTTGAGAAGGGTGTTGAGGAGAGGGGCTGAGGATGAGGAGGGGGCCTGAGGATGAGGAGGGGGCCTGAGGATGAGGAGGGGGCCTGAGGATGAGGAGGGGGGTTGAGGAGGGAGGTTGAGGATGAAGAGGGAGGATGAGGAGGGGGGTTGAGGAAAGGGGGTTGAGAATGGGGGGGTTGAGATTGTGGAGGGGGTTGAGGAAGGGGGAGTTGAGGTTGAGGATGGGGAGGTTGAGGATGGGGAGGTTGAGGATGGGGAGGTTGAGAATGGGGGGTTGAGGATAGGGGAGGTTGAGGATGGGGGGGTTGAGGTTGAGGAGGGGGTTGAGGTTGAGGAGGGGGTTGAGGATGAGGAGGGAGGTTGAGGATGAGGAGGGAGGTTGAGGATGAGGAGGGAGGTTGAGGATGAGGAGGGAGGTTGAGGATGAGGAGGGAGGTTGAGGAGGGGGTTGAGGATGAGGAGGGAGGTTGAGGTTGAGGAGGGAGGTTGAGGATGGGGGGGTTGAGGTTGAGGATGAGGATGAGGAGGGGGGTTGAGGTTGAGGAGGGGGGTTGAGGAGGGGGGTTGAGGAGGGAGGTTGAGGATGAGGGGGTTAAGGAGGGAGGATGTGAAAAGATTTAGGAGCCCCATCTTATAACCCATTGTCCTGGTTTCTACAATTATTGAGTGGGTGCATATATATATATATATATATATATATATATACCGTATATACTTGAGTATAAGCCGAGTTTTTCAGCCCTTTTTTTAAGGCTAAAAAGGGCCCCCTCGGCTTATACTCGAGTCACTCTGCCCCCCATGTCTCTCTAACCCCCCCTTGTCTCTCCCCCCTTGTGTCTCTCTACCCCCCCTTGTCTCTCTAACCCCCCTGTGTCTCTTTCCCTCCCCCCTCCTCATCCTCAACCCCCCCTCATTCAAACCCCCCCTCATTCTATCCCCTTCCCTCATACTACCCCTCTAAATACTACCCCTCTAAATACCACCCCCTCTCCCTCTCCCCTCACTTACCTGCTCCGGCCTCCGCTCCTTCCGGGTTTTGATGTGGCGCGCATGTGACGTCACATGCGCGCCACGGCATTAGCATATACAGGGTGCCGGAACCCGGTATATGCTAATGCCGTGACGTCACACCCGCGCCACGTCATTAGCATATACCGGGTGCCGGCACCCGGTATATGCTAATGACGTGGCACGCCTGTGATGTCGCATGCGCGCCACATCAAGACCCGGAAGGAGCGGAGGCCGGAGCAGGTAAGTGAGGGGAGGGGGGGGGGGTAGAATGAGGAGGGGGGGTTTAGAATGAGGGGGGGTTGAGGTTGAGGAGGGAGGTTTAGGAGGGGGTTGAGGATGGGAGGTTGAGGTTGAGGAGGGAGGTTGAGAAGGGTGTTGAGGATGGGGGTTTGAGGTTGAGGAGGGAGATTGAGGAGGGGACTGAGGATGAGGAGGGGGCCTGAGGATGAGGAGGGGGGTTGAGGAGGGAGGTTGAGGATGAGGAGGGGGGTTGAGGAGCGTGGTTGAGGAAAGGGGGTTAAGAAAAGGGGGTTGAGGAAAGGGGTGGTTGAGGTTGAGGAGGGGGTTGAGGATGGGGGGTTGAGGATGGGAAGGTTGAGGATGGGGAGGTTAAGGATGGGGGGTTGAGTATGGAGAGGTTGAGCTTGAGGAGGGGGTTGAGGATGAGGAGGGAGGTTGAGGAGGGGGTTGAGGATGAGGAGGGGGGTTGAGGTTGAGGAGGGAGGTTGAGGAGGGGGTTGAGGTTGAGGAGGGAGTTTGAGAAGGGGGTTGAGGATGAGGAGGGGGGTTAAGATTGAGGAGGGAGGTTGAGGAGGGGGTTGAGGATGAGGGGGGTTGAGGTTGAGGAGGGGGTTGAGGAGGGAGGATGAGGAGGGCGGCTGAGGAGGGAGGTTGAGAAGGGTGTTGAGGAGAGGGGCTGAGGATGAGGAGGGGGCCTGAGGATGAGGAGGGGGCCTGAGGATGAGGAGGGGGGTTGAGGAGGGAGGTTGAGGATGAGGAGGGAGGATGAGGAGGGGGGTTGAGGAAAGGGGGTTGAGAATGGGGGGGTTGAGATTGTGGAGGGGGTTGAGGAAGGGGGAGTTGAGTTTGAGGATGGGGAGGTTGAGGATGGGGAGGTTGAGAATGGGGGGTTGAGGATAGGGGAGGTTGAGGATGGGGGGGTTGAGGTTGAGGAGGGGGTTGAGGTTGAGGAGGGGGTTGAGGATGAGGAGGGAGGTTGAGGATGAGGAGGGAGGTTGAGGATGAGGAGGGAGGTTGAGGATGAGGAGGGAGGTTGAGGAGGGGGTTGAGGATGAGGAGGGAGGTTGAGGTTGAGGAGGGAGGTTGAGGATGGGGGGGTTGAGGTTGAGGATGAGGATGAGGAGGGGGGTTGAGGTTGAGGAGGGGGTTGAGGAGGGAGGATGAGGAGGGGGGTTGAGGAGGGGGGTTGAGGAGGGAGGTTGAGGATGAGGGGGTTAAGGAGGGAGGATGAGGAGGGGGGTTGAGGTTGAGGAGGGAGGTTGAGGATGGGGGGTTGAGGGTGAGGAGGGGGTTGAGGATGAGGAGGGGGTTGACGTTGAGGAGGGGGGTTGAGGTTGAGGAGGGGGGTTGAGGTTGAGGAGGGAGGTGGAGGATGGAGGGGTTGCGGATGGGGGGGTTGAGGTTGAGCAGGGGATTGAGCATGAGGAGGGGGGTTGAGGTTGAGGAGGGGGGGTTGAGGATGAGGAGGAGGGAGGTTGAGGATGAGGAGTGGGGTTGAGAATGAGGAGGGGGAAGAGACACAGGGAAGGGAGAGGGGGGGAAGAGACACAGGGAAGGGAGAGGGGGAAGAGACACAGGGAAGGGAGAGGGGAGAAGAGACATGGGAGAGAGAGGGGGGACACAGAGGGCACAAGAGGGACACAGGGGGCAGCACATTTCCCACCCTCGGCTTATACTCGAGTCACTCATTTTACCCAGTATCTTGTGGTAAAATAGGTGCCTCGGCTTATACTCGGGTCGGCTTATAATCGAGTATATGCGGTATATATATATATATATTCCAACATCGATTCCTTAGTTATGCTAAACTACTTAAACTACTTTTTTTACTATATTGCTCTGAGCATTTCTTTTATTTGCAGGTCACTAACTCATTGTCCCTTCTGCATAAGAAACCGCTCAGTAAGAAGGGGTATAGTTTGGGAGCCAGAACAGCAAGAAGATTTCCTCCAGACACAACGGTACGAGAGGCTAATTACATTCACAACTGATGTAGCTGCTTAACGAACCACTATAGGCAATTTTGTCCTATATGTTCTATTGATTAACTGAATGTGATAGTAGACAAAATGTTTTTAGAAAGTAAAAAAAATGGAGCTGTGAGCTATATCATGTAGGGTCACCCAAGATGGCCAGGCTATAGCAGAGAGGTCAGAAAAATCACGGCCCACTGGAGAAGGCTGGCAACCCACTCCAGTATCTTTGCTAAGAAAACCTTATGGATAAGCACAACCAGTGATATAATTGTGCCTGGCGTGCTGAGGCCCATAGGATCACGGAGAGTCAGACTCAACTGAATAACTGAATCACAACCACCTAAGGAAGTTGTTCTGCTGAAGATAAAATTATAGATTCAAGAGCAGTGAAAATACATATAAAAAGATAATAAATTATGGTCTGTATTATTTTTTTTAACATTCTAAACATATATTGCATATTTTCAAATGTGGTTCCATAAAATGGTAAATTTAAAAACATAACAGTGGAGGAAATGAGACAAAACACATTCACAGCTGGCAGAGTTTCCCCATAGAAGTTGCCCAAGAGTGGCATGGACATAGGGGTTACCTGTAAAGTTTTGGGCATTTCTAACACCATTTTTTTACTCTAAAGTCACATTGTTTTTGAAAGTTTAAAGAGACACTGGGAACGATGCCTTAATTATCCTTTTAATTAATTACTTTGCTCAATAAATATTCTTTGAACATAATAACATAGAAGTTAGACTTAATGAAAGAGTAATAAACCTGCTTTCTCCACCCCTGTCACAAATTTACATCTTTGACAGAAATCACTCACAGTCTTCATGTCTGTTTTATTAGTATAATTTATGTGCACAAAAATAGCAATACAATATATCAGTTTGATTTGACCTGCCATATCCTTGTTTAAATGTTTTGTATTATGTCAGTGAGGCAGCTCTTTAAAGTTCCAGTACTTAAAGCATAGTCTTTCATAGTCGTAAAAGTATGAATCCGTGCCAATTGTATGACCACTGTGATTTAATGTTTTTTGTTATGGTATTTTGAATAATAAAACTTGATAATAACTTTTAAATGCAATAATTATTTACTGCAGGTTATCATTTTCTTTACTGAGCCTGCTTTGTGCAACTTCTGTCTCAATAGGATGTGTTTGTGAAAATGAATGAGCGTTCCATCAGAATTAAGGGATGCATTAGTAGTTGTATAAATTTTGGACCAAGTGGTCCATAACACAATCTGATAATCACCATTAGAAAGCAGTGCAAATGAGGTAGGTTGGCAATGCCCACCTGGGTAGCAAGGCCATGCTATCAAATGTAAGAAAATTCTCTGCACTGGTTACCTGTCAAATGGCAAAAATGACCGCTTACTGCCCTCAAAGCTATGACTGATCAGGGCCCCAGAGATTGCTTGGCATCATTTGGTGCTAGAGTTTTCAGTCATGCAACTTCAGTTTTGTGGACCTCTCTCCTCATAAGAGTCCCATCATTGGACATTACCTTAAGGCTTAGCTGTATGCCCAAGTGTTTGCATAACACAACATCTGGTGCTGTATTGTAAAGCACTTTGAGTCCAACTTGGAGAATAGAGCTATGTAATATTTTATTATTATACTAGCGAATTGCCCGTCAAAAAATTACAGCAATAGAATTGTAAGGCAGGTAATGCTGTTTGGTGGAGACGCGCGGTGAATGGGTGTTGTGTATATTGTGTTTTTTGGGGGGGGGGTTGTGTCTGTTTGTTTTTGGAAGAAACTAATAATAACATTCTAAAATTAAAAGAACAATGTAGAAAATATGAGACACATAAAGAATTTATAGAGTTACAAGAAAAGCTCACAAGAGAAATCAATGCATTTAAGGATGAGTTAAAAGAGAGAAAAAGGAAAAACTTTATAAGAGACACAAAAGACTTTGAAAATGGTAAAGCTTACCAAACAGTGCAAAAAAAGATTTATTCACAACAAAGATACTCACGTCAGAGTAGTGCAACTGACACAGAACCTTCTGACAATGAAATAAGTGATACCTTCTCTAAAAAAAGAACTAATGCCAATAGAAATGAGAGAAGTTTTTTATCCATAGGAACCAAAAGAAAGAACAATCAAATGCCACTCAGAGAACCAAAAGACAAGAGAGTTTGGAATCATCAACAACCACAATAAAGACTAATCAATATGATAACTTACAAGTATATAATTTATCTAAATCTCCCTTAAATAAAGAACAAACAAGAGTATTAAGTCTAGGCCTAACATTCTCACCAACAGCGAGATTTCAACTGTTTGAACAAGTAAAAGATCTTAATTTATTTGCCCGAAAGTTGGCAATTCACAAATATCACAATTCAACAAGACAGAAATACCTAAGTCAAATAGGTTTAACAAACAGAGAACAAGAATGCCTAAAAGACTTTGAAAAACAACAAAGAGAAAACGAAGAGAAAAAAGGGAGAGTGTATATACCTAGTAAGTTTACACCAAACTTCTCACTCTGTCCACCACTAGAAATCTTTGTGGAACTAGTAACAAAAGAACTTAAAGAATTGGATAAAAATACTCCTAAATATACATCAAGTAATAATTTGAGTAGAAAAGAACAACAAGCATTAAAAGAATTACAGAAAAATGAAAATATCATTATAAAGCCTTCAGATAAAGGAGGCAATATAGTGGTATTAAATACCACAGACTATATAGCAATAACTCAAAAATTACTAGATGATAAAGAATGTTATCTGAAACTTAAGGAGGATCCAACAGATGAATGTATAAAAAGGTTAGAAAGAATAGTGGAAGAAGCAAAAGAAATGGAATTAATAACAACAATAGAAAAGAAATTCCTTATAAACAGAAGACCAACTATACCCACATTCTATTCTATACCAAAAATACATAAAAGCCTAACAAATCCCCCCGGAAGACCCATTGTGTCAGGGATAAACAGCATAACCCAAAATCCAAGTGTATATATAGATGAAATTCTTAAGCAATATGTAAAAATCCCCTGCCATCATTTGTCAAAGACACAAAAGACACATTGAGGAGAATAGATGGAATAACAATACAAAACAATTCCCTATTGGTAACAATGGATGTAGAATCACTCTACACAAGCATTAAACATGAACATGGATTACAAGTGGTGAAAGCATACCTAGATTCTAAAGGAGTGGATTATGAAAATCAAAATATATTTACCATAACATTATTGGAATTTGTTTTGGATAACAATTATTTTATCTTCAACAAACAATGGTATAAACAGATTAGGGGCACGGCAATGGGGATGCCGTGTGCCCCTAACTACGCAAATTTATATTTAGGCCACTGGGAAAATAATATAGTATTCTCAGAAAACAATGAATCTTATACACAAAAAATAGAACTATGGATAAGATTCATTGACGATATATTGGTCATATGGTCAGGCTCTGAAGAAGAACTCAAAGAGTTCATAAAAAAATTGAATAATAATGAACAAAATTTAAAATTAACATATGAGTTCAATAAAGAAATAGTGACATTCCTTGATTTAAGCATCTATGTAAATTCCAAAAAAGAACTAGCAACAAGAACTTATAGAAAAACAACAGCAACAAACTCGTTGTTACATTGGAAGAGTCACCATCCAATTTCAACAAAGAAAGCCATACCAACAGGACAGTATTTACGTATAAAAAGAAACTGTAGCAGTCAACAAGAATTCAAAATACAAGCTAAAGAACTACAGGAAAGATTCATTCAAAGAGGATACACAAAAAAAGTGTTGAAGAAAGCATACCATAGGGCCTTAACACAGGATAGAAATCAACTATTGGTTGAAAATAAAAGAGACAAAAAACAACAACCTATACGATTCATCACAAACTTCTCCAGTCAATCCCAACAAATAAGATCTATATTGCAAAAACACTGGAACATCTTGAAATTAGACAGAGATCTGGATGAAGTACTTACAGAACAAAGTACAATTACATACAGAAGAGCAAAAAACCTAAAAGATCTCCTGGTACATAGCCACTATGAAGAAAAGAAAAATAAGAGGAACTGGCTAATAGAAGGCCAAAAAGGATGTAAAGCATGCGGCAAATGTAAAGCATGTCCATTTTTATTAAAAATCACAGAATTTCAAGATGCAACAGGATTAAAGAATTATAAGATAAGACACAATATAAATTGTCTAACTGAAGGTGTTATCTACCAAATAATTTGCTCATGTAATAAAAAATACACAGGCAAAACCAAAAGACAGTTAAGACGCCGTGTATTAGAACATGTCAATGATGTTTTAAATTTAAAAGATACCCCAATAGCAAAACATGTACGTCATCATCACAACAATAATCCATACTGTTTGAAATTCATAGGTATTGACCACATACCAAAAACAGCAAGAAGAGGAGATTGGGATAAACACCTACTGTGTCAAGAGGCAAAATGGATATTTCAATTGGATACAAAAAAACCACAGGGTTTAAATGAAGAATTTACATATACAGCATTCATTTGAAAAAAACCTCTTATGAAAAATACCTAGATTTAATATATGAATAGGATACAAAAGTTTAACAGAAGAAAGTATATATATAGGGCCTCATTCTATTATCGGCCGTAAATCGGCCGTAAGGCTGCGATTCCTTGCGAGGGTTCAGTTAACTCGCGATTCTATTATACGGCCCCGCAAGGATCTCCTTTTACGGCCGGCCGCATATCTTGGAACCGTCCGTAATCTGTGAAATATAAAAACTGAAAAATAAATTCAAGCCTGCACTGTACAGCTCTGTAAATGCTAGGGATCATATTGGGGGACATGAGGATTAAAAGGAACCCACTCTCAAGCTTGCACATCTGCCCAAACCCGAGTTCAAATTAACTGTTTATTTTCCGGCTGTGGCGTGGGCGTGTCTGAGGTGCTCCAAGCACTCTGGACTTTTTACATGTATATTTTACGGATATTAAAAATAAAATATTTTACGGATTTGAGTACAGGATAATTATGTGCTATTTTTTCTAACACCTAAAATCCCTTTATAGTCTTCTCAAAGTGCAGGATGGCTTTATTTGAGCTATTTTATGTGCTTAATTGGTGCTAGCGAGACCTTTTTCCTGCAAGTAACTGCGGCTCGTTTTTAGCCTTGCAGAGAGGTTTCCCGGAGCAATTGAATTGCAAATCTCTTGCGGCCGTTTTAGATCAAAGGCTTTCCTCCGGCGCGAGCGGCCGCAAGAGATAGCAAGGCACCGGCCGCAAGCCTGCCGGAATCCCCGGCCGTAAGGGAATAGAATAGCAGAATAGCTTGCGGCCGGTCCTTACGGCCCCGCAACGGCTGCGGCCGATAATAGAATGAGGCCCATAGTATTCATTTGAAAGAATTACTAATAAAACAAAATACAAAAAAAAAAAAAAAAAAAAAGAAAGACAACTTTTGATAAAAGATAAGAAAAATTAAAAGAAGTAATTAGAAAACCATCTTTATCTATAAAAGTCATTAATATAATAATAATAAATATAAAACATAAATAAAATAAATGCATATAAATAAATAAATAACATAAACAAACAAATAATGAAATATAAATAAACAATAAAGAATATAGCAAAATAAAAAATAAAAATAAGTATCCGGATTAGATAAAAAATAAATTAACATGGTATGCAAAATAATTATAATTTAAAATCAAATAATATGTTTAGCAAACAAAGTTTTAATAAAATAATACAAAGGCATACTAATGCTAGCAAGTTAAAAGTATTGCTTTGAAAGTAATTTCCTTATTCAAAATCATTATACTTATTTAAATAATATAAAGATAATATAGTAAAAAAGAAAGTCAAAAGCAACATATGAAAATAAAGCATGCACAAAAACATTCAGGAACACAAAGAGTTAACTAACTGCCATAGAAACTATGGAACACAAAGAGTTAACTAATTGCCATAGAAACTATAAATAGCTCCACAGAGAAGGCAGCACTGTGCCCCTGATGAGTGAGAGACTGATAGAGCCTCACGAAACGCGCGTCGGGAGATTGTGACGTCATCAGTAAGCGCAATCACAGCGCAGACCACGCCAATATATCGTGGAGCATGATAGATACAGCTCAAAAGCCCCAGGTCCACTACTAACTAAAAAGAAAGATAGAAAGCCAATTCCTTCACCATAAAGTCTAAATATAGTAACAATAAAGTAATATACAAGAATAAGGAAATAGAAAAGCAAGAAAAAGGAAAAAGGAGTAAAAGCATAATTAAAGCAAAAAAACTGAAGAAAAAGGAGGACACAACCTCCTTCTAAAAAACAATAGACAGAAGCATTTAGGAAATATATAGTTTAAGAAACAGCATAATCAGGAGTGTATACATTGTTTAAAAATAGCACAGTATTAGCACTATAAATGAATAAGGTAAAGTAGTGACTGTGACAGACTAACAGTCACGAGGTAAAAGGGTAATATAAGAAGAAATAAGCACTAAGTCAAATAGCACAAGCACTTTAAGATAAGAATTTTTGAATAACACAACTTGAATTATAATGCACTTTAAGAAATAGAATTCCGAATTAACATAAATAAACAGGACAAAAGATTAACACAAAAGAAATGCAAAGGCACTTAAAACATATACTCCAGTGAAGTGCTGTATGAATAAACAAAACTATACAACAGACAAAAGGATTATAAAACCTTATCTTAATCTTATGTAAAAAAAAAAATAATTTTTTTAATCTTATGTAATTTAAAATCCAGGGTACCTGATAAGGATTTGACTAAGGAAACATACCCAAAAATACACAAATACAATTGAATTGAAAAACCAAATATTTTATTGACTTGAGCATAATAAAGTAATTAAATAAAAAAGCTGTGATCAAAGCAAAGAATATAATAACAACAAAAATAAAACTTAAATAAACCTCTAATAATTTGCTGGACGTCAAAAAACCCAAAGGATTAAACACCTTGGGTTTAACATGATTTTTTTAATCGTTGCATTTTTAACAACATTTTAAATGTACAAATAAAGATTGAATTTTTTAAAATTAGTATGTGGCAATAATAATTAAAATAAAGGCTGCATAAAAGGTGTTTCTGTACAACCTTGGTTGGTTGTTCAAGGATTCCTAAATAGGATCCACAGGACAATATTTTGGTACGTAATGTAATAATACATTAATAAATGAATATACTTTACCTATTTGGAAGTAATATATGCAGGAAGCATTGTGCTGAAGAGCTGACTATCTGTTTTGCTGTTCCTGCAGCATACAATGTAGGTTTGCAGTGTTGTGAAGCTGAGGTGTAAGTGTCAGCAATGTGTGCAGTGGGTAGTGTAAATAGGCTGCGGGCGCGAGGGGAAGCCGTTAGGGTAGCTGTGTACTTCCGCATTGTGTAAATTAGTGTTGTAAAATGGCGGCTAATGTGTATGTGCAAGGCGGCTGTGTATGATGTAGCGTCCTTGCTAATGGTGTATCTTGTTGCTCGTACGGCTGTTTGGAAAATCTGTATGTGCTTGGTGGTGTTTTGCGTGTTTAGAGTCCTGTAGCCTTGTTTTCTTTTTTTTCGGCGGCCATTTTTTCTCTTGCTTAGGGGATTTTCGTATGTGTAAACTCTTCAATTTGTACTTAACTTGAGGTGTAACTTCACTTGCAGAGGTCCTGGGTGCCCCCCCTTGCTGTGGGTAATCTTTTATGTGTGTATTTATTGTGTTTTTAATGTATTTTTGTGTGCGCGGTTCGGGCGTTAAGGTCATATTTTTGCGAGCTCGTAATGTTTTTTTTTCTAAGTCCCGTGGCTCGTATTTTTATATGGTAAGACTGTAAATTTTCCGGTGTAAGTCCCGTCTGCGGCTCATTGCAGCCGACGTGGGAGCCTCCACCTCGCGAAGCGAGGGGCCGCATTTGCGGGCCAAAAGTCGTAGGGAGCTGCTCCTTGCCAGCAACTGCGGGCCTCGCTATGCGAGCCCGCAGCATTAGCAACAACCTGCATGCTCACAACTATATATGTGATATTCTGAGGGACAGTAATGCTAACTGGGATTTTTGCTGAGATGCAATTCCATTTGAAGGTTTTCAGCAAATAATTATAATCTTCATTTAGAAACTTGTATTAGCAGAGTGTTTGCTATATGTTTATATTTAAACTCATTTTATTCTATTTCCAGGCACAGACACCAAGTCCAGCAGAGTATCAGTCGTTCTGGACTAAATCACACAAATACCCTCCTTCTTATGCACCTTTCTCCATCAATGCTGAGCGATTTCCCCACACGATGAAGGATGACTCCCTCAACCCCAGGTTATAATAATCTATATTAATTAAAAGCTGGAAGTGAGAGATTGTAATGTAACCAAATAGATCACTTGTAAGATTTCTACTGTTATGGTGTGCATAGTAGTAGAGACTTCCTAGAGACTTTTTAAAGAAGGTACTTGAGCCAACTCCTGTCCTCGAGGGTTGAGCCTTGTCAGGTTTCCAGATTTTCCACTTTGGGAAGATAGATACATAAATCAACACTATTAAGACATTGATGGAGTTGTATGTATTCAAACAAGTCCAATGGCTGGTGTGCATCACAAACATAAATTACCTGCAACTGCGGAGCTTGGAAGTGGAAATGTAAAGCCGGCAGATGGCAGACACATTAAATCTATAGTTACAATAAGCTACAATCAAGAACCGTTGTCAAAAGTGAACAATACTTTAAAAAAATAAAGACAGATTTTCTGCAGATATAATTTCAAGCTGTATTGGCCGCTAAAATTGTAAAAAAGTATCCTCTGAACATACTAGCATAGAGCCCTATGTAAATCAGGTGCTTTAAGCTAGGGCACTGCCGTAAATCGGCTGCGGGAGCTTTTTTCCCTAACTTCTACACTAATGTAAATCTTTCACTCCCCAAGATTAGAGGACTCAGTTCACAGCCGTAAACCCTTGCCTTAGCCGCAACAGCTTTCTGTGTATGGAATAGCCAAACCAAGCTTTACGGATGAGACAGGACTCTAGGAACCAATAGGAAATGAGAACGTCATGAATATTATAATTAGTGAGAAGTGCAGTAACAACTACCGTAACTAGGCTGTGACAATGAAACAGATATATATATATATATATATATATATATATATATATATATATACTGTATATATATATACATATATATATATATATATATATATATATAATGTAATTATTTTTTATTTATTAATATATTTTGATATTAAAAAGGTGTGACAATTGTATTTATAGCTTCAGTAAATAGAGATGTGTTTATTTTGTGTTAAAATGTGATATATTTATAGACCATGCATTACAGTGTTTGTTCCTAGGCAACTTTGTTTTGTGATATGTATTAACCCCTTGAGTATGAAGTATGTATCATAAAACAAGTTTAATACGAACACATCCTATTTTTTACATACACATATGTTGATATTGGATTGTTAAGTGTCAACATTTTATACATTTTCATAATTATATAGTACTCTTTGTGCTATATTGTCACTTCTGGGGGACTCGGCAAAGGTTTGCAAACCACTTGCGAGTGGTCTCTGGTACTCGTAAATCTTTCTTCTGCTTTTTGTCGTTACGGCAGTGTCCTGATTTGCGAGTAATCCATAAAATCTTATTAGTACAGAGTTCTGGTGTCAGAGTTTGATGGAGAAACTCGTAATTTATTGTCAGTGCGAAACTCAAAGGGTTATTTATGCCTTACTTTTTGGCTTTGTTGTGAAGTTCATTCGTAGCAGTGTCCCACAGGAGTTCACTCGCAATGTTTTAGGGATGGGTGACTAGCATAGCTAGGTAAAAGATTTTGTGCCACTACAGCACTCGCAATCGCTTTTTCGTGAATTAGCATAGGGCCCATTGAAAGTGGTCAATAATAAACTGCACATGGGGTTACTTGGTGTATTCATTGCATTTATTTAATGCTTACACCAGTGGGTACTGCAACATTTATGTTGTAGTTGTAGAAGATGGAGCAATAGCAAAGTATTGTGGTGAACTGAACTGCTGATTGTCACATGTTGGGCATAGTCTCTGTATGAGGTGATTTGATGACTTAGTCAGGGAAGTAATAGGTTTTGCCATTTATTGTCCTGAGGCGGTGGGTATTATTAAATATTTGAAAGCTTGAGAGTGAGTCTGATGCAGTGAAACTGAGGGTGGGTTATGAGAGTGGAAATGAAGGTAAGTGTAGAAGCCATGTGGGTAATGTATTTGTGAATAATGGTAAGTAGGCAGCCTCGTTGGGTGTCTTATATATGAGGATGATTAGCTGTTCTTATCTGCAGTTAGTGTCTATTTTTACAGTGGATATAAGCTGGACACATTTCTTTGATACACATAATTGATGTAAATAACCCTCAATATTTTCTCTGAAGCCCAGGGACGTATGGACATGACATTGAGGTGGGCAGGAAGGTATCTTGGCCTGGCAAGTTCGGATCCACTGACTGGACAGCATTGCCAAGTCTGGAAAGACGGACTTTTAAATCAGAGGTAAAAGTGTAATTCAGTTGACAATAGACATAAGCAATTGGCAAAGCAGAACTCTGGTTAATGTATAGTGAATTACCATTTGTCGGGAAGATAACAACACAGCCATTGTATACAATATCTACATCGCTTCATCCTTGGCAAATAAATATTTTATAAGTTATTTACAATCTATATTCAGTGTGTTTTGGTAGTAATAATTCAAAATCTCAGTAAATGAAAACGTTGTTTATACTGATCTTTCCTACATAGAAGTTATTAAAGCTGGACTACTCCAGTGGCCGTTTAATTGTTCATATAAAAATGACACAACATATTTTAGCTGGGTGCTGAGTACAAAAACTGGTATTGTTTCTAAAATATATAAAACTGCATTTTTGGGCAGCACTGTTTAAAGGGTCGCTAACTGTATATATTTTTCAATTTAAAGAATCACTGACGCCTCAGATATATATTATATATACTGCTAAAGAGCTAGGCTTTTATATTGGGCTAATGTTTTTAAAATCGCAAAATAACTTTTTGACCTAAGCACTTCCATTGCTCTTTAAAAGCCTTCCTATGTGTTTGTCATATTGCATGTTTTTTATATAACATTTAAAATAGGTTTTTATATTTTAACACGTCATATATTTATGCTGATGATTAATTTACCTCCAGAAAACCTATATGGCATCCATTATATAGAGACCGCAGAATTAGAAAGTTATAGGGATGTTTTCTTATTTCTGTATCTTGAAAATCTAAACAAACCAACTTATATTATATTTGTTTCTGGAATCATCGCTGATAAAAAAAACAGTGACTGGTTCTTTCAAAGGAGAATCAAGCCATAGAAATGTTCTTGTTTTCACTGTATTTAAATGTAAAATTAGTATCAAACACGTTACCTTACTGTGGTGACGCTGAGTATGTGCATACCAAAGTGATGGGAGTAGATTTATGCCCAATCTTTTATTTATCACTTTTGCTAAGTATATATTTTTCTATTTTTCCTAATTTGAAAAATGATAAAGTAAGTGATAAATGAATGGGGGGTAACATATTTTGCTGTGTTTCAGAAAAGCAAACTTCACATGCACCTTTGGTTTCGAAAAATACAAAGCTCAAAAATTAATTTCAACAGACAGGTTCCATTAGTGCTCAATATGCTATTGTTGGTATAATGACATTAGCCAAGACATATACGCTGTGCTGAAGTCCTCTCACACAATAATATTGACTGACCCTTTAATAATATCACACTACTTATCTTGCAGCTGTAATAATAACTGATATTATTATTTTTTACTTTTTTTTCATTTTCAGCTTGCAACCGACAAAGAATTTCGGAAACATCGGAACCGTGTAGCCTACCTGAACCTTTATTACAGTTAGATGGAACTCAGTGTCTGCGATGTGCTGCATGACAACAAACCCGACAAAATATGCATAACTTACTAGTATATTATTATTGTGTTTAGTGAAAAACGGCCACCATGGCAGAGAGACTTGCACCTACCACTTTTTCAGGGAATTATGCTCCTTTCCCACTATTTATTTATAAGATATGTCTATCTTTCTCATACTGCTTTTTGACAATTCAAATAGAAACACTATGGGTAACTTCTTTCTGAACTGTGAGACAATCACGTGAAAGAGAATCAAGTCTGTCTTCCCTTGTAAAGAACTTTTAAGTCACTCCACAAAAAGTACCATTAACTTTGTGAACTGTAGTCTCTTGTAACTGTACTGGTCCAGATTAAAAAAAAAATTGTTACTGATTGTTATTGTTATGTTTACTGGTCATGGCTGTCATCTATGCTCCATTCTTTTTATTCCCACTACTCTCGTCAATACTGAACCATATTTACTAACTAGCGAATTGCCCGTCAAAAAATGACGGCAATAAAATTGTAAGTGAGCTAATGCTGTTTGGTGTATGGTAATCAAATAAACAATACATTAATAAAGTAATATACTTTACCTATTTTCAAGTAATATATTTAGGAAGCATTGTGTTGAAGAGCTGGCAATCTGTTTTGATGTTGCTGCAGCATACAATGTGTGTATTCAGTGCTGTGGAGCTGTTTTGATGTTTCTGCAGCATTAGTGCTGTGGAGCTGCTGTGTAAGAGTGATGAATATGTGCAGTGTAATAGTGTGCGTGCACGAGGCAAATCCGTTAGCGTAGCTGTGTACTTCCGCATTGTATAAGTTATTGTTCTAAAATGGCGGCTAATGTGTGGTATGCTGCTGTGGCTTATTTAGCGTCCTTCGTTTTGTATGTCTTATGACTTTTTCGGAATATCCGTAGCTGTTTGGTGGTGTTTTGCTTGTTTCTGGTGGTGTTTTGCGTGTTTAGGGTCCTTTAGCCTCGTCTTCATTTTGTTCGGCGGCCATTTTTTCTCTCGCTTAGAGGATTTTTGAGTGTCTAAACTCTTTTATTTTACGTTAAATTGAGGTGTAACTTCAGTTTACGATGTCCTGTGTGCCTTCGGCGCTCTATGCCAGCAACTGCGGCCCTCGCTTCGCAACTGTGGCCCTCACTTTCAATGCTCGCAACTATATATGTGATTATTCCTATTCAGAAATAGCTTTTCTAGTATATCTTTTTTCCCCTGTATTTATTGTATTTCATGTATACAACATATAGTGAAGGCAACTTACAAGGATAGGATAAAGGTAACAAGACGGGTAAATAAAAATACATAAACAAAAAAAGATTGCACATCACTGTACCTATTTATATTTAAGAAACATTTGGCCACTTAATTACAAATATAAGTGTCATTAGTCATTCACATTAATTTCACATCTGTCATTAAATCATTTTAGTTTTTATTATCACATTAACACACATCCCCTGAAATCTGGACTATTGATGGACCTTGTTTCACTATAGCGGGGATGGATTGCATCTTAATGAAGAGGGAGCTGGTGTGCTAGGGGAAAGGATGATAGAACGGCTGGGGGAGATTTTTTAAACTAGTAGGTGGAGAGGAGGTACTAGTAATGTAATAAAAGTAATGGGAGTAAGATACAAATTAACTAATCATGTAGGAGGAGATGGGGGAGGGTTGGTATAGTATACTCAATAAGGAGGTACTGCTAAGTAACCCAAGTACAGAGGTACTTCTAAGTAACCCAAGTACAGAGGCAGGCACTTCAAAACTACAAACTCATAACATATGGTGTATGCTCGCTAATGCCAGAAGCTTGGCAGGAAAAATGGTTAGAATTATTAGCAGATAATGAGAAATGGGATTTAATAGGCATTACTGAAACGTGGTGGGATGAATTTCATGACTGGACTGTTAATCTGGATGTTTATAACCTATTTAGGAAAGATAGTAACATTGGTAAAAGAGGAGGAGGGGTCTGCCTGAATTTAAGCCTATAGTCAGAAACGATATTTATGCTGGAACTAGCGATAATGTTGAATGTTTGTGGGTAGAGTTAAATAGTGGAGGAGCAAATTATAAAAGAAAAATGGTAGGAATATGCTATAAACCGCCCATTTTTAAATGAAAGTGATGAATTTCAATTATTGCTACAGATTGGTAATGTAGCTAAGCATGGGCAAGTTCTAATAATGGGAGATTTTAACTACCCTGAAATAAACTGGATGAATGAGACCAACAGTTCAGCGAAGGGGAGCAGGTTCTTGAGTACACTCAGGGATCATTATCTGGCTCAGGTTATACAAGAGCCTACTAGAAATGAGTCTATCTTGGATTTAGTCATCACAAATAATATTGATATAGTATCAAATGTTGAAATAGGGCAAACTTTGGGAAACGGTGATCACAACACAGTGTCATTTGAGATTTAAGTAAATAAACAAAATTGTAAGGGGCGAACAAAACTTAATTTTAAAAGGGAAGATGTTAACAGTCTATGGGCAGCAATACAAAGTATATACTGAGAACTGACGGGTAAAAATACTAAACAAAAATGGACAACGTTCACATCCTTACTAAACATACATACTTGCCACCAAAATACTACTAAATTTTGTCATTTTCACCTAAAAAACATCTCTAAAATCCGTCACTATCTGACACCAGACACAGCTAAAATTCTAATTCACTCTCTCATCATATCCCACCTCGACTAGTGTAACTCACTCTTTGCTGGCCCCCATCACCTGTCTGGCCCCACTCCAATCCATATTAAATACATCCGCTAGACTCATCTTCCACACTCAACTCTCAGTGTCTGCAGCACCTCTCTGTCAGTCACCCCATTGACTTCCCATAGCCTCCAGAATAAAATTCAAAATCTTGACTCTAACATATAAAGCTCTCAATAACAATTTACTCTCTTACATTAGTGCTCTCATCTCAAAATACTCTCCCTCTTCACTCTGCTAACGATCTCACCTCCTCTAACTCCTGACTCCAGGACTTTTCTTGTGCTGCCCCTATTCTTTGGAATTCCTTGCCTCGCTCCACTAGACTATCCTTCTACCTCAAAACCTCACTAAAAACTCATCTGTTTAAAGAAGCCTATCACCTTCAGCCTTGATATGTAGAACGCATCTGTCACCGATTTATCCAACCCGTACCCTTTAGACTGTAAGACTGTTAGTTTTAAATCTTTTGGAGGAAAGCACTATGTATGTTTGATTTTAAACACAATAACAGGGCCCTCCATTTTTGTGCAATGTGCTAAAAAATGGTTTGTACTTAACCCTTGCAGAGCGCTACATATTATGTTGGTGCGTTAGAAATAAAAGATCACTAATATAGTTGTAGGGTTCCCTGGTGGCCCAGTGGATAGGATGCAGGTGCACCACAGCATCCTGGGTTTAAATCCAGTCAGGGAACCAATAGGTCACACTGGTCAGTACTCTGATGGGAGACCACCTGGAAATACCAGGAGCTGTATGCGGTTGCCCACTGGAGAAGGAACTGGCAACCAGCTCCAGTATCTCTGCTATGAAAACCAAGTGGATCAGCATGGTGTGTTGTCCATGAGGTCACGGAGAGTCTGCATTTACGTTTTTAATATAGTTGTGGTACTGCGAGTTTGTGTGTAACGCTCGCAAAATTACAACCTTGAAAATTGCAACAGTTGCAGAGCGATTAAAAGCAAGTACATGGCAGAAAGACAAAATGGTAAATCACGCTTAGTTACTATGCCCGAGGCTGTACATCTACAGGCTTCAAAATTGCAACAGTTACAGAAAGATTACATATCAAGCTCGGAAGTACATGGCAGCAAGCCCAAATTGTGTTTCTATATGTAACATTTCAGGGCCTGTTCTTGATCAAGTAAGCAAGACCTGCAACTTGCTGCTTCGATAGAGCCAAACAAATATGAGGTGAGGGAGAGAGAGAGAGAGAGAGAGAGAAGGGAAGGAGAGAGAAGGAAGGAGGTGGGAGTGAGAAGGAGGGAAGGAGAGAGAAGAGAGGAGGGTAGAGAGTGAGAAGGAGGGGGAGACAGAGAGGGAGAGAGAGGAAGGAAGGATGGAGAGAAGGGGAATCAGGGAGAGTAAGAAGGAGGAGGAGCGAGAGAAAGAGAGAAGGTAAGGGAGGAAGAGAGTGAGTAGGAGAGGGAAAGATAGAGGGAGAGAGATAGAAGGGGAGGGAGAGAGAGGGACAGAGGGAGAGAAGGAGCGAGAGAGAAGGAGGGAGGGGGAGAACAAGGGAGAGAGAAAGAGAGAGAATAAGAGAGCTAGAAGAACAGAGAGAGAAAAAAGAGACAAAACAAGGGAGAGAGAGAGAAGGAGGGAGAGAGAAGGAGAGGGAGAAAGGATAGGGAGAGAGTGGGAAGGAGAGAGAGAGAGTGAGCACAGAGAGAGAGACATGGAACACGTGAGGGTGCACAGAGAGACAGAACACACAATATTATACCATCATTTTTGACGGGCAATTGACTAGTAATAATAATAATAATAAAAGATATGGAGTAAAAAACAGGAATTTAAATTATACAAACAAGAGGGGACAGAGACTGCCTTACGTAAGTACAAGGAAATCAACAAGGCTTGCAAAAGAGCTATTAGACTGGCTAAAATACAAAATGAAAAGTTAGTTGCATAAGAGAGTAAGACTCACCCTAAAATATTTTTTAAGTATATAAATGGGTAGAAGGCTAGGAAGGAAGCTATAGGAGCATTACAATGTGAAATGGGCCATCTGACAATTAGTGACCAGTAAAAGGCAGATGAGCTAAATAGAGTATTTTCTTCGGTATACACAAGGGAGGTACCAATGGTTATGCAACATAATAGGGCTACACTACCTTCACCAAATAATTGGTTTACGCTGAAAAAAATCCAAAAGAGGTTGGAAAAAATAAGTTTTAATAAAGCCACAGGTCCTGATGGTATACATCCAAGGGTACTGAGGGAACTGGGTTCTGTAATAGCCAAACTATTATATCTAACTAGCGACTTGCCTGTCAAAAATTGCGGGCAATAAAATGTGTAGGCTGTGAATGCTGTTTTCCACCCAATGTGAGTGTCTGACGCTCTTAACTTTTTAGTTATAAGAATTACAATTATAGTAAATCCGTTTATTTTTTTAACATGCAACTTGTAGTTCAACAACTGGTAAACCATCCTTTTTTAACAATAATAACCTTTTAAATTGTCATCTATGCATGACTAATATAACAATGGGTCAACTTAGTATGAATCAGTATTGTAAACCATTACATAAAGCTTTTTAACATGCAACTTGTAGTTCAACTAATGGGAAACCATTCTTTTTTAACAATATTAACATTTGAAATTAACAGCTATACAGGAGTAATATAGCAATGGGTCAACTTTGTAAGAATGAGTATTGGAAACCATTACATAATGCTTTGTAACATGTAACGTGTAGTTCAACTACTGTTGAACCACATAGTTATTAAATCCAGTAGAAGGCAAACAGAAAAAAAAATGGATTTCTTGAATTTCTACTAATGCTTTTAATTGCGCGATGGTCTCCTTGTAACGTTTCAAAAAGTCTTCACACATATTTAATTTAAATGTTTCCCACAAAGCTAATGCATCAGGTACATTGCAAAAGATGCAAATGAATGCAAATTGTTCTCTCATTTGCTTTGGCATTTGACATAGTAATGCTTCTTCTAGGCATCTCTCCCATTCCTTATCATCTGCCAGGAAATTTTGATGTCTTGCAGCTTATTGGAAACTATCATAAACTATGTCATAACTTTGTGCACCGGGAACATGTAAAATAAGTAATCTTAAACTGAAACGTTCAATGTCTCTTGGACTAATGGTATAAATTCTTGGGATAATTTTATTTGTATCTTTTTTTTGTTGTCGCCATTGGGAATTTACGAAAACATAGTGATATGGAATCTCAATGTATAAACATTATCTGGCCTCAGTTTCCTCGAAATTTAAATGAAACCTTGCAGTTAGTGTTGTTGCTCTATGTTCATTTTGGGCTATGGCATGTCTTTCATTCCCTGCAGTAAAGCAAACAAATTGACTTTGTGGCAAATGTACAGCTAATCGATACACAGCATGTGACTGATCATGCATCTCAAATTTCAGAAGACGCCACATTGCTTCTGGAGCACTGACATAGTGAGCATCTAAATACCATGGAAGTTCATCATGTAAAATTGGATTGTTTTGTTCATGTTGCTGCATCATATCATTTGTATATATATTTATACACATATTTTATGGATTTGCTAGAAGTGCAAGCTTTCACATTTATGTGTGCATTGTACTTCATCAGCAAATGTGTATGGAACTACATATCTATTATTGACCTTTTGGCCAGGAATAATAGGTGTTTGTCCTTCTCTTCTTTTATATATAGGGTATCCATCACTATTAGCATACGTTTGCATTTGAAATTGTTTTGGGAACTCTTTTGTGCATTTTTGTAATGGTGATACCAACTGATCAAAATGCCTCCAACTACAGCCTTGTGTGCCATCCAGATCATTGTTTTAGAGTGGATTGAAGGACCATTTTCATCAGAATAGTTAGTTACTTATTTTCTTAGATTTTCTCTGATTTTTTGATCTTTCATTTAGTTTTGTTGTATTTCAATGTTGAGGGTAACGCTCCTATGTTGAGATCAACAGAAATCATACCGTGATCTGACCATGTTATAGGACCGATTTCTATGAGAATTAGCTACTTCTGTTAAAATGTAAATTTCTTCTACTTTGATGTCTTCTATTTCTTACTTTCCTTTTATACATTATCATGCTTTTCCATACCCTCAACAAAGGCTATTCAATAGCAGACTCAACCTTGTTTAAACTTATATTACTAATTATTTCACGTGTATGTGTGATTTTATTTATAAACAAGTGACTGTTCAGTGCTTTTATTTTTGTAAACCCCTTTTACGCTCTTTTATCTTACTCTCTTATTTTATATTTTATTATATGTAAGTCTAATGTTCCATTACTTTTTTTTTACCCAAAACAATCAAGTAATAATATTTTACTCTACCTTTTATATACATTTATAGATTATGTGATTCTTCTTTCTTTTATTATGAACTAGTTCCTTTTTTCTTTCTTATGTTACGTTCTTCTCCTCCTAGTGAAGAATTACAAAACATTTATTTTCTTTTCTATTTCTTGTGATCTTAAACAATATTTAAATCTGTTATACTCTTTCATTTGTTAACCAAGCTTCAAGGATTTTACTTCTTATACCCTTCAATTATACATTTTACCTAAAAGAAATTATTCTGCCCCCAGCCAAAAACTTATCCTATTTCTCACCCCATCTTGTGATGCTTTTATTTATTTTTTTGGGAGGGATTGGCTCTTATACTCTGGTTTATTACAATGTATTTTTAATTCCCCCAAAGCTTTTTCTCCTTCCTCTTCATTTCTTACCAAAATTCTCCTTCCGTTTACCAATATTATCAAGTGCATAGGATAACCCCATTTGTATATTACTTGATTTTCTTTTAGCTGTCTGGTAATATTCCTCAACTCTTTCCTTTTAATCAGTATCTCCCCCGATAAATCTGGAAATATCTACATTTTTTCGTATGGATTTTCGTATTTCTCCCTTTCATATGCTTTCCTCATTCTTGCATTTTTATACATGACAGAATGCCATCTTATAATAACATCTCCAGTATACTCTTCCTTCAAGTTTCTAGGGAGAAGAATTCTATGAACATTCTTTATAAGCATTTCTGAACTCAATTCTGATGGGACCAGAGAGGTTAGGAAAGATGTGACAGCTCAAGACTGATACATTTTGAATGTCTTCACCTATACCCCTTAAACTTATATTGTTCCTTCTTGAAAAATGTTCTAGTTTTATACTTTGATTTCTTAATAACTCTACCTCTTTGTTTTTATTTTTTATTTCTTGCTCTAATAATTGATATTTCTCCTAAAGCGTGTCACTCCTATTCTCCAAGCTCTCTGTTCTCATTTGCACTATGTTTATCTCTGTTGTATTTTGTACAATTTCCGTTGTCAATTCTGAAATTATTAAGTCTCTAAATTCCTGCAATAAATCATTCATCATCCCACCTGTTAATGTTTGCTCCTCTAATTCCAAGTCTTTACTTGAATCTTCTAATCTTGAGCCCTCATTACTGGTTGAATGAGCCATAGTGCAGTCTAAATTTACTTTTGTTTCTACTGTTAGAAATGTTTCCTCATTAGAATCCAGTTTACTTAGAAGGGCAAAAAAGCTTTGTCTTGCTTTTTTAAGTTGTTGTTTTTTTTCCACTCTTGCCTTAGTTTTACCCCCCTTCTTCTTCATTCTCTATAGAAAATAGAAATACTCTCCTAGACTTACTTACCTTCTTATTCCTCTTACTGTTTTCCTTTGTCTTTAAACCAATGTATAAGCTCATTCATAAGTTCACATATGAACCAGATGTATTCTATGTTTCAGGTTAATTACCCACCTGGCCAATAAACATTAGACACCTGGCCAGTACTTTTGAGATTGATCTTAAATCTGTATCTCTAACCGGTTCTGTATCATTAATTATTCACAAAAAAGGTAAGATACATATAGACAATAACTAATAACAGCAAGCAAATACAAAAATGTGTGGAATTTCCCACTGTATTTTTATGGGCTAATTCCTGCATTCACATAATATACCTATGTTCTCTTTCTCTTCCCCTTCCTCCCCCTCCCTATCTCCTCTTTCACCCTTCTCCTAGGAAATATAGCCCTTTACACAGGTTCCAACACTAACAATTTTTACCAGCCATACCATAGATGTATTGTTGTTCCTAATAATCCCTATCATCTGGAACCCAGCAAGATAAACAGTAAACCCAGAACTGCAGAAAATGAAATTTCCTCAGGGAATTGCCCTTTTCTGAAGGTCTAAAAAAGTCACATATCTTCTTATGGGCTATGTCACAGTATTTCTTTAAGACCGTTCCAGCACCTCTTTTAGAGTTAAATGTCCCAGAAATTAAGGCATCCTATTTGTGGCATATCACCTTCAACACATTGTGCCTCCAATTCCAAACAGATATAGCTTATAGCTTGAGTCTATTGACTGCCAGATTATCAAATTAAGAGGAATTAAAGCTTCACCATAGCCCGATCTTTATATTATTTATTTTTCTACTTTCCAAAAGGATGAGTTTAACACCATTAAATTCTCTTCCTCACGTTTCTTCTGGAAAAATATGGTCAAAAGTTCTGGACAAATCATGAATAATTTCTGTACCTTACAGTAGATGGTGTATACCTGCCATGATTCATCCACTATATTTGTACAGAGTTATATCAGCCTTTTAGTTTGATTTAGGTTTTCTAAGAATAGTTTCAGTATCTGAAAAGGGTCTATATTTTCCTGGGCTTAAAACAGTGCAAAAGAAGGATTCATTTTAACTTAAATCCTCTGTTACACCCCAGCCCTGCACCAGTTCACTAAGTGGCTGAAACAGCCTTTTACTCGCTGTGACCTCCTCACAATGTTCTTTGTATTGCCGATATGATATTCTTCTATGCTGTACAAATGGTAATGCTGGGTCGAGAGCTGTACTTTTGTGACCCTGAATCAGGGACTCCACTCACTGTGTACACTCTCTGCTGCTCCCCCTCCAGCCCCAGCTTCTGTTGTCTGTCTGCTTCTGCAGCGTTTTAGCATCTGCTGGTTCAGCTGCTGTGATATCAGCTCTCTCACTTAGGATATCAAGACTGCAGTTTACTGCACATAACAGGAAGGTCCTTATGTCTTTTCTTGTGATGCAGGGTCATTTGGGGTGACATAGGTTATTTTCGTAGGAACTCTAAATGCAACCACTCAGGGGTCTGAGCAGGAGCACCATTCATTCAGTGTGCTCAGCGTGGCTACTCCCTGGGAACTGCCGCCATTGCCCTGTTAGCTGCAGCTGCTAACTCCTTACTGGGCGTGGTCCATCACCCATCAGCCTCCCAACCTATAACGTCTTTGATCATTATTGCAATCTCTTTTCAGAACCATATTTACTTGACATTGGCAATTGATTTATTTGAGCATGTGCCTGTTGTTCTTTTTCAACCTTTGCTAGATTTTTGTATGCTTGACTATATGGGTTGTTGGCCATAATGTTATCCAGCTGTTCAAAGACTATGTGTAAACATTGTTTATTTTTAGGAAGCATCATCCGTTGTTCAACAGCTTCCATTGTATCTAGGACATATAACTGTGCACATTTCCTTTGCTCTCCTGCTTGTGGGTGTAAATGTGAAGTCCGGTGGTAAATTTGTCCTTGTACTTTAAAACAGTAGGGGCCATGTCCTGGCAGATTTTTTGCTAATGTAGCACCGATTGAAGCAAATGAAATTGCACTACTATAAGACCCGATGTTTTTTTTTAAATTACTATAATTTGGAAATGTTGGATCACTCATTATACTTTTTAAATATTCTGGAAATGTGTGTCTTTCTGGAAGTCCTTTCTGACAGCAGCTAATAAACTCTTCATCAGTTGGTCTTTCCTTGAGAGAATGACAAACCACATTGTGTAATCCACAATAATGACTCTCTACTGATAGTGCTGTAAATAAGGGACTATCCTGAGCTTCCTCAACACAGATATCACTACAACTTTGTATATCAACATTGGTGTCATCTATATCAATATTGGTGTCATTAGGCAATGTTTCACAGATATTATGTTTTTTACTGTTTCTTTTCTTTGTAGCTCTGTCACACTCAGTTTGTCCTTTTTTAGTTATTTTTCTTTTATTGGCAAGTCTCTGTCGGTCTTTTTCTCTTAATCTTTGTGAAGTCTCGGGCGATTGTGCATCTCTCCATCTTTGCTTCCGTTCCCTTGCCATTTTTCTTTTCCGTTCTTTCTTTTTTTCTGCATTGTCCGCCATTGTAATCTGTAATTGTAAATACAGGCATTTTACTTTCAATTGTACTGTTTTGTTATATAGCAAACAATGGCAATCATAACATTAGTAAGATGTGTTTTTTTTTACTTACCTGAAGTGGTAATGGATGAAGTTATTTTCCACTGTGTGATGGTCTTTTATTTCTTCCAATCTGTAAGATATAATGTGTTTTTTATTTATTGCACATATTGTTTTTAACTGTCATCAATTCAAAACCTAAAGAGCATTAATGAAACAGTAAAATTACCTGAAATGCATTGGTAATGATTTAATTCAAATAATTAAGTAATCAATCAATGTCTGTTTTTAATTGGCATATGCATGGAAACATAAAGAGCTAAGCATATATATATTGATCAATAGGGTCAGTGTAAAGTATTCTTTTTTTTCAATTCATATTTAACTAATAAATTAATATACGTTAATTAATTAATTAATCAATAACTGTCATCAATGCAAAACATAAAGAGTTAATCATGATTTCCTAAAGAAGGGTATCATTGAAATGTAAATTTCATATCCAAACACAAAGAACTATGAGCAAACTATAGATTGACCTGAAAAGGATTTGTACTGTTTTGATTCAATTAATTAATGAATCAATGAATGTATGATGTTTAATTGGCATACATTCAAATGTAAATAGCTAAGCCTCTATGTATTCATAAATAAGGTCAGTCTAATTTTTTTATTTGTAATTATTAATTACGAATTAATTAATTAACTAATATACGTTAATTAATTAATCAATAACTGTCATCAATGCAAAACAAAAATACTTCATTCTGTTTTCCTAAAGAAGGGCATCATGCAATGATATACCTTTAAAGTTGATGTAATTGCAGATGAAATGCTGCAGAGCTCACAGTCTGTGTTCATGCAGGTCCAGTGTTCACAGAGATGAAAAAACTGTAAAATGACGTTTGGCATACATGCAAAACATAAAGGTCTAAGCACCAATGTATTCATGAATAAAGGCAGTATAAAATATGAAATGTAGCAGGTGTCAGAACATAATAAACTGATGTAAATGTTTAACTGCTCTGAGGGTCCTATCCCAGTCAGGCAATGGGCAGTAATACAGATATATAAGTCCAGTGGAAAATCTACATATTTTTTAATGCAGAGTAATATATATATACATATATATATATATATATATATATATATATATATATATATATATACCGTATTTATCGGCATATAACACGCACTGGCGTATAACACGCACCTCATTTTAAGAAAGAAATTTCAGGGAAAAAAACTTAAATTTCAAATAAAGAACTTTGAAGCAAAATAAGGGTAGCTCAGAACTTTTTTTTATTAATATTATTAACACTTATAAGGTAAATAATTTAAAAATGACAGTCAAAGCAACTGTTGTAACAAAGAAACTTGGATATTATATGCTTTTACAAAAGTTTACTCAGAAATCGCTGCTCCTCCTCAACCCCCTCCTCAACCCCCCCATCCTCAACCTCCCTCCTCATCCTCAACCTCCCTCCTCATCCTCCCTCCTCATCCTCAACCACCTCCTCAACCTGCCTCCTCATCCTCCCTCCTCAACCCCCCATCCTCAACCCCCTCCTCAACCTCCCTCCTCAACCCCCCATCCTCATCCTCCTTCCTCAACCCCCTCCTCAACCCCCCTCCTTAACCTCCCTCCTCATCCTCAACCTCCCTCCTCATCCTCAACCCCCTCCTCAACCCCCCTCCTCATCCTCAACCCCCCTCCTCAACCTCAACCCCCCTCCTCAACCTCCCTCCTCATCCTCAACCCCCCCATCCTCAACCCCCCCATCCTCAACCTCATCCTCAACCTCCCTCCTCATCCTCAACCCCCCTCCTCAACCTCAACCCCCCTCCTCAACCTCCCTTCTCATCCTTAACCCCCTCCTCAACCCCCCTCCTCATCCTCAACCTCTCTCCTCAACCTCCCTCCTCATCCCCAACCCCCCCATCCTCAACCCCTTCCTCAACCCCCCTCCTCATCTTCAACCTCCCTCCTCATCCTCAACCCCCTCCTGAACCTAAACCCCCCTCCTCAACCCCCCTCCTCAACCTCCCTCCTCATACTCAACCCCCTCCTCAACCTCCCTCCTCAACCCCCCACCTCAACCTAAACCCCCCTAAATACCTCCCCCTCTCCCTTTCCACTCACTTACCTGGTTCTGCTCCGGCCTCCGCTCCTTCTTGACCCGACGCGCATGTGACGTCACATGCGCGCCACATCAATAACCTCAACCCCCCTCCTCAACCTCCCTCCTCCCTCCTCATCCTCAACCCCCTCCTCAAACCCCCTCCTCATCTTCAACCTCCCTCCTCATCCTCAACCCCCCTCCTCAACCTAAATCCCCCTCCTCAACCCCCCTCCTCAACCTCCCTCCTCATATTCAACCCCCACCTCAACCTCCCTCCTCAACCACCCGGTATATGCTAATGACGTGGCGCGCATGTGACGTCACATGCGCGCCGGGTCAAGAAGGAGCGGAGGCCGGAGCAGAAGCAGGTAAGTGAGGGGAAAGGGAGAGGGGGAGGTATTTAGGGGGGTTTAGGTTGAGGAGGGGGGGGGTTTAGGTTGAGGAGGGGGGTTTAGAATGAGGAGGGGGGGTTGAGGATGAGGAGGGGGGAGGGAATATCGGCGTATAACACGCACACATGATTTGCCCCCTATTTTCAGCGAGAAAAAGTGCGTGTTATACGCCGATAAATACGGTAGTTGGAAATATTACTAATTAATAATTAATACAATAATCTACATTAATAATTAATGAATGAATGTATTAGAAAGAGCAATGTTTCTCTTTTTTTCACTGAGATTATTTGTGCCACAGTCCTCCCCCAATGGAGGTCTCAGAGCATATTAAACTGATTTAAATATTTCACTGCTTTCAGGGTCCTATCCCTGTCACCCAATGAGCAGTAATACAGATATAAAAGCATTATTACTAATTAATAATTAAAAAATTCATGTACGTTAATGAGCAGTAATACAGATATATAAGTGCAGTGTAAAATATACATTTTTTAGTGCGGTGTAATGTAAGGATTACATTTTTTTAATGATTACTAATTAATAAGTAATACATTAATGTACTTTAATAATTAATTAATCAATTTATAAATATATTAGAAATAGCTAAGCATTTATGTATTCATAAAGTAAGGGCAGTGTAAAATATGAGCTTTTGCATATTTTTTTTTAATACTAATGACTTTTTTTTAAATAATAAATTAATTAATCACTAAATATATTAGAAAGAGCTAAGCATTTATGTATTCATAAAGTAAGGGCAGTGTAAAATATGAGATTTTTTCATAATTATTTTTTTTAATACTAATTACTTATTTTTGTTGTAATAATAATGAATGAATTAATAAATGAATATACTTTACCTATTTTTAATCAATATCCAGCACTCAATATCCTAACAATCTCTTTGGCTTTTCTGGCAGCAATAAATGTACAGTGAGACTGTACATCACCTGAGGAGAAAGTGTCAGCAATGTGGCAAGCGTGCAGTACATATAGAGGCTGCGTGCGCGAGGCAAAACCGTTTGTTAAGGCGGGAAAACCGCCATTTCAGAATCGTGATAATAATGTTATTATTTGCAAGTTAGTGTTTTAAAATGGTGGCGATTGTCTATTTCTTGCATGCCTCGCGAGCATTTTCCATCCTTTCTAGTAGTCTATTTTGTAACTTGTATGTTCCTGGCGTTGAGTTGCGTGCTATGGCATGCCATTTTTTTTCTCACTTAGCCGATTTTTAATCTTTAAAAAATGTCAAATAGGCCTTGAATTAACTTGCAACTTCACTCACAGGCTTCCTGGCTCACCCCCCTGTGCTGTGTGTGAGTCTGAAAGTTAATGTAAGACATATTTTGCAAAGGCATTTGATACAGTGCCACATGGAAGACTATTGTGCAAACTAAGGGATACAGGAATTGCAGTAAATATTTGCTCATGGATTGAGAACTGACTAAAAGACAGGAAGCAAAGGGTTGTGGTAAATGGAACATACTCAGATTGGACTAATGTGGTAAGTGGGGATCTCCAGGGTTCAGTATCAGATCCTCTCCTTTTTAACATATTGAGGCGCGCTGGACTTACGACCCATATGACTTAGTACCAAAACCCGTACATGCACTGTGCGCCTTTCAAAATTACGACTTTAACGGGCGAACCACAAAACTTAAAAGACATGAAAAAAACAATTATGCCTCAAATTAAATTACCCACACCACAGGGGGAGAGGCAGGGAGCTTGTTAGTCAGGTTGCAAGTTAATTTGATGCATATTTTCTGTTTTTTCACGATCGGAAATCACCTAAGCGAGAAAAAAAATGAAACAACTAAAACTAGGCCTAAGGACGTAAAACTACCTTGAAATATGTTCAGTATCAGATCCTCTCCTTTTTAACATATTTATTAATGACATAGAAGTAGGATTAGAAAATATTGTCTCCATTTTTGCTGATGACACTAAGTTGGGCAAGGTTATTAAATCAGATAATGCTGAATTTGCATAAAGTTATGAAGAAAGACTAACCAAATTAAACTTATTTTCTCTAGAAAAAGGTGTCTAAGAGAGAATATGATTACCTTATATAATTATATCCAGGGTCAATACAAGGTTTTGTCAAGTGAGCTTTTTGTGCCAAGATGTTTTCAACTGACAAGAGGGCATCCTTTGAGATTAGAAGTAAAAAGATTTTACCTTAAAGAAAGAAAAGGGTTCTTCACAGTAAGGGTGGTTAATCTGTGGAATTATCTACCAAAGAAGGTGGTGACAGCGGATTTGATAGAAACTTTACAAAGGGACAATATATTTTTAAACAAAAAAGGGCATTCAAGGTTATTCCTGGATAACTAGAGAGGGAGTATTGATCCAGGGAGGAATCTGCTCGCCAGTATCTGGGGTCAGGAAGGAATGAAATATGTTTCCCTTTTGAGAAAAAAGCTTCACTGGGATTTCTGTTTGCCTACCTCTGGGTCAATTAACAATTAGCAATTAATCGGCATATTGCAGATGAGAGGAGATCTAGAAAGGTTGAACTTGATGGACTAATAGTCTTTTTTCAACCTCAATTACTATGTAACTATCACAAAGTTTCCCACCACTATGCCTAGTGTTCTTCTGATATTTGAGGCTGATGTATCTGTATGGAGGAGCATTGTATTAGTGCTTATTGAAATCCAGTAATGTTTTTTTGTTCAAGGACCACAGCACAATGAAAAACAAATATTTGAAAACTTTAAATTTAACTAATCTAGTTCATCATCTACATCTAGTTTTTAATCACATATATAGTTCAGTTCAAGGAAGTTGGTAACGTTGCGGCCCATAGGGCCACAACTGTGAGCCTCGCAAAGCAAGGCGAGCCTTCGACCACACGAGAGGCGAGCAGTTGAGGCACGCAGGACTTAGGCTGCAATGAGCGCTAAAGATGCTCATTGCACTGCGAGCATTGTGAAGCGAGGCGAGCAGTTGAGGCGCGCTGGACTTACGACCCATATGACTTAGTACCAAAACCCGTACATGCACTGTGCGCCTTTCAAAATTACGACTTTAACAGGCGAACCACAAAACTGAAAAGACATGAAAAAAACAATTATGCCTCAAATTAAATTACCCACACCACAGGGGGAGAGGCAGGGAGCTTGTTAGTCAGGTTGCAAGTTAATTTGATGCATATTTTCTGTTTTTTCACAATCGGAAATCACCTAAGCGAGAAAAAAAATGAAACAACTAAAACTAGGCCTAAGGACGTAAAACTACCTTGAAATATGTAAAAATAACCCCAAGGACGTAAAAAATAGATCTAAACAGTAACACTTACCGAAAGCCAGTAACACTTAATCCAAGCCACTAACATTTAATGCAAGGCAGTAACACAACCCAAGACAGTAACACTCAAGTGTGGAGCCAATAAACTACACAGGGGGAGAGGCTTGCAATGAGCACTGAAGAACTACAGTTGCCCTTTAAACTGTGTATTTCAGCTTCATCACAGGTCTATCTCATTACCCACTATGAGCCTCATTGAATTAGAAGCCCACATCTCGCAGTATACAGGCCGTTTGTCTGCTGGCCTGATGCAGGCACACGGTCTACTACAAACCCAGTTCTATTCAATTGAACAAGCCCGCAAGTTATGAGCCGAAAGCACAGAGAGTTGGGCTCCATAGAGTTGGGCTTCATGGCAGAGTGGCCAGAAGAAAGCCATTACTTTCAGCAAAAAACAAAATGGCACGCTTTGAGTTTGCAAAAAGGCATGTGGGAGACTCCCAAAATGTATGGAGGAAGATGCTCTGGTCTGATGAGACTAAAATTTAACTTTTCGGCCATCAAAGAAAACGCTATGTCTGGCGCAAACCAAACAAATCACATCATCTAAAAAACACCATGCCCACAGTGAAACATGGTGGTGGCAGCATCATGTTGTGGGAAACTGGTCAGAGTTGAGGGAAAGATGGATGGTGTTAAATACAGGGATATTCTTGAGCAAAACCTGTACCACTCTGTGCGTGATCTGAGGCTAGGACGTAGGTTCACCTTCCATCAGGACAATGACTTCAAACACACTGCTAAAGCAACACTTGAATGGTTTAAGGGGAAACATGTCAAAGCCCAGACCTCAACCCAATAGAAAATCTGTGGTCAGACTTCAAGATTGCTGTTCACAAGCGCAAACCACCCAACTTGAAGGAGCTGAAGCAGTTTTGCAAGGAGGAATGGGCAAAAATCCCAGTGGTAAGATGTGGCAAGCTCATAGAGACTTATCCAAAGTGACTTGGAGCTGCGATTGCAGCAAAAGGTGGCTTTACAAAGTATTGACTTTAGGGGGGTGAATAGTTATGCACATTAACTTTTTCTGTTATTTTGTCCTATGCCCACAACATCTTCAAAGTTGTGGGCATGTTCAGTAAATTAAATGATACAAATCCTCAAACAATTTATGTTAATTTCAGGTTGCGAAGCATCAAAACACGAAAAATGCCAAGAAGGGTGAAAACTTTTGCAAGGCACTGTATTTGGCAATTAATCAGAAATCCTAATTATGTCACAAAATATTTAACACTTAATAGGATATATTCTTTTCTAGAGACTTATTAAGTGTCAATTAATTTCTTGGAACACCAGAGGGTGCTCTTGAACGTTTGCATTACCATCAAAGAATTACAATAAAATTAGCTAATGACCCTTGACCTACAAAACTATAAACAATATATGGTCAGTGATAATCGGTGTCAGTTATGTATACCAAGTAAGAATTTATGTTCTGAGAGATAGACATGGTCTACTTAAAACATTCTTACATATGAGAATCTGTGGAGTATTAAGATAAAATAAACCTTATCTCTCCAATTAGTGGAATAATTTCTTAGGTAATGTCTGTTACAGAACAGAGAACAAAAAAAAAGTATTAAGAATTCTATTTCAGTGAGAAACTAAAAAACAAATCTTTACATAGATATTATTCAAAATGAAGAAAGCATACATATATTGTTATGAACAGTAAGGCCCACTGGACTGTTTGGGGTTAATCAATTATTATATGTGTGTTTAGAAGGTGCTAACGACTTGCTGTTGTCCACTCCCTACATTTGTATCATGGGTGTAATGCATACATGTAGTTATATCATGGATGTAATAAGTACATATAGTACTGTCATTGATTAACATTAAAATTATGTATCTGTATTAGAAGTAGGATAGTAGGCTATGCTTAGATAATATAAAGTTAATGCAGTCGTATTTGGGATATACAAAGGTTTAAATATTCAAAAGAATGTATATGGCTTTGAGAGGCAGCAACGCATGATGGGCTAGAACTTGGGGAAAGTCTTTAGTGTTTTGTGTCATCTGAAAATGTGGTTTGAAAAATAAAAAAGTGTCAGTCTGATTTTGGACACACACAATGAAGGTGGTGTCGGAGTCTGCTTGTACTTATTAAGGGTACGGGGTGTGTGATTCTTGGATCCTAAGAAAAGGGTTCTGATGGTGCCTGCCTCTTCAGAAATTATGCTGTCATATTGCCTGCTGGGGCGAGATCTGAACAAAAAGTTGCGACCCATAGAGAGAAAGAATTGGGGTGAGCGTAGTCCCCAAATCGGGCGAGCATAACATATATTTGTAGTAGGGACCATCTCCCCTGGTAGCTGGTGTGTGGCCAAAGTTACGTCATCTTGGCCTGAAAAGAGGGCCAAGGCATAGAAAGGAGTGTTGTGAAAAAAGGGAAGAGGTGGGTTGACTGTCAGTGTGCTTGACAAAGACAGGTGAGTGGGGATTAAATAGCTGGCGTGGGGAGAGGGACCCTCCCACAATTTCAGGTGTTCACCTGATTATTTGTAGTAGGGACCCTCTCCCCTGGTAGCTGGTGTGTGGCCAAAGCTACGTCATCTTCCCCTAAAAAGAGGACCAACAATTGTCTAGACATTTATTGAGTAAGCCGTTTGGAGCTTCTCTTAGTTCAAGTTTGGGTCAGATATGTATTTGGCATAGCAGTTGGTTTTCCACCGTCCAAAGGATTTTAAGATATGGACAGGTGTTTTATTACGTGAAGCTGATTAGGCTGCTCCGTTTCTGAAGGAGTGGGCCGAGAAGTTAAAGGGGTTCTGGCTTAGGCGAGCGAAAACTAGTCTGATGTAGTGGGTGAGTGTGGGTGTATATAGTAGCTGGCTTGAGATGCTCAGTAATGAGTGAAGGCTTGGTTTGTGGTGAAATGCTGAATGGAGATGGTGAAGAGTGGTGACTAGGCACCGTGGATCTGTGCTTGGATAGTAGGTTATGGTTACTGGAGTGCGGATGGTGTTAGTGAATGATAGGGTGATTTGGCATGTGTCTTTGATGTCTTTGTCCTGTTTGGTAATGTATACAGATTGAGATTGGGATGTGGTGCATTTGTTTGGACATAGGAATCCAAAAAAGGCCATTATTGAGGCGGCTGAGATAGTAAGGGATATAACATTGCCGAATGGGTTTGGTGAAAGGTAGGTAATGATTTACTTGGAAAGGTAGATATCGGTGGGGAGACGTGGGGGTTTTGGTAGGTTCGGAGGTTCTAGTGAGGCCTTGAGAGTTTGACTGGGGAGAGGACAGGAGAGGAGGTGGAATTGGGCTCCTGTAGTATAGGTTTGAATTGTGGATGGGTGGAGATGTAGGGTGATTTAGTGGGCTGCAAAGGCCAAAAAGGTGGTGAGTACATGAATGAGGCGAGGGATGGCATGAGCGACTGGTGTAGAGCGACTGGTGGAGAACGACTGGTGTAGAGCAAATGAGACGGAGCGACTGGTGCAGAGCAACTGGTGCGGAGCAACTGGGTACGGCGCAGATCGCTGGAGACTAAGTGACTGGTGAAGAGCAACTGGTGTAGGGCGACTGGTGTAGGGTGACTGGTGTAGGGTGCAGATCAACTGGTGTAGAGCGACTAGGTAGGGTGCAGGGCACCTGAGACTAAGCGACTGGTGTAGAGCGACTGGGTAGGGCGCAGAGCGCCTGAGAGACTGGTGTAGAGTTACTGGGTAGGGCGCAGAGCGCCTGTGCAACTGGTGTGGAGCAACTGGTGTGGAGCAACTGGTGTGGAGCGACTGGGTAGGCGCAGAGCACCTGAGACTAAGCAACTGGGGTAGTGAGACTGGTGTAGTGCGACTGGTGTAGCGCGACTGGGTAGGGCACAGGGCACCTGAACGGCTGGTGTGGATCGACTGGGCAGGGCACAGAGCACCTGAGACTAAGCAACTGGTGTAGAGCGACTGGTGTAGCGTGACTGGGTAGGGCGCAGATCGCCTGAGAGACTGGTGTAGAGCAACTGGTGTAGAGCAACTGGTGTAGGACGACTGGGTAGGGCGCAGTGGGCCTGAGACTAAGCGACTGGTGTAGAGCAACTGGTGTAGCGCGACTGGTGTAGCGCAACTGGGTAAGGCGCAGATCGCCTGAGAGACTTGTGTAGAGCGACTGATGTAGAATGACTGGATAGGGCACAGAGCACCTGAGCAACTAGTGTGGAGCGACTGGGTAGATCGCAGAGCACCTGAGACTAAGTGGCTGGTGTACAGTGACTGGTGTAGAGCGACTGGTGTAGAGCAACTGGGTAGGGTGCAGTGTGTCTGAGACTAAGTGACTGGTGTAGAGCAACTGGTGTAGAGCGACTGAGTAGGGCGCAGAGTGCCTGAGAGACTGGTGCAGAGCGACTGGTGTAGAGCGACTGGTAGTGCGCAGAGCATCTGAGAGACTGGTGTAGAATGACTGGTGTAGAGCCACTGGGTAGGGCGCAGAGCACCTTAGCGACTGGTGTGGAGCAACTGATGTGGAGAAACTGGTTAGGGCGCAGAGCACCTGAGACTAAGTGACTGGTGTAGAGCGACTGGTGTAGAGCGACTGGGTATGGCGACTGGGTAGGGCGCAGTGTGCCTGAGACTAAGTGACTGGTGTAGAGCGACTGGGTAGGGCGACTGGTGTAGAGTGACTGGATAGGGCGCAGAGCGCCTGAAAGACTGGTGTAGAGTGACTGGTGTAGAGCAACTGGTAAGGCGCAAAGCACCTGAGACAGAGCAACTGGTACAGAGCGACTGGTGCAGAGCGCCTGAGCGACTGGTGTAAAGCGACTGGGTAGGGCGCAGAGCACCTGAAACTAAGTGACTAGTGTAGAGCGACTGGGTAGGGCGCAGATCGCCTTAGAGACTGGTGTAGAGCGACTGGTGTAGGGCGCTTGAGACTGAGCGTCTGGTCAGAGCGCCTGAGACTGAGCGTCTGGGCAGAGCGCCTGAGACTGAGCGTCTGGGCAGAGCGCCTGAGACCGAGCGGCTGGGGAGAGTGCCTGAGACAGAGCGCTTGGGCAGAGTGCCTGAGACTGATCGACTGGGTAGGGCGCCAAGATTGGGCGCCGAGACTGAGCGACTAGGTAGGGCACCAAGACTGGGCGACTGGGTAGGGTGCCGAGATTGGGCGACTGGGTAGAGCTACTGGTTAGAGCAACTGGGTAGGGCGCCGAGACTGGGTAACTGAGTAGAGCTACCGATTACAGCGCCGAGACTGAGCACCGGAAAGGGACCTCCGAGAGAGCACCAAGAGAGCGTTGAGAATGAGCATCTGGTTAGAGTGACTGGTAGGGGGCCAAGGCCGAGCGCCGCGACTGAGCATCTGGTTAGAGCGACTGGTAAGGCGCCAAGTCCGAGCGCTGAAACTGACCATCTGGTTAGAGCATCTGGTTGGAGCGACTGGATGGAGCCCCGAGACTAAGCGCCTGGATAGAGTACCAAGACTGAGAACCTGGATAGAGCGCCTGGATAGAGCTCCAAGACTGGGCACCTGGATAGAGCACCTGGATAGAGTGCCAAGACTGGGCGCCTGGATAGAGATACTGGATAGAGCACCAAGACTGGGTGCCTGGATAGAGCGCCAAGACTGGATGCCTGGATAGAGCACCGAGACTTGATGCCTGGATAAAGCACCTGGATAAACTACTGAGAGAGCGTCGAGACTGAGCATCTGGATAGAGCGACTGGGTGGGGTGCCGAGAGAGCATCTAGAGAGAAAAAGATTTATTTCCTGCTCAGAATTCCAAGGAATACAGTTATTATAAACAAATAAGTAAAAGCAACTTCCCAAAAGGGTTGATTGCTATGTCTATAGCGTTCCACAAGTGATATCAAAAGGACGGTGCAATTGAATATATAAAGTTGGCTCGTGCAGTGATGAGTATAGATAGAGAAAAGCAAAGTGGATATTAATCAGAGGTTATTAAATCATCACACCGAATAAAACCACTATGCGGGAAATGATGGAAATTAAATGCAAATCATCTCACTTTTGTCTAAAGATAGAAAACAAATACAGTATATACTCGAGTATAAGCCGACCCGAGTATAAGCCGAGGCACCTATTTTACCACAAAATACTGGGTAAAATGAGTGACTTGAGTATAAGCCGAGGGCGGGAAATGTGCTGCCCCCTGTGTCCCTTTTGTGCCTTCTGTGTCGCCCTCTCTCTCTCGTGTCTCTTCTCACCTCTCCCTTCCCTGTGTCTCTTTCCCCCTCTCCCTTCACTGTGTCTCTTCCTCCCTCTCCCTTCCCTGTGTCTCTTCCCCCCTCCTCATTCTCAACCTCCCTCCTCAACCCCACTCCTCATCCTCAACCTCCCTCCTCATCATCCCTCCTCATCCTCAACCTCCCTCCTCAACCCCCTCATCCTCAACCCCCTCCTCCTCAACCCTCCTCCTCATCCTCAACCCCCCATCCTCAAACCCCTCCTCAACCTCAACCCCCCTCCTCATCCTTAACCCCCTCCTCAACCTCCCTCCTCAAACTCAATCCCCTCATCCTCAACCCCCCATCCTCAACCTCCTCCTCAACCATCCTCCTCAACCTCAACCCCCCTCCTCATCCTCAACCCCATCCTCCCTCCTCATCCTCAACCACCTCCTCAACCTCCATCCTCAACCTCCCTCCTCAACCCCCCATCCTCAACCCCTTCCTCAACCTCAACCCCCCCATCCTCAACCCCCCTCCTCATCCTCCCTCCTCATCCTCAACCTCCCTCCTCAACCTCCCTCCTCAACCTCCCTCCTCAACCCCCCTCCTCATCCTCAACCTCCCTCCTCATCCTCAGGCCCTTCCTCATCCTCAGCCCCCTCCTCATCCTCAGCACTCTCCTCATCCTCAACCTCAACCCCCCAATCCTCAACCCCCTTCTCAACCTCCCTCCCCCCATCCTCAACCCCCTCCTCAACCCCCCTTCCAACCCCCTCCTCATCCTCAACCCCCCCTCATTCTAACCCCCCTCCTCATTCTAAACCCTCCCCCCCTCATACTACACCTCTAAATACCCCTCCCCCCACACCTCTCCCCTCACTTACCTGCTCCGGCCCCCGCTCCTTCCGGGTCTTGATGTGGCGCGCATGTGACGTCACATGTGCGCCACGTCATTAGCATATACAGGGTGCCGGCACCCGGTATATGCTAATGACGTGGTGCACGTGTGACGTCACGGCATTGGCATATACCGGGTGCCTGCACCCGGTATATGCTAATGACGTGGCGCGCGTGGTGACCCGGAAGGAGCGGAGGCAGGAGCAGGTAAGTGCGGGGGTGGTATTTAGAGGGGTAGCATGAGGAGGGGTTAGAATGAGGGGGCGGTTGAGGATGACGAGGGGGAAGGGAAAGAGACACGGGGTGGTAGAGAGACACAGGGGGTAGAAAGACACAAGTGGGGGTTAGAGAGACATAGGGGGGGAGACAAGGGGGGGTTAGAGAGACACATGGGGGAGAGTGACTCTAGTATAAGCCGAGGGGGCCCTTTTTAGCCTTAAAAAAGGGCTGAAAAACTCTGCTTATACTTGAGTATATACGGTAATAGAAACTGTCTTAGTGCTTCAGTGTCCACACACAGATCCAGACCTCACTCCCCAAAATGACACATCGATTGTCGAGGTTAGCAAGCCTCACATAAGATGCTCCAATATCAGTGAGTTTAGGGTCAGCACAAATGACAACTCATATAACGTTTGCTCTAATCTTACAAAGGTGGATCTAATTGAGACCCATCTATGGAGCATCTCACATCAGGAAAAAATAGGACCAATATGGTGAAAATAGGTAAAATAGCAGCAACAATAAAATAATGTAATTATAATAAAAGATACAAAGATCAAATTGGATCCTACCAGATGAGTTTCTGCCAAGTCTTGGCCTTTCACAAAGGTGAGCGCCAAGAGAGCGCCGAGACTGAGCATCTGGTTAGAGTGACTGGTAGGGGGCCAAGTACGAGCGTTGAGACTGAGCATCTGGTTAGAGCGACTGCTAAGCCGCCAAGGCTGAGCACAGAAACTGAGCATCTGGTCAGAGCATCTTGTTGGAGCGACTGGATGGAGTGCCTAGACTGAGCGCCTGGATAGAGTGCCAGGACTGGGCGCCTGGATAGAGCGCCTGGATAGAGCTCCAAGACTGGGCACCTGGATAGAGCGCCTGGATAGAGCGCCAAGACTGGGCACCTGGATAGAGAGACTGGATAGAGCGCCAAGACTGGGCACCTGGATAGAGATACTGGATAGAGAGCCAAGACTGGGTGCCTGGATAGAGCTCCAGGATAGAGCTCCAAGACTGGGCACCAGGATAGAAGGCCTGGATAGAGCGACAAGACTGGGCTCCTGGATAGAGAGACTGGATAGAGCGCCAAGACTGGGCGTCTGGATAGAGATACTGGATAGAGAGCCAAGACTGGGCACCTGGATAGAGCGCCAACACTGGGTGCCTGGATAGAGCGACGAGACTGGATGCCTGGATAGAGTGCCGAGACTGGACGCCTGTATAGAGCACCTGGATAGACCACCGAGAGAGTGTTGAGACTGAGATTCTGGTTAGAGCGACTGGGTGGGGCGCCGAGAGAGCATCTGGAGAGAAAAATATTTATTTCCTGGAATACAGTTATTGCACTGCACTCTGGGAACCTGGGCAGGCACATATACTATATATATATATATACGATGCACAGTTGTATATTATATATATATATATATATATATATATATATATATATATATATATTTGTATTTATTTATTTATGTATTTTTTTTTTTTTTAGAGGGAGATAAAGAAAGGTGAAATATGCAAAGGCAGAAAAGGGGAAGCAGCTGAAAAGTATTAGGATTTAATTGTTTCGTATGCATTTGCACCGCATTGCACCTTTATAGTCCTTTCAGGACCTGTAGAGCTCAGTGACTGGTAGAGACTGCCTGTGTGAAACCAGCTGCATGTAATAAAATTGAGCAGGGACAGGGGGAGGAGAGGAGTCTGGGACCATGCTCTGTGCTGTGTACATGTAGCAGCACTGGCAGCTCTAGAGGCTGGGGACAAAGACAAGAGGGTTATGAAAGAAGCTGAGAAACTGTACCCAAGCAGAGAGACAAAGGGTGAGGAATAGAGCAGACACACTGGTAGATGTATACCAGATATACATACAGGATGTCCCTGACCTGTATCTGGGGAGTGAGGTATGGTCCTTCCGGGACCTGGATATAGAAGGAGGGGTCGGAGAACAGGCTGGGAGCAGGGAGAGGCCCCATTGTGTTACATCAGTCCACAGTAGGGCATGATGTCAGGAGATGGGTAGAGTGTAACACATTTGGGACCCTCACATGACATGCAGCATCACCACCATAGGTGTGAGAGAGCGAAATAGAGGAAGCACGTAGAGATGCCACATAATATAAGGTACAGATGTGCATAATACACGCAGGCCTGACATTGCAGAGCCCATGGCTGTACTCACAGTTAGCGTCCTCGTGTCCCCTGCCACAACCTCGGCCTGCCCCCTCCTGACAGCTCTACCAGGGCTGGGCAGTACACACAGGGGCCATGTGAGGGGACAGATTGAGGGTATAATATCACCAGCAGAGTGACATGGAGGGAATGTATATGTGTACATACACACACACAGGGGCCATGTGAGGAGACACATTGAGGGTGAGGGCGAGTGGACAGCTGCCGGGAGACGAGGTGGGCAGCGGGAGCAAGATGAGACTGGGTAGTAGAGGGAGGAAAGGCAGGTCGATGGGGGTGCAGGGACTTACTGAGCCAGAGAAGCACGAGGATTCGCAGGGAGGACAGGAGACAACAAGTGACCAAACCAGCAGAGGTTCCCCAACGAATTGACTGTCAGTGTGCTTGATAAAGATAGATGAGTGGGGTTTAAATAGGTGGCGTGGGGAGAGGGACCCTCCCACAATTTCAGGTGTTCACCTGATTATATATTCTACAAGCTCGACTCCTACAATATAATGACCAGGAACTACCAGATGTGCAAGCAATGCTCCGTAGAGGAAGAGGCACAAAAGATCAAATTGCCAATGTCTGCTGGATAATACAGAAAGCAAAAGAGTTCTTAAAAAACATTTACTTCTGCTTCATTGACTATTCTAAAGCCTTTGACTGTGTGGATCACAACAAAATGTTGCATGTCCTTAAAGAGATCGGAGTACCAGATCATCTCATCCTCCTCCTAAAGAATCTGTACGTCGACCAAGAAGGCAAGGTCAGAACCGAACATGGGACAACAGAATGGTTCAATATTGGAAAAGGAGTGCGACAAGGTTGTATATTGTCACCTTATTTATTTGACTTATATGCAGAGTACATCATGCGTAAGGCTGGACTGGATGAATCCAAGCCAGAATCAATATTGCTGAAAGGAATATCAACAACCTCAGATACGCTGATGGTACTACTCTGATGGCTGGAAATGAGGAGGAACTAAAGGACTTGATGAGGGTAAAAGAAGAGAGTGCAAACGTTGTCTTGCTACTCAATGTTAAAAAGACGAAGATCATGGCAATTGGCAATCTCACTTCCTGGCAAATAGACGGGGAAGAAGTGGAAGTAGACAGATTTTATTTTCCTTGGGTCCAAGATCTCTGCAGATAGTGACTGTAGTCATGAAATTAAAAGACGTTTGCTTCTGGGGAGAAAAGCTATGACAAGTCTGGATAAGCTAGTAAAAAGTAAATATATTACATTATCAACTAAGATCTATGGTATTCACAGTAGTAACATACAGATGTGAGAACTGGACCATAAAGAAGTCTGAGTGCCGTAGAATTGATGCCTTTGAATTGTGGTGTTAAAGAACACTGCTTAGAGTCCCTTGGACTGCAAGAAGATCCAATAAATCAATATGTCAGGAAATAAAGACAAACTGTTCGCTAGAAGGTATGATCATGAGGTTGAAGCTCAAATATTCTTGCCATATCATGAGACGGCAGGATTCCCTAGAAAAGACTCTGATGCTGGGGAAGACTGAGGGGGGACTGAGAGATGGTCCATAGAGTCACAGAGATTCGGACGCGACTGAACGACTAAGCAACAAGAGGCATAAAAGAGCAAGCCCAACTCTGGTTCAGCCTTCTTCTTCATCTCTCTCTTGCAGGACATTCTCCTGGTGGAACAACTATTCTTAAAGGAGTGGTAAATATTACACACACACATAGACAAACACTACAATACATTACATATTGTAAACTATAGAATGTTTTTTTCTGCTAATTTAATAGATGTTGTTTTATAGTATTATCATATTCATGTATAAAATGTATTATTGTTATTTTGCTAGGCTCATAATAAATTGTGAATTTGTAGAAAACAAGAGTGCGGGTCTTATCTTTACACTTAGAATCTCAGAGGATGAGAAAGAATAATTATTATTATAATCATAATTAATGTTATGAATAATAATATAGTAAATTAATTAATAAGAGACACATTTGTAGCACTGAATGTTTCTGGATTTCACTAGGAATATCATATACCTATTTGTGTATCTACTGTTATGTACTTTATTTTATTAAGAATTGCTTATAACTGTATTTGTTTTGGTCAGCCCTCTGTAGCTCACGCAGCTCATGGATACACAGGCTGTGAAGTGCAGTGTTTCATATTAGCCAATCAGTGACGTCTCTCCAGCAGCATATTACAGAATGTTGCCACTGATTGGTATGAGACAGTGCAACCTCTGTACTTGCAGCCTTATTAAATTGCGATTTGACCAATTGAATAGGGCTCTATTTAAGCACATAGCATATATTTTATACAGAAATGTTTAGTTAGTGAACATCTATCCAAAAGCAAGGTCTTCACTAACTAAAACTTCTGTAAAAAAATATGCTATGTGCTTATAGAGAGCCCTATTCATATGGCCAAATCGAAATTTAATAAGGCTGTTAGAGTTTACGCAAAGGAACCAGTTATGAACTATATGTAAGATTTTAGGCAGGAAAAAGCAAAACTTTTAAGCACTTCTTCATAAAATAAAGTACACAAAAGTAAAGCGATACATAGGTATATTATATCCCTAGTGAAATCCAGAAACTTTCATTTTAAGCTTTCCATGTTTCACTATTGGTGCAGCTATTTTGATGTTCACATTGCTTCCTTAATAGTAAGACCTCCACCTTGCTAATACTGCATTTGAATATATTTACACACACATACACAATTATTCACCCCCCTTTACTTTTTACCTATTTTGTTACATTACAGCCTTCTGTTTAATGTTTTGTTAATCTGAATTCTATGTGATGGATCAGAACACAATAGTCTAAGTTGGTGAAGTGAAATGAGAAAAATATATACATAAAACTATTTTTTAGAATTAGAAAACAGAAAATTGGCATGTGCGTATGTATTCACCCCCTTTGTTATGAAGCCCATAAAAAGCTCTGGTGTAAACAATTACCTTCAGAAGTCACATGATTAGTGAAATGATGTCCGCTTGTGTGCAATTTAAGTGTCACATGATCTGTCATTACATATACACACTTTTTTGAAAGGCCCCAGAGGCTGCAACACCTAAGCAAGAGGCACCACTAACCAAACACTGTCATGAAGGCCAAGGAACTCTCCAAACAAGTAAAGGACAATGATGTTGAGAAGTACAAGTAAGGGTTAGGTTATAAAAACATATCCAAATCTTTGATGATCCCCAGGAGCACCATTAAATCTATCATAACCAAATGGAAAGAACATGGCACAACAGCAAACCTGCCAAGAGACGGCCACCCACCAAAACGCACGGACCAGGCAAGGAGGGCATTAATCAGAGAGGCAGCACAGAGACCTAAGGTAACCCTGGAGGAGCTGCAGAGTTCCACAGCAGAACAGAGACTGGAGTATCTGTACATAGGACGACAATAAGCCGTACGCTCCATAGAGTTGGGCTTTATGGCAGAGTGGCCAGAAGAAAGCCATTACTTTCAGCAAAAAACAAAATGGCACATTTTGAGTTTGAGAAAAGGCATGTGAGAGACTCCCAAAATGTATGGATGAAGGTGCTCTGGTCTGATGAGACTAAAATTGAACTTTTCGGACATCAAAGAAAACGCTATGTCTGGCGCAAACCCAACACATTACCCAAAGAACACCATCCCCACAGTGAAACATGGTGGTGGGGATGTTTTTCAGCAGCCGGGACTGGGAAACTGGTCAGAGTTGAGGGAAAGATGGATGGTGCTAAATACAGGGATATTCTTGAGCAAAACCTGTACCACTCTGTGCGTGATTTGGGGCTAGGATGGGGGTTCACCTTCCAGCAGGACAATGACTCCAAACACACTCCTCAAGCAACACTTGAGTGGTTTAAGTGGAAACATGTAAATGTGTTGGAATGGCCTAGTCATAGCCCAGACCTCAATTTAATAGAAAATCTGTGGTTAGACTTCAAGATTGCTGTTCACAAGCGCAAACCATCCAACTTGAAGGAGCTGGAGCAGTTTTGCAAGCAGGAATGGGCAAAATCCAAGTGGTAAGATGTGGCAAGCTCATAGAGACTTATCCAAAGCGACTTGGAGCTGTGATTGCTGCAAAAAGTGGCTCTACAAAGTATTAACTTTAGGGGAGTGAATAGTTATGCACAATGACTTTTTTCTGTTACATTGTCCTATTTGTTGTTTGCTTCACAATATAAAAAAAAAATCTTCAAAGTTGTGGGCATGTTCTGTAAATTAAATGGTGCAAATCCTCAAACAATCTATGCTAATTCCAGGTTGTGAGGCAACAAAACACGAAAAATGCCTAGGGGGGGTGAATACTTTTACAAGGCACTGTATATATATATATATATATATATATATATAGATGAATAATCAGAGAATTGCAGTATATAGTGATACCTTTTTTATTGGACAAACATATTCATAGTTTTCATGCTTTCTTCTTTTCCCACCTCTTTCACCCCTGTGTCTCTTTACACCCTCTCCCCCCTCTCCCTTCCCTGCTCCCCTGTGTCTTTCTCCTAAAAATGCCAATTAAACCTCAAATTAACTTACAAGCTCACTCACAGGCTCCCTGCCTCTTCCCCTGTGCTGTATGTGAGGTTGTAAGTTATTTTTTTAACTAATTGGCGTATTTTGGTAGTCTTTTGACGGCTTCCGAGTTACGGGCTTGAAAAAAATGGTTGCCATTAAAGTCGTATTCTTTTCAAAGTGTTGCGCACCTCACGCTCATAGGGGGGCCTGGCAGTGAGCATCTTCGGTGCTCATTGCCAGCCTTTTTTAAAGTCTTGAAAGCCTCACGTGAGCACCTTTGGCGCTCTTCATGGGCCTGGCAATGAGCACGTTTGGCACTTATTGTCAGCCTTTTTCAAAGTCTCAAAGGCCCCGCGATGAGCGCCTTTGGCGCTCATTGCAGCCCCTGTCATTTTAAAGATGTGCGGGCCTTGCGATGAGCAGCTTCGGCGCTCATTCCGAGGCCAGCAATGAGCGCCTACAGTGCTCATTGCGCATGCGCAAGACCGTAACTTTTAACATTGCCTGACCAACAGTCGTAACTACGACAACTATTATATGTGATATATATATATTCAACACAAACTCACTCAGGCTTTATCCATTGTATTTGATTTGGTTGGTATGGAATGATTAATTTTACCAAGGTGTTGGAGCTGGATATGGAGGTTTTCTAATACCTTGTCGTCTCTCTTCCAAACAGGGTGTTTGGTTCATAAGGACAATGGGGCAGCCACCCTCTCAAAATATGGCCTAGTTTGGGAATAAATAATTGTAAAATTATATTTCTTCTTCCTTATTATCAAGAAATTAGTGAATTCTCCCCTTTTCACTCCACAATCCTCTATTTTAAGAATAATATACTGTATTTTTTTAAATATTTCTGGCTGTATATTTAAATTTGACCCCCCCTTTCTGTCTTCACCCAATTCACTGAACAAAAACGTATATATTACAATGTGGTCATTTAAATAATCATAGAACGTCCCTGTCACAACCTTCTTCAATGGGCTAGACAAGAACCTAGTTCAAGCCTACCCCTACAGGACCATGTAGTTCTTACTACCTCTGACACAGAAGATGGCTTCAGGATAGGGACGACACCCAAGAATATGTGCAGATTATACAGGCACACAATAAATAGCTCCATGTTTATGTGGAAAAGTCAGAACTCCCTCTTCAATCAGAACTAGCAACATATATTCAGTTTTCTTAGACACAGGCTGGCCAATCACAGTAAGCCTCATCCTTGGGAACATAGAGGAGAGACCCTAGTGATGTCAGATTCTCTCTGCAGTGGGTCACATAATTACTCAAGTACCCTTATCTGGTGATAAACTCCTTTGTGTAGGGGCATCTGGCTCTATGATCTAAGTCAGATCCTGTGTATGTGTATGATGTGTCAACTGCCCCAACCACTCCAACTGAAGTGCATTCCTGATTATCACAGTAAGAGGAGAGATGGTAGAGATGGGATGCATCTGTCCAGCCTCCATGCTAATTGCCCCTACTGGCCTTGTAGTTGCCATGGCTATAATCTTGAAGTGTGTGTACAAGGATTATCTATAATACTACAGTCTTGGGCGTTGGCTGATGCAATAGCCTGCAAAATATCCAATATGTTTTTTACAACAATTCCTATAACATGAAACGTAATACATGTTATACAGAACATAAACCAAGATACAGTACATATGTATATACAGTATATATGTAATTTTAACCATAAGCAATACAAAATACATAAATATAAAAAAAACATGGTAACTTCTTGCCAGTCCATGCTCAGACCATAGTGTAAAACAGTCCAGTCAGGCCCTGGGCATGGCAGTCCCCTAAAGAAAATGGTTGGCATTTTGTGGCATGATGTATAGGCATAAAAATGTGTTTCTGTCTCTGATCCATCTAAAGCAGTGGTTCTCAACCTTTCTAGTGCCGCGACCCTTCAATAAAATGTCCCAAATGTTTGCGACCCCTAACAGTCAAATTATTTTTGTTGCTCCTTCAGCGCTGCAATTGTGCTATTGTTATGAATATCAAAATATAACTATACTAGCAACTTGCCTGTCAAAAAATGACGGTCAATAAAAGAAAGTGTTGAAATGCTGTTTGCCACACAATGTTAGTATACTGTGTGCCTCAACTATATAGACCCCTCTAACACAGTAATGAACGCATGTAATAACACTATAAGTGCCATGAGGGTCATCCAGGACCCTCATGACCCAAAGTGTAAGCACTACATCATTTTAACCCGGTCACTTATGGGGGTCTATCCAGACCCTCATAAGCCTCTATTTAATCCTATCAGTCCCATAAGGTTATATTATGACCATTATGGGCCTGTTACAACCCAACATTAACCACATAAGTGCCATGACGGTCCTCAAGGACCATCATGACACTAAGTATAAACACTACACTGCACTATACCCCCCCAATAAAACATTAAATATCAACTAAACACCCTCTACACTAACCTATAAACACCTACACTACCTACCTTCCCGCTAATAACCCCCTGTCCACCACTGTAATTACAGAAATAAAATAAACTTAAGTCCTCAAAAATCAAAAATCTACATTACATAAAATAAAAAAACCTAAATCACCCCAAAAAAATGTACATTACAGAAAAAAAAAACTGTCACAAAAAATATAAAAGGAACATTACAGAAAAAAAAATACATTACCCCCCCCCCCCCCCCCCCCCCACTACAGAAAAAAAAATTACACACCTGAAAAGGAAATACATATAATACATACAATACAATACATACAATACAATACAATTAAATACAATACAATACACCCCTATCTAATATACATCCCCCTATCTATCTAATATACAATACTATCTATCTAAAATACATCCTATTTATCTAATATACATCCCCCTATCTATCTAATATACAATAAATACTATCTATGTACTATACATCCTCCAATCTATCTAATATACAATACATGCTATCTCTATATAGCAACCCTAATTCTAAGCTAAAGTAAAATAATTAAGACCACTTACCTTTGAGATGTTTCTTCAGATCAGCAACCTAGGGGAAAAAAGATACACAAATTACTACAACACGTTTACATAAAATAAATAAACATTATAAACATTCTAAATATTCTACTCACCTTTCCAGCATGTCCTGTCCTTCTTCTTTTCCTCTTCTCCGGTGCGGCCCCTTTTAAAAAAAACATAACATTAGTACACATACATAAACATAAAAAAAGTAAAATAAACATAATATACATTGTACTTACCTCCCCGCGATGTCTATGGCCTCCTCGTCTTCTGCCCCGGATGGGCCCTGGAAGCATCCGTGCTCTAAAAAGAAAAAAAAAGAAAAAACAACACACATCCGCACTCGCTGATGTTCCCGACGCTAATGAGCCTCCTACGGAGTGTTCCATAATAAAATTGGCAATGGCGGATTCTGATTGGCTGAAAACGCTGTCTATCAAATTCATCAAATGAGAAGACGCCAAATTGTGCGCTAATGAGAAACGGATACACCCCAAAATCCCACTCTGATTGGATAACGCACCTGTCAATCTTTATTTGAACCAATCCGAAGGCTTTATTGCCATCAGCGAATCACAATGGGATACACCCCCACGCGGTGATTGGCTGAAGACATCTGCGCCTTGGCTGTAATACTGATTGACATTGACAACAGCCAATGAGAAGGAGCAAATGCCTTCAGACAATCAGTACGTGGGGGTGTATTCCATTGTGATTGGCTATTGTCAGTGCAACCAATCAGAATGCACAGATGCCTCCAGCCAATCACCCTGTGGGGGTGTATTTCAGTGTGTTTGGCTGAAGGCATCTGCGCCTTGTGATTGGTTTAAATAAAAATTGACAGGTGCATTATCCAATCAGAGTGGGATTTTAGGGTTTATCCCTTTCTGATTGTCTCACACATTGGCGCCTTCTGATTGGGTGAATTTGATAGACAGCGTTTTCAACCAATCAGAAGGCGCCATTGCCTATTTTCTTAGAGTGCGGTTCCAGGGCGGGGCAGTAGAGGAGGAGGCCGGAGACATCGTGGGGAGGTAAGTTTGTTTTTATGCTTATGTATGTGTACTAATGTTATGTTTTTTTTAACAGGGGCCGCACCGGAGAAGAAGAAAAGAAGAAGGACGGTGACATGCTGGAAAGGTTAGTAGAATATTTAGAATGTTTCTAATGTTTATTTATTTACTATAAATGAGTTGCACTAATTTTTTATTTATTTTTCCCCTAGGTGGCTGATCTGAAGGGACATCTGCAAAGGTAAGTGGTCTTAATGATTTTATTTTAGCTTAGAATTAGATTATTTTATATATAGATAGCATTTATTGTATGTTAGCTAGGGGTATGTTTTTTTATATAGATAGCATAGCATTTATTGTATATAAGTGTAACGAATCTACTGGCACCCCAACTGGGTACCTCCGTTGATGGACGCGTCCTAGCTTGCGCCGAGGACTACAAGCACCACACCGGACACCACAACCACCACAGACTCCACAACCGTCGTAGCTTAACTGGAGCCGCCCGGTCTTCCTTGCACCCTGTATGAATCTCCAGCATCCAGGACCGTGTGGGGAAGACCTCTCCTCCAAGGAGAGTACATCAGGAACAAGAGTTCAGTAGTTACAGCTCAAGGGAGTATGCAAAGCATAGCAATCCCCAGTATTATATAGCAATTCCCTCCAAGAACGAGACGAGGCTATGTTTTGAAGGGTCAAGTAGAACTCTCTTGCTGGCACACCCAGCCTGTTTTTTATTACAGTCAGGTACAAACAGAACACACCCAGGGGGGAGGTATAGAACAATCAAAAACACAGTAGTAACGCCCACAGTTTACCTCCCCTTTGTTTGGGAGATAATTGAGTTTATTACTGTTTCTACTCAGTTATCTCCCAGCTAAAACCTACACATTTTTATACATTTTTATAACTTTATGATTTTACATAGTACATAAATAAACCTTACATTTTTATGAACAACATAAATTGTGGAACAACATATTAAAAAATGGCATGAATCAGACCAGGGATTCAAACGTTAGTAAAAGTATCTTTTGGGCTATGACTGGCAGCATGGCAATCTGGCTCAAACAGGTTTTACAGAGGCCTCTGTACTGGAGACAATGGGGAAAGTAATCCAATTATCCAGGGATAGAGGCAGACTCCATTGAGCACATGGTTGCAAAAAGACATAAACCACTTTAAAATACATATAGTCATCTTTAACACATAACACACAGACATTTCACATATCCCCCATAGTTGGCCACACAATACACATATAGGGACAATAGGTGGGTCACACCTCCCTGAGGCTACCTGGCAACTTTGATACAATCAGACATGGATTAGATCATCCTTCTTTGTTCTTATGTCTGAGAATGAAAACACTTTATACAATAGACTTCCTTATCTTATGAGGAGTCTCTGTAATAGGATTATCTCTTATGCCAAGGTCTGCAATAGTCTGGGCTAATATTCTGCAGAGCATAAACCAACATACATACAGTATAATAGTAGGATCATATTTTAACCATAATAATAACCATAAAACAGGGTAAAACAGTGATGGGTTCCGTTACAATTAGATTGTGGTATTTATTTAGATAGATTGGGGGATGTATATTAGATAGATAGGATGTATATTAGATAGATAGTATTTATTGTCAATTAGATAGATTGGGTGATGTATATTTTATAGATAGGATGTATATTAGATTATGGTATTTATTTAGATAGATTAGGGGATGTATATTAGATAGATAGGATGTATTGTATATTAGATAGGGGTGTATTGTATTGTATTTCATTTTATTTGTATTGTATGCATTTGTATTGTATGTATTTCCTTTTCAGGTGTGTACATTTTTTTTAAATTTTCTGTAGCGGGGCGGGTGGGGTGGGGGGGGGTGTAATGTATTTTTTTCTGTAATGTTCCATTATTTTTTTTTGTGACTTAGGTTTTTTTATTTTCTGTAATGTATATTTTTTTTTGTGATTTAGGTTGTTTATTTTCTGTAATGTAGATTTTAAATTTTTTGTGACTTTAGTTTTTTTTATTTTCTGTAATTAGAGTGGTGGGGGGGTTATTAGGGGGTAGGTAGGTAGTGTAGGTAGTGTAGGTGTTAATAGGTTAGTGTAGAGGGTGTTTAGTTGATATTTAATGTTTTATTGGGAGGGGTATAGTGCAGTGTAGTGTTTATTGAGGACCGTCATGGCACTTATGTAGTTAATGCTTGGTTGTAACAGGCCCATAATGGTCTTAATATACCCTTATGCGACTGATGGGGTTAAATTGAGGCTTATGAGGGTCTGTACGGACCCCAATGAGTGTCAGGGTTAATTAGGGGTATATGGGGGTCTGTATTGACCCCCATGAGTGAGGGGGTTAATTAAGGGCTTATGGGGGTCTATACTGACCCCCATGAGTGAAAGGGTTAATTAAGTGCTTATGGGGGTCTGTATTGACCCTCCTGAGTGACAGGGTTAATTAAGGGTTTATGGGGGTCTGTATTGACCCCCATGAGTGCAAGGGTTATTTATGGGCTTATGTGGGTCTTTATTGACCCCCATGAGTGACAGGGTTAATTATATGTATTATTGGGGTCTGTATTGACCCCTATGAGTGACAGGGTTAATTAGGGGTTTATGGGGGTCTGTATTGACCCCCATGAGTGAGGGTGTTAATTAAGTGCTTATGGGGGTCTATATTGACCCCCATGAGTGACAGGGTTAAGGAAGGGCTTATGGGGGTCTGTATTGACCCTCATGAGGGACAGGGTAAATGAACGGCTTATGGGGGGACTATATTGAACCCCATGAGTGACAGGGTTAATTAGGGGTTTATGGGGGTCTGTATTGACCCCCATGAGTGAGGGGGTTAACTAAGTGCTTATGGGGGTCTGTATTGACCCCCATGAGTGACAGGGTTAATGAAGGGCTTATGGGGGTCTACATTGACCCCCATGAGTGAGGGTGTTAATGATGTGCTTATGGGGGTTAATGAAGGGCTTATGGGGGTCTATATTAACCCCCATGAGTGAGGGGGTTAATAAAGGGCTTATGGGGGTCTGTATTGACCCCCATGAGTGACAGGGTTAATGAAGGGCATATGGGGGTCTGAATTGACCCCCATGAGTGACAGGGTTAATGAAGGGCTTATGGGGGTCTATATTGACCCCCATGAGTGACAGGGTTAATTAATGTTGGATGGGGCTCTGTATAGATATGCGTGATAGTGTATATATTTTTTTTAAAATGGGTCCTTTAAGGACCTTTACTGTCCTTTAAGGACCCGTAACACGGGAATTTTGAATTTTCATTGCACCGGGGGTCCCTGATCGCGTGCGATCGGGCCCCCCACTGCGATGGTTAATGTGGGGTTAATGCAGGTCTCTGAGCTTATCTCGGATCCCTTGGGGTTAATGCGGGTTTTAGAGCTTATCTCGGATCCCTTCTTGGGTAAGTTTTACGTGGTGGGCGGTCCTGGGTCTTTGAGCCTCGTTTTCGTTTTTTGGGGGGCCATTTTTTCTCTCGCTTAGGGTATTTTCGTGTGTCTGAACTTGGGAATTTGGACTTAAATGGAGGTGTAACTTCACTTTCAGAGGTCCTGGGTGCCCCCCTTGCTTTGGGCAAGCTTTTTATGTATTTTTTGTGGGTATTTATTGTGTTTTGACTGTTTTTCGGTGCACGCGGTACGGCGTTATGGTCTTTTCGGCGGCCATTTTTTGTCCGGCTTAGGGGATTTTCGTGTGTCTGATCTTGGGAATTTGGACTTAAATGGAGGTGTAACTTCACTTGCAGAGGTCCTGGGTGCTCCCCCTTGCTGTGGGTAAGCTTTTTATGTGTTTTTAGTGGGTATTTATTGTGTTTTGACTGTTTTTAGGTGCGCGTGGTTTGCGAGGTCGTATTGGTGCCGCTTGTGTGGATGTTTGTAACCGCGTGTGAGGCGCCTTTGAGCCTCCACGTCCGCAAATGCAGCCCCTTGCTTTGCGACGGTCCGCATTTGCGGCCTGCAATGAGCCGGCCGACATTAGAGCCTCCATCTTCCGCAAATGCGGACCCTCGCGAAACTGTCCCTTTGCAAAGTGCTTTACACTAATTGACAATACAGCACATCAAGAAAGAGGAAACTCCCTTTGATGAAGCCACATCATGTGGCAAAACATACTTTGGGAATGTCCCATGTAGACATCAACCCAGATCAAGTACACTGATTGAGGCAGACCCATATGGAGAATTTGGGCAAATAATTATGAAACAGAAATCAGAGACAGAGCTAGTTTTGGGGCAGAGGCTTTTTCTGACTCCTTCTAGTTAGGACCCCTAGGGGGTACCCTCTGGTGTAAACAGCAGAACATAATTAATTTAGCTTACCTGCTGCTTTTGGTTATTATTGATCGGTCTACCTGTTGCACATTTTAAGATTTAAGATTTTTTTCTGTTTGTATATTTAAGAATAAAATCTGTTAATGGTTAGTTTTACTTTCTTTGGCAATAAACTTTCATTTTCTATTTTAGCCAATCTAATTGCTTTTTTACACATAATGCTCCTGCTTGTATAACTTATATGCCTGCTTTATCTTGTATTTGAAATTATTATTAAGCCACCAATATTGTACTTTACTTCTTTTACTTTTAGGTGGTATGTTCTCACATGGTTAATTCTGATTATTCAGAAGGTGCCTTACATGTACTCCATTTCTTTTCTGTATTTTTACCTACAAGTGCTTTGTCCCAGTCTATAGACTGCAATGACAGGCCATAAAAAGTTGCCCATTTAAAACTTATTGACCACCCTACAACATTGCTTTGGGGCATCATTATCTCTTTTATTACTATTCCCAAAGGGTTCCCATACTCAGGGCCAAATCACTCATTAGGCGTGTTAGGCAGGTGCCTACAGGATTTCATCTGTATGGGGCGCATAAATATTGCACAATTAAGCTTTATTACTTTGGTACTGCAGACTGCCTTAAAACACCCCTCCCACTTGGTACAACCCAGGGAAGGGGAGTATTGTCCCGCCCTTCTCCTTCAGTGCTGCGCATGACAGGCGGCAACACAGTGAAGAGAGGCTGCAGAGCTATCAGCAGCACATGTGATCTCATGCTGGAGAGAAGATTTCTGTGGGGTGTGTGACAAAGCAGCAGCTGGGAGGTAGGTAATAGTAGGTAACTTTTGTGAGATCCTGTATATATATATATATATATATATATGTGTGTGTGTGTGTGTGGACAACAACAGGTAATGTTTGTCTAAAATCTCCACCTAACAACATCACCTTTCCCCCAAAAGGCAAATCTGTAACCATGATTTTGCTCAACAAACAATCAATACATTGCAGGTCATGGCATGACATCATTGTTGCTTCATCTATGTTAAATAATTTCGTTTTTTGGAATTTGACACTGATGTTTCCAAAATGGGAACTGGCAGTTTAAAGCCACTATGCACAGTTCTGCCACCCAGTAAATTATATAGATACGTTTTCCCTGAGCCTCCAGGTCCATCGAGATAGAAATAATGCTCTTTGAACATGTCATCATCTATTGCGTTTTTGATAGTGTTAAATACTTCCAACTGCAATGTATTTAAAGTTGCTATTTTATTCCTCTGTTTTTTGCTGTTCAATATCAGCATTATAGTCTTCAAAGTTTATTTCATCTATCAGTCCTGCATCTGGCATATTGAAATTTGCTAAATTTAATCCATGACAAAGGACAACTTCTTGAATTTCCATTAATGCTTTTAATTCAGCTATGGACTCATTGTATTATTTCAAGAAGTCTTTACACTTATTCACTTTACATGTTTCCCACAAGGCTATTGCATCAGGAACATTACAAAATATGCAAATTAATGCAAACTGCTCTCTGATCTGCTTTGGCATTTGACATAGTGCTGCTTCTTGGAGACATCTCTTCCATTCTGTGTCATCTGCAAAAAAGTTTAGATGTCACGCAGCTAATTGAAAGGTATCATAAACTATGTCATTCACTGTGCATAAATGTTAATAACTCTGTGCACTTTAAAAGAAGTAATCTTAAACTGAAAGGTTCAATGTCTCTTGGAAGAACCGTATAAATGCTTGGGATAATTTTATTTCCACTTCTTTTTCTTTGTTGCCATTGGCCATTGATGAAAACATAGTGATATGGAATCTCAATGTATAAAAATTGTCTTGCCTCAGTTTCCCGATAGTTTAAGTTAAACCATGCAGTAAGTGTTGTTTCTCTATTTTCATTTTGAGCCAGAGTATGTCTTTCCTCTCCAGCATTAAAGTAAACTAATTGTCTTTGTGGCAAATGTACAGCTTATGGATACACAGCATGTGAGCGATCATGCATTTCAAATTTGAGCAGACGCCACATGGCTTCAGGAGCACTTACATAGCGTGCATCGAGATAACATGAAAGTTCATCATGTGAAATAGGATTTTCTTCTTGGTTTTTTTGCACCTTGCTCAACAACATTTGCTGCACCTTTTCCTTTGTTAATGTATTTGTACACATATTTTATGGATTTGATAGAAGTGCAAGGTTCAACATTTACGTATGCATTGTACTAAATCAGCAATCGTGGATTATATGGAACCAAATACCTATTATATAAAACTTTTCCACAAATGATTGCAGTTTGTCCTTCTGATCTTTTATACAAAGGATATCCAGCACAATTTTCATAAGTTTGCACTCCAAATTGTTTAGGGACTTCTTTAGTGCATTTCTTATTTTTCATACATGGTGATTGGGGATTAATATCTCCACATGGACCATGAATCATTCGATGTGTTACAATGTCATAGAGTTTAGAATATTTATCTGGATGTGGAGGTTCAGCACTAATCAGTGAATCCACTCTCTCCGCTGTATTTCATTTATCTTTTTCTTGCAGTATAAAAAGTAGGTGTGCATTTGGAAGTACTCTTTTCTTAAATTCAATGGTATAAACAAAAGTTATACATTTACCAAAAATGTATGAAATTGTTATGTCATGAATTAACGCATTGAGTTTTATTTTAAATACTCTTGCCACTAAATCTGGTCGATCTGAAGCACTTTGTCCCTTTTTCAAATTTCCGACTATCTCTGGCCATTGTGCATTACATGTAAATGTTATGAATAAATCTGGTTTTCCAAATTTAGTTACAATAGCCATTGCATCATTATGTCTTTCTCGCATATTGCGTGACGATCCTTGGAAAGAAGATGGCAAAATGATTGCTCTGTCAGCTGGAAGTCCTCTGTTAGTAGCTAATTCAGCTACATAATCCATCAGTCCACAATATTGTTCTACCCTAAGTTTATTTTGTTGAAATTTGATAACATTTAGATTATTTGCTTCTACTTGTAGATACGAATCACTGATCCATTGTTGTGTGAGTTTGCTGCCACATAAAATAGGATTACAATCATCACGAATAGCAGTTTGTGCCACTTTATATTCCAGCATAGAAATATTTGTTTCTGACACAAACTTTACTATTGGGATAGCTTTGCAATTGTAATTTTGGTTGCCATCCTGGCTCACCGTTTTGGAACAAAATTGCATCTGTCATGGGATCCAAATTAGTACTTAATATATTTATGAAAGGTTGGTCTTGATTTCTTGGATATATTCTAATATCCCGTTCAAATGTTTGTTCACCATTGTAATTTTGAAACACCATGGCAACCTCATTTGATGTTGGTAAATTATAACATCTTTGATTACTATGCCGATCTCTTTTAAGAACCATATTTACTCTTGGCATTGGCAAATGATTTATTTGAGCATGTGTCTGTTGTTCTCTTTCTTCTTCAACTATTTTTTTGTATGCTTGAGTATATGGGTTGTTCTCCATAATCTTATCAAGCTCTTTAAAAACATTGGCTAAACATTTTAGATTTTCAGGAAGTGTCATATGTTGTTGAACTGCTTCCATTGTATCAAGGACATATGCCTGTGCAAATTTCCATTGCTCTCCTGCTTCTGGGTGTAAATATGAAGTGCGGTGATAAATTTGTCCTTGTACTTTAAAACAGTACGGGCCATGCCCTGGCACATTTTCTGCTAATGTTGCACCCATTGAAGCAAATTAAATGGCACTGTTATAAAACCTGATGTTTTATATGAAATCTTGATAATTTGGAAATGTTACATCACTTATTATACTTTTTTAAATATTGTGGATATGTGTGTCTTTCTGGCAGTCTTACCTTTCCTTTTTTACAGCAACTAATAAACTCGCCATCTCTTGGTCTTTCTTTCTCAAAATAATAAGCCTAAAATAATTGACAAACCACATTCAGTAATCCACAATAATGTGTTTAGACTGTTAAAGCATGAAATAAGAGTCTATCATGAGCACATATATTACTACTATTTTCTATACTCACTTGACTCTCATTTTACAATGTTTGACATGTATTATGTGTTTTACTTTTTCTTTTCTTTGTAGCTCCTTGACTAATTTTGTGCTTTTACAGCCATTGCTCTTTTGTTGGCAAGTCTCTGACGGTCTTTTTCTCTTAACCTTCTTGAAATCTCTGGCGACTATTCATCTCTCCATCTTTGCTTCCGTTCCCTTTCCTTTTTTGGGGGGCTTGTTTTTGTTCTTCTGCGTTGTCCGCCATTGTAATCTGTAATTGTAAATAGACATTAATATTTTTTGGATTTGTAATTGCATGTTTTATTATATAGCAAACAAACAATTCCAAACATGACCTTTGTACAATTATCTTTTGCTTACGGCACGTATTTTTGGCCAAGTCCTCCGTGTCTCCGGATGACGGCACACTAAGTCTTGCGTGTTTACGGCTGCAAAGAGTGCCTTCGGTGCTCATTGCAGCCTAAGAAGTCCCGTATACTTCAACTGCTCACCTCGCCTCACGAGGCTTGCAGTGCAATGAGCACCTTTGGCAGCCTAAGTCCCTCAGCGTGCCTCAGCGGCTCGCTTCGCGAGGCTGGCAGTTGCGGCCCTACGGGCCCCAATGGGACGACAGCGCACAGCACGACAACTATATTATATTAGTGCTTTTTAAATTGGATAAACCAAATAAATGTAAAAACTACATATATATACAGTGCCTTGCAAAAGTATTCACCCCCATTTACTTTTTACCTATTTTGTTACATTAAAGCCTTAAGTTCAGTGTTTTGTTAATCTGAATTTTATGTGATGGATCAAAACACAAAAGTCTAAGTTAGTGAAGTGAAATGAGAAAAATATATACATAAAACTATTTTTTAGAAATAGAAAACAGAAAATTGGCATGTGCGTATAGAAAATAGGCATGTGCGTGGCAAACTCATAGAGACTTATTTACAGTGACGCAAAAGGTGGCTTTACAAAGTATTGACTTTAGGGGGGTGAATAGTTATGCACATTGACCTTTTCTGTTATTTTGTCCTGTTTGTTGTCCGCTTCACAATAAAAAAAGAAAAAAAAACATCAAAGTTGTGGGCATGTTCTGTAAATTAAACGATGCAAATCCTCAAACAATCCATGTTAATTCCAGGTTGTGAGGCAACAAAACACGAAAAATGTCAAGGGGGCGAATTCTTTTGCAAGGCACTGTATATACAGTGGGGGAAAAAGTATTTGATCCCCTATCAATCAGCAAGATTCAAGCAAGGAATGCCACTAGAGGTCAGTTTCATCAAAGATCCTGCAAGATTTCTCATATGACAGAAGGAGTTAACTCAGTGATCAAAGGCTCATTGAAGCCCAACAGTGAGGAAGCCTTTTTTTAGCTTGCTATTACTGCGAGCAACAGCACACCAACTGGGCCTCTTTGAGCAGACTCCACTCTCTGCTCACACTGCTTAGGCCCAAGCCTAAGTGAGGACTCCACCCACCTCTCAGCTACAAGAGATTGAAGAATCCCGTAAGCAGAGGAAAGCACTTGTAAGACAGAAGGAGCTGTTGTTACATGCTCCACATGCACTGATGATCCAACTGAAATGAAGACACAGTTGGCTCAGCTTGATGCATGTCCAGAAGAGACAAACGCTGACCTCCAGAACCTGTGTACTTAAGATGCTATGTTGAATGTAGAACAATGTCTACAGGAAGGTCATAAGCTAAGCTTAGAGTACGATCTGGTACAGAGTATGCCTGCTGTGAGCAGAAAGAAAGATGAGGTGCAGATCCCAGCACAAGAAGCGGAGCAAATTAAAGATTCTGCAAGATTTCTCATAGGACAGATGGAGTTAACTCAAGGCAGTGATCAGAGGCTAATTGAAGCCCAGCTGTGGATTCCCTTGAAGAAATGGGTGGAGTCCTCCCTTAGGCTTGGGCCTAAGCAGTGTGAGCAGAGTATGGAGTCTGCTCAAAGAGGCCTAGTTGGGGTGCTGCTGTTAGCAGCGATAGCAAGCTACAGAGAAATGCTTGCTCACTGTTCTTGTGTGAATCTACAATCAAGGATTGATGCAATTTGTGAAGAAGTTGTAACGACACAGGAAGTTTGAGGATCTGTGGAGTGAGGGAGAGAATCTCCAGCAAACACAGGAAGTGCAGCGGCCTGTGTGAAAGGCTGAAGACAGAGAGAGAGAATTTGCTTACAGAGGATTTGCCGGCCTGTTTGCCAAAAGGAAGCTGCAAAGACTGGCAGAGACACTGGCTAAAAAAAGGTATCCAATTTATTATATTAAACTCCAAGCAAGAGGCTGAGAGTTTTGGACTTTCTGCAGTGTAAGAAGAAACTGCAGTATGAGAGGGGCCTATGCTCTGCCCACGGTGATTACTTTAAACAGCAAAAGTATCCTGCAATTACGGAGGCTAATTGTGAATGCAGTATTTTGTTTTCCCCCTTGTGACAGACAAGCTGTCTCGGCACAGAAAGGGTGTTCCTGAAGTTAGTCAGTACGTGAATGTAGCTTTTATTTTCATTATTTATTTTTGTTTTGTTGTTTCTGTACCTGACAATAAATGGATAAACTTATGATAGCCTCCTGTTATTGTGATGGCAAGGGTCAGAAACACATATGAGGAACTGTTTGTATGGCCAATCCTTGTCACAATATATATATATATATATATATATATATATATATATATATATATATATATATTGATAAATATACATATATATATATATATATATATATATATATATAAATATATATATATATATATATATATATATATATATATATATATAGTATTATGGTAATCTGATAATAGGTGATTGAGTGATATTGTGTTCTGATATGATGTGAAATTCTTGGTGACAATTCCGATATGATGTAACATTCATGGTAACAAGTTGGATAACCAAATAGATGTATAAATAACAAATATATATAAGAACTATAATGTGTGAATCTGGACCCATCACAAGGGTGATGGACCACGCCCAGCGAGTAGCCACGCTGAGCAAACTGAATGGATGGTGCTCCTGCTCAGACCCCTGAGTGGTGCATATAGAGTCCCTACCAAAAGAATCCATTTCACCCCCAGTGACCCTGCACCACAAGAGAAGGCATAAGGACCTTCCTGCTATGTGCAGTGAACTGCAGTCTTCATATCCTAAGTGAGAGAGCAGATATCACAGCAGCTGGACCAGGAAATGCTAAAATGCTGCAGAAGCAGAGAGACACCAGAAGCTGAGGCTGAAGTGAGAGCAGCAGAGAGTGTACACAGTGAGTGGAGTCCCTGATTCAGGATCCCAAAAGTACAGCTCTCTACCCAACATTACCCTTTGAACAGCATAGAAGAATATCACATTGGCAATACAAAGAACATTATGAGGAGGTCACAGTGAGTAAAAGGCTGTTTCAGCCACTTAGTGAACTGGTGCAGGGCTGAGGTGTAACAGAGGGTGCCGTGTAAAACGGAGGATGGAAGACAGGATTTAAGTTAAAATGGATCCTTCTTTTGCACTGTTTTAAGCCCAGGAAAATATAAACCCTTTTCAAATACTGAAACTATCCTTAGAAAACTTTCTAAATCAAACTAAAAGGCTGATATAACTCTGTACAAATATAGTGGTTGAATCATGGCAGGTATACGCCATCTACTGTAAGGTACAGAAATTATTCATGATTTGTACAGAATTTTTGACCATATTTTTCCTGAAGAAATGTTATATAGAGAATATAATGGTGTTAAACTCATCCTTTAGGAAAGTAGAAAAAAAATGATATAAAGATCGGGCTATGGTGAAGCTTTAATGCCTCTTAATCTGATAATTTGGAGGTCAATAGACTCAAGCTATAAGCTATATATGTTTGGAATTGGAGGCACAATGTGTTGAAGGTGATATGCCACAAATAGGATGCCTTAATCTCGGGGACATTTAACTCTAAAAGAGGTGCTATAACAGTCCTGAATTGAGGAAAATAGTTGACAACAACAATCTTAAAGAAACACTGTGACATAGCCCAGGAGAAGATATGTGCCATTTTTAGACCTTCAGTCAAAGGCCATTCCCTGAGGAAATTTCATTTTCTTCATTTCTGGACTTAATGTTTGTCTTGCTGGATTCTAGACCCTAGGGATTATTAGGAACAACAATACCTCCATGGTATGACTGTTAAAAATTGTTAGTGTTGGAACCTGTGTAAAGGGCTATATTTCCTAGGAGAGGGGTGAAGGAGGAGAGAGGCAGGGGGGAGGAAGGGGAGAGAAAGAGAAGATGGTTATATTATGTGAATGCATGAATTAGCCCATACAAATACAGTTGGAAAATTCCACACATTTTTGTATTTGCTTGCTGTTATTAGTTGTTGTCTATATGTATATTAATGTTTTTTTGTGAATAATTATTGATACAGAACCGGTTAGCGATACAGATTTAAAATCAACCTCAAAAGTACTGGCCAGGTGTCTAATGATTATTGGCCAGGTGGGTAATTAACCTGAAACATAGGATACATGTGGTTCATATGTGAACTTATGAATTAGCTTATACATTGGTTTAAAGACAAAGGAGAACAGTAAGAGGAATAAGAAAGTAAGTAAGTCTAGGAGAGTATTTCTATTTTCTATAGAGAATGAAGAAGAAGGGGGTACAACTAAGGCAAGAGAGGAAAAAATCAACAACTTAAAAAAGCTAGGCAAAGCTTTTTTGCCCCCCCCCCCCTAAGTAAACTGATTTTAATGAAGAAATATTTCCAACAGTAGAAACAGAAGTAAATTTAGACTGCACTATGGCTCATTCAACCAGTAATGAATGTTCAAGATTAGAAGATTCAAGTAAAGACTTAGAGGAGCAAAAATGAACAGGTGCGATGATGAAGGATTTATTGCAGGAATTTAGAGACTTAATAATTTCAGATTTGACAACGAAAGTTGTACAAAATACAACAGAGATAAACATAGTGCAAATGAGAAGAGAGAGCTTGGAGAATAGGAGTGACAAGCTTGAGGAGAAATATCAATTATTAGAGGAAGAAATGCAAAAAAACAAACAAAGAGGTAGAGTTATTAAAAGATAAAAACAGAAAATTATTCAAGAAGGAACAATATACGTTTAAGGGGTATAGGTGAAGACATTCAAAATGTATCCCTCTTTAGCTATGTCATAACTTTCCTGACCTCTCTGGTACCATCAGAATTGAGTTCAGAAATGCTTATAGATAATTTTCATAGAATTCCTCTCCCTAGAAACTTGAAGGAGTATCCTAGAGATGTTATTATGAGATTGCATTCTGTCATGTATGAAAACGCAATAATGAGGAAAGCATATGAAAAGAAGAAATACGATAATCCATATGAAAAAATTCAGATATTTCCAGATTTATTGGGTGGAGATATTGATTAAAAGGAAAGAGTTGAGGAATATTACCAGACAGCTAAGAGAAAATCAAATAATATACATATGAGGATTTCCTATGAACTTGATAATATTGGTAAACGGAAGGAGAATTTTGGTAAGAAATGAAGAGGAAGGAGAAAAAGCTTTGGGGAATTAAAAATACAATGTAATAAAGTAGAGGATAAGAGCCAAATTGCTCTGAAAATAAATAAACTAAAGCATCACAAGATGGGGTGATAAATACAATAAGTTTTTGGCTGAGGGAGAATAATTTCTTTTATGTAAAATTTATAATTAAAGGGTATAAGAAATAAAATCCTTGAAGCGCTGGTCAACAAATGAAAGGGTATAGCAGATTTAAATATTGTTTAAGATCACAAGAAATAGAAAAAAAAAATTGTTTTGTAATACTTCACTAGGAGAAGAAGAAAGTAACATAAAAAAGAAAAAAGGAACTAGTTCACTTTAAAAGAAAGATGAATCACATAATCGATAAATGTATATAGAAGGTAGAGTAAAATATTATCACTTGATTGTTTTGGATAACAAAAAGGGAATGGAACATTAGACTCACATATAAAAAAATATTAAATAAGAGAGTAAGATAAAAGAGTGTAGGAGTGGTTTACAAAAAGGAAATTGTATAGATTAAGAAATAAATATTGCAAAAAAAAGGGAAAACAATCACAGATACACGTGAAATAATTAGTAATATAAGTTTAAACAAGTTTGAGTCTGCTATTAAGTAGCCTTTGTTGAGGGTATGGAAAAGCATGATAATGTATAAAAGGAAAGTAAGAATAGAAGACATCAAAGTAGAAGAAATTTACATTTTACCAGAAGTAGCTAATTCTCTCGGAAATCGGTCCCATAACATGGTCAGATCACGCTATGGTTTCTGTTGATCTCGACATAGGAGTTTTACCCTTACAGAGATCAACATGGAAATACAACAAAACTTAATGAAAGATCAAAAAAACAGAGACAATCAAAGAAAAAAAGTAGCTAACTATTCCGATGAAAATGGTCCTTCAATCCACTCTAAAACAATGATCTGGATGGCACACAAGGCTGTAATTGGAGGCATTTTGATCAGTTGGTATCACCATTACAAAAAACAAAGAGGTCTTTCATTAAAAGAATTATATTGTGAATTAGCCAAATTAATAAATATTTTGATAAAATAACTCAGGAACAAATTAGACTCTACCAACAAAAAATGAAAAAGATAGAACAGGAAATTTTAAATCGATCAGTATGGAAATTACAGAGAAACCTGTTTCATTTAGGAAATAAGTAAGTAAAAAAGTAAGTTATTTGCAAATAAAATTAAAACTAATAAATTGATAGATAAGAGGATTTATTATTTGAAATATTAAAATTAACTAATAACTAATCCGAAGGATATCGCTAAAAGTTTTGCAGAATATTATAAACAATTATCTAACTTGGAAGACACAGAAAGCTTTGTAAGACCTACTCAAGAGAAATAAAATAAAGAGGAGCAAGAGTTCTTGAATGGAGAAATTATGGAAAAAGAAATCGAGGAAGTTATTTATAATTTAAAATTAAATACATCTCCAGGACCAGATGGGTTAAGAGTACACTATCACATATATAGTTGTGAGCATGCGGGCGAGGGATACAGTTCCCCGCAAATGCGGGTCCTCGTGAAGCGAGGGGCCACATTTGCGGTGGTGGAGCATCCCAACGTCCCCGCAAATGCGGATCCTCGTGAAGCGAGGTGGAGGCTCCAACGTCGGCTGTGTTAACACAAACACACCACACACACGACTTTTTAACAAAAAAAATCCAACCTCCCAGCCGAAAAAAAAAAACAACGTAACGTTCCCGCAAATGCGGATCCTCGCAAAGGTGGAGGCTCCAACGTCGGCTGTGTTAACACACACATACACACACACGACTTTTTAACAAAAAAAACCTCAAAGGCACCTCACATCCGCTTACACACACCTACAGACACGCAAGACTTTAAAAAAAAACAACTCAAAGGCGCCTCACACGCTCTTAACACACATACGCACGACTTAGAAAAAAATACACTGCGTCGTACACGTAAAAGCCAACTGCGTCTCTCGCCAAAAAATACGGCCGCACCGCAAAAGAATACGGCCGCATCGCAAAAAAAATACGGCCGCGAAACGACCCATTACAAACGCTGTGCATCAAAACATCACAAACACAAGAAATAAACACAACGAACACATAAAAAGCTTACTTGCAGCAAGGGGGGGGGCATCCAGCACCTCCAAAAGTTAATTTACACGTCCATTTAAGTCCAAAAAAAAGAGTTTTAACTGCCGAAAATCGCCTAAGCGAGAGAAAAAATGGCCGCCGAACAAAACGAAAACGAGGCTTCAGACGTAACTACACTACAGTGACTCGCAAGAATGAAATACATACTATGCGGAACGTACCACACTGATATTAAACACTATTTTGAACACTACTACGCACAAAATTGCGGATGGAACGCAAATTCTAAGCTGGAACGCAAATAGCGCATGCGTATTGCGTTCTAACGGTCTGAGGCACTTGAAAGTTTATAAATACTGCCTACTTTCCAGAAATGTCTACATTTCGACTCAGGTGATGAACGGAGTGACTTCATAGTTAACTGCTGCTGTTACTTGAGAAGAGAATTGTTTCCTAATTTCCTACTTTACACTGTGCAAATTACAACTGAGAGGTAAGCTATAATATATTACATTTTATTATCAAGACAGGACAAAAAAACAACAACATTTTAAGTATGAAAATGTGATTTATGTATAGTGACATGTGACACGCACATTTATGTGTATAGTCCCTGCAACAAACTAATCTTAATCCAAACTAATTAAACAACCAATTCAAACTAATTAAAGAACTATATTTAAATGACAGTAAAAAAAATTAAAAAAAATAAAATTAAAATGTGATTGATGTATAGTGATATGTGACACGCACATATATGTGTATCATGTATAGTGACATGTCACACGGACATTTATGTGAAAGTAATTACAGAAGTATATTTAACTGACATTAATGTTTCACAACCTATAAGCCTTAGAAAGAAGCATAAATAAGCATAAAAAAAAAGTGGTGGGCACAAAACAGGATGGTACCAAAACTCACACAAACACATAGCAAACTAAATTAATATTCTTCTTTAATGTTTCACAACCTATAAGCCTTAGAAAGAAGCTTAAATAAGCATAACAAAAGTGGTGGGCACAAAACAGGATTGCACAAAACCTCACACACACACATAGCAAACTAAATTAACATTCTTCTTTAATGTTTAACAACCTATAAGCCTTAGAAAGAAGCCTAAATAAGCATACCTAAAGTGGTGGGCACAAAACAGGATTGTATCAAAACTCACACAAACACATAGCAAACTAAATTAATATTCTTCTTTATTGTTTCACAACCTATAAGCCTTAGAAAGAAGCCTAAATAAGCATAACAAAAGTGGTGCGCACAAAACCGGATTGTACCAAAACTCACACAAACACATAGCAAACTAAATTAATATTCTTTTTTAATGTTTCACAACCTATAAGCCTTAGAAAGAAGCCTAAATAAGCATAACAAAAGTGGTGGGCACAATACAGGATTGTACCAAAACTCACACAAACACATAGCAAACTAAATTAATATTCTTCTTTAATGTTTAACAACCTATAAGCCTTAGAAAGAAGCCTAAATAAGCATAACAAAAGTGGTGGGCACAAAATGGATTGTACCAAAACTCACACAAACACATAGCAAACTAAATTAATATTCTTCTTTAATGTTTAACAACCTATAAGCTTTAGAAAGAAGCCTAAATAAGCATAACAAAAGTGGTGGGCACAAAACAGGCACGTACCAAAACTCACACAAACACATAGCAAACTAAATTAATATTCTTTTTTAATGTTTAACAACCTATAAGCCTTACAAAGAAGCCTAAATAAGCATAACAAAAGTGGTGGGCACAAAACAGGATTGTACCAAAACTCACACAAACACATAGCAAAATAAATTAATATTCTTCTTTAATGTTTCCCAACCTATAAGCCATAGAAAGAAGCCTAAATAACCATACCAAAAGTGGTGGGCACAAAACAGGATTGTACAAAACCTCACACAAACACATAGCAAACTAAATTAATATTCTTCTTTAATGTTTAACAACCTGTAAGCCTTAGAAAGAAGCGTAAATAAGCATAAAAAAAGTGGTGGGCACAAAACAGGATTGTACCAAAACTCACACAAACACATAGCAAACTAAATTAATATTCTTCTTTAATGTTTAACAACCTATAAGCCTTACAAATAAGCCTAAATAAGCATATTAAAAGTGGTGGGCACAAAACAGGATTGTACCAAAACTCACACAAACACATAGCAAACTAAATTAATATTCGTCTTTAATGTTTAACAACCTATAAGCCTTACAAAGAAGCCTAAATAAGCATAACAAAAGTGGTGGGCACAAAACAGGATTGTACCAAAACTCACACAAACACATAGCAAAATAAATTAATATTCTTCTTTAATGTTTCACAACCTATAAGCCGTAGAAAGAAGCCTAAATAACCATACCAAAAGTGGTGGGCACAAAACAGGATTGTACAAAACCTCACACAAACACATAGCAAACTAAATTAATATTCTTCTTTAATGTTTAACAACCTGTAAGCCTTAGAAAGAAGCGTAAATAAGCATAACAAAAGTGGTGGGCACAAAACAGGATTGTACCAAAACTCACACAAACACATAGCAAACTAAATTAATATTCTTCTTTAATGTTTAACAACCTATAAGCCTTACAAATAAGCCTAAATAAGCATATTAAAAGTGGTGGGCACAAAACAGGATTGTACCAAAACTCACACAAACACATAGCAAACTAAATTAATATTCGTCTTTAATGTTTAACAACCTATAAGCCTTACAAAGAAGCCTAAATAAGCATAACAAAAGTGGTGGGCACAAAACAGGATTGTACCAAAACTCACACAAACACATAGCAAAATAAATTAATATTCTTCTTTTATGTTTCACAACCTATAAGCCGTAGAAAGAAGCCTAAATAACCATACCAAAAGTGGTGGGCACAAAACAGGATTGTACAAAACCTCACACAAACACATAGCAAACTAAATTAATATTCTTTTTTAATGTTTAACAACCTGTAAGCCTTAGAAAGAAGCGTAAATAAGCATAACAAAAATGGTGGGCACAAAACAGGATTGTACCAAAACTCACACAAACACATAGCAAACTAAATTAATATTCTTCTTTAATGTTTAACAACCTATAAGCCTTACAAATAAGCCTAAATAAGCATAACAAAAGTGGTGGGCACAAAACAGGATTGTACCAAAACTCACACAAACACATAGCAAACTAAATTAATATTCGTCTTTAATGTTTAAGAACCTATAAGCCTTACAAAGAAGCATAAATAAGCATAACAACATTTAAATTATTTGCAAAAGGTTGCACAAAAACCACCATAGCTCAAAAATTCACCATAACTCATACAAGACACAAAAATAATGTCATTTTTTCTTTATTACAAATACATTCAAATCAATCATTTTTCTTTTACAACAGATACTGCGTAAAGACCATCGGACGAGGACTTTCAACAGAGGACCAGACCATCGGATGAGGACTTTCAACAGAGGACTACACCATCGGACGAGGCCTTTCAACAGAGGACTACACCATCGGACGAGGACTTTCAACAGAGGACCAGACCATCGAACGAGGACTTTCAACAGAGGACCAGACCATCGGACGAGGACTTTCAACACAGGACCAGACCATCGGACGAGGACTTTCAACACAGGACCAGACCATTGGACGAGGACTTTCCATAGAGGACCAGACCATCGGACGAAGACTTTCAACACAGGACCAACAAACATTCTGCTTGAAATCACACTTCAACCAAGGTACAGTATAACAAGTAAAAAAAGAGAAAACTAAAGAAACATGTTTGCTCTGCATCGATGTCAACAGAAAAAAAAAAAAAACACCACCACTAACTATAACTTTTAACAAAATATAACTAACACATTTCTCATCTTATTTGTCTTTTATGGCCAATAATGTTTAACAGTAAATCCAAACTTCAATGTAGCCAGAACAAACAAAAAAATTGCATAGTACAAAAAAGGCTCAAAACAGAGACTCAATAAAATTTGTCATTCTAAATTTCCAGTCCTCATTCAATTGTGATTTGCACAATTGAATAGTGCTCTAAATAAGCACATAACATATTTTTTAAAATAAGTTTTTAGTTACTGAAAACCTTGCTTTTGAATAGATGTTTACTAACTAAAAACTTCTTTAAAAAAATGTGCTATGGCCTTATTTAGACCCCTATTCAATTGGCAAAATTGAAATTGAATTACAAACCTAATGTACAATATTAACTATAAAACGTAACCACACTGTTGATAAGAATGTTTTGTGAAAACAAACTTAACATTGTAAAATAAACTAATGATACATTATTATTTTTTTACAGATTAACATGGCTGATAACGAGAGTAAACAAGAAAAAGAAAAGACGCCAAGCTAGAAACCGACGACAGAGAGCAGACAGCCAGCAGACACCGGAGCAGAAGGAAATTCGACGAGAAAAAGAACGCAAAAGACTTGCAAGCAAAAGACTATCACCTGCACAAATTAAAGATACGCCAAAAAAAACTACCAAGCAAATAAAGCATTTACAACCTGTTCCTCAAACATCCGATGACATTTTACCTGAAAAAATACAAGACATACCAAAAAAAGCCAAGACAAAAACAAAGCATTTAAAACCTGTTGTTGAAACATCACATGACATTTCACCTGATGAATATGAAAGTCAAACTCCTATATTATTTGCAAATTGTCCTTTACTCAAGTCTTTAGCAGTAGAGGTTCATAGTTGTGGGGACATGACTACTCAATGTCAGTTTTGTGAGGCTTATTATTTTAAACAGGAGAGACCCAGAGATGGCCAATTTATTAGTTGCTGTCAAAAAGGCAAGTTCAAACTTCCAGAAAGGAAAGAATTTCCTATTTATTTACAAAACATTATGACTGAACCTACTTTTCCGAACTACAAAAATTTTAAGACAAACATAAGATCCTACAATAGTGCCATATCCTTTGCATCTATGGGGGCAACATTAACTGCTAATGTACCAGGACATGGTCCTTACTGTTTTAAAGTCCAAGGACAAATTTATCATCGCACTTCACATTTACATCCAGAGGAAGGAGAGCAAAGAAAATTCGCTCAACTATATGTCCTAGATACAATGGAAGCTGTTGACCAACGTATGTAGATGGAAGAAAATAAAAAATGCTTACCCAGTGTTTTTATAGAGCTAAATAACATTATGGACTATAATCCCTACAGTAAAGCTTATAAAAAATTGGCAGAAGTAGAAAAAGAACAACTACTTCATGCACATAGCCATCAATTACCAATGCCAAAGGTTAATATGGTGCTTAAAAGAGACAGACATACTGATAAACGACATTATAACTTGCCAACATCAAATGAGGTTGCAATGGTGTTTCAAAATGATGAAGGAGAACCACCATTTCAAAGAGACATTAGAATATATCCCAGAAATGAGAAGCAACCATTCATTAATATGAGTATCTTAAGTCCAAATTTAGATCCAATGACATGTCCCATTTTTTCCCACACAGAGAAGCAGGTTGGCAACCAAAATTAACACTTCCCAGTTACCCAAATGCTAAAGCCAGAATCCGAAATAATGTTTCTATGCTTGAATTTAAAGTAGCTCAAATTGTCATTCGAAATGCATTTAATCCAATTTTATGTGGTGGAAAACTAACACAACAATGGATTATTGATTCCTTTTTGCAAGTTGAGGCCAATAATGTAAACTTTATAAAATATCAACAAGATAAACTACGTGTAGAACAATAATTTGGACTAATGGACTATGTTGCTGACGTGGCTACAAGCAGAGACATGACAGCTGTCTAAGCCATCATTTTACCATCTTCCTTTCAAGGATCTCCTCGATATATGAGAGAAAAATACAATGATGCTATGGCTATTGTCACCAAATTTGGCAAACCCGATTTATTTCTTACATGTAAACCACAATTGCCAGAAATACACAAAATGTACTTCTTGGCCAAAGTGCTTCCGATAGACCAGATTTAGTCGCCAGAGTATCACTATCAGTCAGTTATTTGGCAAATGTCTTGCTTATGTATATACAATTGAATTTCAAAAAAAGAGGACTTCCACATGCACATCTTCTGATAATACTTCAAGAAAAAGATAAATTAGATACTTCTGACAAAGTGAATGCAGTCATTGTTGCTGAACTACCAGATCCAGAACTATATGGTAGACTATATGAGATTGTTACTCATCGCATGATTCATGGACCCTGTGGTGAGCTTAATCCACAATCACTATGTATGGAAAATAATAAATGTTCCAAAGAATTTCCAAAAGATTATAGAGACAAAACCTATGCTAATTGTGATGGCTATCCACTTTATAAAAGAAGAGAAGGAGATAGTGCCATTATTCGTGGAAAAAAAGCTGACAATAGTTAGTACATGATGAACTTGCATCTCATGTAGATGCTCGCTATGTCAGTGCACCAGAAGCTATGTGGCGGCTTTTAAAATTTGAAATGCATGATAGATCACATGCAGTATATAGATTAGCAGTACGTTTGCCACAAAGACATTTAGTGTATTTTCATGCTGGAAATTAAATTAATGCATTGGCCCAAAGTGAAGATCGTCACACTACACTAACTGCATGGTTTGAATTAAACTCCACAGATTCACAAGCAACACAATTCTTATTTATTTGTATTCCATATCACTATGTTTTTGTGACTGGATTATGGATACCGCGAAAAAGCAGAGGCAATAAAATAATCCCAAGAATTTACACAGTCAGTCCAAGAGATGTTGAACGTTTTTGCTTACGGATATTACTTGTAAATGTTCCTGGAGCACAAAGTTTGGAACACTTAAGAACTGTTAATGACATTGTATATGAATCCTTCCATTTAGCAGCAAGACATAGAAACTTACTAGCTGATCATACAGAATGGGAAAGATGTTTAGAAGAAGCAGCACAATGTCAAATGCCACGGCAGATGAGAGAACAATTTGCATTTATTTGTATCTTCTCAAATGCTCCAAATGCATTAGCTTTGTGGGAGACTTTTAAAAGTAATATGGCTGAAGACTTTACGCGACGATACAATGAACCCATTGCACACTTAAAAGCGTTAATGGAAATCCAAGAAGTATTTTTAACTCATGGATTAAGTTGTGCAAGTTTTAATTTGCCTGATCCAGGTCTTATAGATGACATAAACTTTGAAGACTATCACATTCAACTACAAGCAGAAAGAACAGAAGAAAGACTTGCAACTTTAAATACCTTACAATTGCAAGCATTTAATGCCATTAAAAAGGCAATAGATGATGACATGGTGACAGAGCGTTATTTCTATCTTGATGGACCTGGCGTATCAGGAAAAACCTATCTATATAACTTATTAATGAGTTTGGTACGAGCACAAGGTCAAATAGCAATGGCGTTTGCCACTACTGGAATTACTGCACTTTTGTTAGAAGGTGGAAGAACTGTTCATAGTGGATTTAAACTGCCAGTGCCTATTTTAGAAACTTCTGTGTCAGATATTCGCATGACATCATTACAAGCAAAGAAATTGAACAAATGTAAATTAATTATAATAGATGAGGCCACAATAATGTCATGCTATGCCCTCCAATGTATTGACCGTTTGCTTTGTGAAGTCATGGATAATACTTTTCCATTTGGTGGAAAGGTAATGTTGTTAGGTGGCGATTTTAGACAAACATTACCTGTCGTTGTACATGGAAATCGAACTGACATTATCGAAACCTGTATAAAGTCAAGCACACTGTGGAAACATTTTACCCATCTTCAACTGCAACAAAATATGAGATCAGAAGGCCAAACTGATTTCAATGATTGGCTTATTAAAATTGGAGAAGGCAGAACAGAAAAAATACCACATTTACCGGACGACACTGTAGAGATCCCACCTCATATGATTTGTCACTAAGATATTATATCGGCTATATTTGAAGGAATATTCCGAATATTCCAAGCTTGCCAACCAAGTCATACTAACGTGTAAAAATAAGGATGTATCAATCCTCAATAATGAAATCTTAAAAAAAATTCATGCACCACAAAGAAATTATCACAGTGCTGATTCTGTACTTGCTGATGACAATGAAAGTCAGGCTAACTTTTCTACTGAATTCATAAACTCACTAACTCCTTCTGGAATGCCACCACATATTTTGCAGCTAAAGAAAGTTGCAATTATCATGTTAGTGCGAAATATGAACCCCAAAAAAGGCCTATGCAATGGCACAAGATTAATTGTTCAACAATTAAAGGACCATTTTATAGATGCTGAAATTTTAACTGGGACTCATAAAGGAGAGAGAGTTTTCATACCAAGAATAGATTTAGCACCAAGTGAAAGTAGTCTCCCTTTTATACTTCAAAGAAGACAATTTCCAATTATTATGGCATTTGCCATGACCATTAATAAATCACAAGGTCAAACGTTCAAATCTGTGGGTATTTTCTTGGAAGAACCAGTATTTGCACATGGACAATTGTACGTTGCGTTGTCACGGTGCAAAAATCCACAGGCTATTAAAGTTTACATTGAAAAAAATGAAAGTCAAGGTGATTTATTAGAAGATGGATGTATTTTTACTAAAAACATTGTCTACTATGAAGTACTATAACTTTTCATTAGAAAGAAATAAAACACATGCAAAACAAATTTAAAAGCATTGAAAAATACAAAACAAGAAACAATTCAGTCATAATTCATGGAAGTACTGTTTATGGATGATTCGCCTCACAAAATACTTGCCTTGCATTTTTTAGACAAATTATGTTAAAATGTTAATTAACTATGTTACTGTTTCTAATGTTACAAGTTTGAAAACAATATTTTCAAGTTCTTTACTTCAACATGTTACAAAGTTCATGTTAAGAGCTCAACCCGGTTTTAAGTCACAATGTAAATATTGTCTTTTATGTTAAGATTACTCCCTGGATTAATGTTTATCGCCAGTTCATGGGGTCAGTAAGGAATTCATTTAATTGGGTACGTTTTAAGGAGAGTTTTTACTGTTTGCCTTCCTCTGCATTCAATGTTAACAATTATTTGGATAGAAATTGCATGTTCATACTGATTACTTTAAAGTTCAACTGTTTTTACATTCAAATGTTAATACTTTTAATACAAAATTATGTTTAAATATAATTCACTTTGTTACTGTTTATAATGTTACAAGTTGTAAAAATGTTTTTTCAAGTTTCTTAGTTACACAGATAAGAAATTTCAAGTTTAACAAAATATGATGTCAAGTTTCTGACAAACATATTACAAAGTTCATGTTAAAATTGGGTACGTTTAAAGAAGAGTTTTTAATGTTTGTCTTACTCTGGATTAAATGTATATTGAAGTTAACAATTCTTCACATAGAAATTGCATGTTAAAAAAACATTACCTCAAGTTTACAATACTGATTAGTTTAAAGTTCAACTGTTTTTCCATTCAACTGTTAATACTTTTAATACAAAATTATGTTAAAAAATGTATTCACTATGTTACTGTTTATAATGTTCCAAGTTCTAAAAATGTTTTGTCAAGTTCCAAAGGTACACAGATAATAAAGTTCAAGTTTAAAAAAATATACTTTAAAGTTTCTTACTAACATATATTTCAAACTTCATGTTAAAATTGTGTACGTTTCAACAAGGGTTTTTACTCTTTGCTTTCCTCTGGATTCAATGTATATTGAAGTTAACAATTCTTCAGATACAAATTGCATGTTAAAAAAACATTACCTCAACTTTACAATACTGATTAATTTAAAGTTCTACTGTTCTTACAATCAAATGTTAATACTTTTAATACAAAATGCTTTAAGAGTTATTGTTCACCAAGAGAACATTTTACAAAAATGCACATGTTTAATATCACAATACTTACAACTGTCAAATATGTATATTAATAACTAAACAACTTTACAAACATACACATCACATTGCCGTCATTTTTTGACGGGCAAGTCGCTAGTTATAAAATATGTATGAAACAATTGATAGTACCTTTAAAAGAAACATTTAATCACATTAAAACAGAAGGTGTAGCACCTAAAGAAATGGTAGAGGTTAATATAGTGCCAATTCCAAAGGAGGAACTTATATATCCGGAGTAAATACATTTTCGACTTATTAGCCTTATCAATGTAGATATAAAAATGTATTAAAAATGTTTGGCTAATAGGTTGAAAACTCTTTTAGGGGGATTAGTATCAAGAAAACAAAATAGATTTGTTCCAGACAAGGAAGCAATAATGTTAAAAAATTTATAAATATTATATCTTATGTTGGAGAGAAACGCATACCAGCGGTCTTCCACTCATTGCGCACAGAGAAAACCTTTGACATGGTCGAGTGGGTATTCATGCACCAAATATTAACCAAATGTGGTTTGGGAAGTTTTGTACATGTGCAATAGGTGCTCTGTATGGATTTTCAGTCGCCTCTGTCAGAGGTATGGGTTTTACATCAGAGAAGTTCCGGATTTCAAATGGGACAAAACAGGGGTGTCCCCTGTCACCCATGATTTTCGCATTAACATTGAAGCCACTTTTGGTTCTCATAAAAAATTATATGACACTGAGAGGAAATAAGATTGATACTAAAGAGTATAAATTGACGGCCTTTGCCAACGACATGATTACTATCTGTAATCCTCTGAAGTCGATAGGGAAGCTCTTTTCTTGTGTAAAGGAGTATAGTCAAGTAGCTAACTATAAATTGAAATGAACCTACAAAAAAAAGAGGCTTTTTGGCTGAATCTAAGGGAGGAAGACTTGGATTTATTAAATAATAACTACAATCTAAAATAGTAACAAGAAATTAAACATTTTGGAATTAGATTACACAAGGATATAAAAAAGACAATCAATATAAATTATAACAAGATAAACGAAGAAATAGAACAATTCATTAATAATTGGCAGGGATTAACTATCTCATGGGCAGGAAATATAATATCAACTAAGATAATTTTACTACCAAAAATTGGCTACTTTTTTAGATTGTTATGTCCATAGTGGGAAGAACTTAAGAATAAGGAGATCTATCTTAGAGCAGAGATTCAATAGAGGGGGGATGGCATTCCCATCAATCTCAAAATTTCAAGAGGCAATTTCGATATCACATATAATTGAATGGAGTAAAGATAGTGCTGAAAATGAATGGGTTCAGATAGAAAATGATTGTGCAGGTTTAGGAGAACTTGGGAAAATTCTTATCAAGAAAATCCTACAACTGAAGTGATCCTTTCAAAAGGTACACTGATAAAAAGCAATATAAAATTTTGGAAAAAGTTTAATAAAAAATATAGAATAATATATTTTCCGAGTCCAATTCTCCCGTTAGAAATTGTGTAATCTAAGTTTAAATTAAATGGGGAGATAAAATCTAATAGATACAAGAAACTTAAAATAGAAGACCTATATGTCAACAATAGAATTGGAACCTTTGAAGGGATACAAATTAAATTCCATAGTATAGCGGCAAATTAGATTGATTATAGAGCATTATGTTCAAACTTAAATAGCTTAGGTGTTGATTTTTTTAGAAAGAGGGAGAAACCTCATGTGAAAAATTGATAAGAGACTATCGCCTTTTAACATAAAAAATGTATAATATAATGAGAAAGAATTTTTGGGAAGTAAAATCTAATAATTTGTTCAAATGGGAAAAAGATCTGGGAAAGAAACTCCCAATACATCATTGGTACAGAGCATTAAAGGTCACTGAGTCAGTGATAAAAAATTTGTCTCAAAGAAAGCAATACTGTAAAATTATTAATAGGTGGCATTTTGTCCCTTCAAGACTACACCAAATTGATAAAGTATAAAATACCAATCTTTGTTGTAGGAATTGTGGTGAGGAAGGGTTGTTCCTACATATATGGTAGGGATGCCCTTTCATACTAAATTTTTGGAGAATACTTTCTTCCAAGTTAACTGAGATCACTAAAGAAAAAATAATATTAACCCCTGAGATCTCCCTTCTACATATGTTTCCTGATAAATAAAATGGTGATGTTAGAATGTTTTTGATTCAAACACTTATAATAGCCAAAGCACTGATAGGAAGTAATTAGAAACAAAATAGTCTTCCAACCTGGATGGAAATAACTAATAGATTGGAAAAAAAAATACTTAATGGAAACAGAAATCTGTGACTTGGGTATTATAATAAACAAGAAATTAAGGTTAAAAATTTGGGAAAAGTATAGGTCCGAAATCTATAAAGACTAAAAGCTCCGTATTAGAAAAAGCGTTTCCTCAATAATGAAAACCGAGAGATTTGTCTTGCCTTCCACCTCGCCAATGCCTAGCCTAGAATTAGGCTAGGTTTAAATTAAGAGATTAATTAAAATATTGTAATCCATGTACGAATGGTAACTCAGGAGATATTTATATTGATGTTATAAAAAATGGCTTTGTGATACGATTTATAATATAATGCTTGATGAAAAAGAGATGTAATAATCAGGAACTATTAAATTGTTAATTCTTGAGTTAAGATGTGTATGGAATGTCTCCCCGTCGGCAACGTAGATCTAGCAAAACGGGGAGAAGTTATGCAATGTAATTTATGTTTTGGTTGTGTTTTGTAATGGTATGCTATTGTTTTAAATATTGGTATTGTACCGAAAAACTGAATAAACTATATAAAAAGAAAAAAAGAATTATAGTGTGTGATGTCATGATTATGTGACATTGAGTTCTGATATGATGATCATTTTTGTGAATAAGAATATACTGAAGATCATACATTTGTGAGTATACTGTAAATGAACTGTCACATGAAATACTATGAGAAAACAATCACAAAAGAGAGAAAGAAAAGAAATGCATATTCGTTGGATTATAATATAAATAATACTTGGAAAAGTAAGTACCATACTCAAGAGTATAAATGAGCAAATTGATATAATTGCTTTATTCATACCTGATGAATAAACAATATTAAAGATAAACATCCATCTGGTTGCTCATTTGTTCTCTTGTGTATGGTACTTACTTCTGTTCTACTGTTGAAATGGGCTCTGTTGGGTCCAGTGGTTAGGATTCGGTGCTTTCACCTCTTCAACTTGGGTTTGATTCCAGTAGAGCAGGGTTGGACCTGGTCAGTACTTGCATGGCAGACCACCTAGGAGTACCAGGAGATGTATACTGTGGCTCATTGGAGAAGGAAATGGCAACCCGCTCCAGTATCTCTGCCATGAATACCAAATGGATCAGCATGGTGTGCTGCAGTCACCACGGCTTGCCGCAAACACACACATGCATGAACAGTCTGAAATATACTTTAAGAAAAAATGTTTTTTTGCCTATTTGTTCATTGGAGACTATTACAGTCCATGAAGTCATGAAGAGTCGAACACAACGGCATGACACAAGCACACACACACCTTTATTTGGTGAATCATCACATCCTCTTGTGGTGTGTGGAGCCTCCAGGTACACACCAGCGCAGCGGCCGGTGAGTACTTGGAGGAGAGAGACCTTGAAAAGAGAGAGACCTGGGTTAGAAGGTGGGGACAGTGGGAGAGAGACCTGAGGTTAGAGGGTGGGCACAGGGGGAGAGAGACCTGGGGTTAGAGGGTGGGCACAGCGGGAGAAAGACCTGGTACAGGGGGAAAGTTAGAGGGTGTCAGGGCTGGATAGAGGGTGAATGTGCATGCATGTGGGTGCGCATATTTGTCAGGCAATTTCGGCGTGCGCATGACATCGCGCAGAGCTCCTTCGCCCAAAAGTCGTGCTACCCTGCTGAGTGATAAAGACATCCATGTTACTTGGGTAAACTTGTGTGTGAGAAGAACATTTATATCTCTGCAGGAGCAGGGTTTTTAGTTTACCTTGTGACTTCTTGCTTCTGAGATTGTAAATGGGAAGGGGCTTCATCTCAAACATTAAACGTGTGTAAATATACAGTAAATTTCCCATTATCCGGCACCCACAGGGACTCCCTATTGCCGGATAAGTGTAGTTGCCGGTAAATCGGGAGTCCTCAAAAAAAAGGGTCTAAACGACCCTTAAACCCCCTAAAAACCCTCAAAATGCACTTAAAAAGGCACAAGCACCTAAACTGGGCCATTTAGGCCCCCCCAAAAAATTAGAAAAAAGTTTGTATTTTTTTTGCAGTCTTGAACTGCCGGATAGTGCCGGTTATGCCGGTTTAGCGGCAGTTTTGTTCAAACGGGGAATTGATGCCGGTGCCGGTTGCTTGAGAGTGCCGGTTGGTTAGGTGCCAGATAACCGGGATCTTACTATATATATATATATATATATATATATGTATATATATATATAGTAAATAAATAGTACATCTGTGTTCACATTTGAATGTCTAAAGCAAGTTAAAAAACCTGCTTCCAGCTCAGAGTTCCGAGAGAAACAGTTATTACACTGCATTCTGGGAAGTTGAGCTAGGATATGCAAATGTGCCCACAAATGCCTCGTTCTTCAATCCGTAGCCATCATCAAACATGGCTTCCTTTAAGCTTTTGCATGCTGTATTACACAGCTTTAATGCAAAGCCAAGGTTGGATTAAACACAGGCTGAGTATCCAATCCATGTACAGCTATTTCAAGCTTACTGGCTATCATCAGCATGGAGCGGGATCTCAGCCTGTGTTGTGGACTTTATGAGTAGGTAGTTCACCACAACAATCATTTATAATATGGTGGGCAAAAGAGCGATAGAAGCCCTCCACCGTACAGAAGTACAGTAAATAAAAAGTACATCTGTGTTCACTTTTGAATGTCTAAAGTAGGTTAAAAAACCTGCTTCCAGCTTAGAATTCCGAGAAAAACAGTTATTACACGGCATTCTGGGAAGTTGAGCTGGGACATGCAAATGTGCTCACAAATGCCTCGTTCTTCAATCCATAGCCATTATCAAACATGGCTTCCTTTAAGCTTATGCATGTTGTATTAAATATACACATAATATATATATATATATATATATATATATATATATATGTGTATATATACACATAATAAGTTGGCATATAGGCATACATTATAATGGAGCGGGTGAACGACTACATTCTTAAATAAAATTATGGGTTTAAAGCCCATTCAGGGGCCGCCAAAAAAGCCAATTGCTTACAAAATTAGCATACAACTTCACACACAGCACATGGAGAGAGGCAGGGAGATGGTAAATGAGGTTGCCAGCTAATTATTTACATGGCATTTTTTGACAGGCTCAGGCGATAAAAAAAATTCGGTTTTGGGCTTGGGGAAAATTATTAATTTCTCAAGCGTGCAAACTGTTTCACACCCGTAAATGAAAACAGGAGAAAAGAGGAGGGAGATGGAGGAGAAAGACACAGGGGAGGGAGAGGGGGGACAGGGTGAAAAGAGACACAGAGGAGGAAGTGGGGGGGAAAGAGACACAGGGGCGGGAGAGGAGGGGAAAAAGACACAGGGGAGGGAGATAAGGGAAAAAAACAGGGGAGGGAGAGGGGCCAAAGAGACACAGGAGTGAGAGAGCGGTATTGGACATAGGGGAGAGAGAGGGGCAAAGAGACATAGGAGTGAGAGAGTGGGGAGAGACTCACTCTTTGGCGATCATTGCAAGGCCCAAAAGTTGCGGGTTGGGCGACACCAGGGGGGAGAGGCCTTTGGCGATCATTTCTAGGCCCGCAAGTTAGATGGGGGAGAGCCTCGCATTGTGTGGCAAACAGCATTGCCAGGCTTCTAATTTTATTGCTGTCATTTTTGCAACCACTGAAGACCAAGGCATTGCTGGAGGGGCATTTTGGACAGGTAAGTAGAATATTTAGAATTTATTATATTACATGTTGTATTTGATTTTGTATTAACTATAATGTTTCTTTTTTTTGTAGGTGTGACCGGACCTCTGGACATTTATGGAGGGCCCTGACTGGGACGAAGAACTGAAGACTAGCATCGCTGGAGGGGCATTTTGGCCAGGCAAATGGTTTAATTTACCCTATTAACCTACTTGGAGTATTTCGGGGGTTAACAGTTTTACGATCAAACACAGCATGGGGATTAGTTTCGGGAGCAAGGGTGAGCTTTAGGGGCTGAAGGGACGTTTAGGGGCAGGAGCGGGGGTCTCTTTTGCTGTTCCTGCAGCCAACATAAGGGCTGTAGAAGCCTTTGCGAGTCCTCCCCAGCACTTGTTGGGCTTTGACCTCCATTTGCATGTTACGGGCAAGCTTGTGGCGACTTTGTTGCAATTTAATAGCAGGATTGGAAAGTGTTGCGGGCTGCGAAGTTCCACATTCCACATCCCGTAGGCATTTTTCGACTGTCCTGCGTTTTAACCCACAAGTCGTTTGTGGGGAGATTTACGAGGTTAACTTAATAGCCCTCAGTCCTACTTTCTTGTTATTGGATTGTGATTGGATTGAACCAACAATTATATAAATATGATCATGTGACCTATACAATTTCCTAGTGCTTAACACTAAATTTTTAAGGCGAAGGAGATTCTTTAATAGGGAAATTTAAGGAGATATTTAGTGTAATCCAGGATTGAAAGTCAATATCACAGAAAAAATTATAATTAAAAAGTTTCTAGAATTATGAACAGGGTATATTTACAATTTGGCCAACAAGTTTATTAAATTCATAATTAAATAATGACAGCGACGAAAAATAAAAAAGGAAAATTAAAAACACTCTAAAAACAATGGAAAAAGAGACGTCTCCTCTGAAAGATAGTGATAAATTTTACTTTAGACAAATATATAGAGACTAGAACTTTCTCTAGAATATTTGAGGAGAAATATAATGTTCCACTACAGGTAACTCTGTACCAACATATCACACAGTCTATTTTATATAGTTTACCCAGAAGGGCATTTAGTACAGACTTGCTTTAGTGAAAAATATTGGAGGTAGTATGGTAGATGGAAGCAGGTACTGCTTTTGTTGTAAATAAGAAGCCCGGTAATCGTGATATCCCTATATGAGGGCTATAGGAGACTTGTTCCTTGGGATGTGTCCTATATATGATTCTTGGGATTGTAACATGCCAATCCTAATTCGTTATAACTGCTTACACCCACATAATGGTCTGTGACAAGTATTTGGCAATATTGATATCTTCATTAGAGGGATAGACTCTTATTGTGGGCTGATATATCCTTTTTAGTTCCCTATTTTAGGGTAAACGTATCTCATAGTATCTAATATTAGCTTCTTTAACATCAAGTGGCCTATGCATTCGTCCTGGATACTTCTAAGTACACCATACTAAATTGTGAACGAGTTACCTAACTAATGCCATGTTTCTTAATAGAGACGCTAATGCTGCATGGCTTCACTTCCTAGTATAGCGTGGATAGCGTAGTGCGTAATGACGGACGTATGCGTGTAACCGCCTATGCCTGACGCATTTCAACGTGCTGTGACGTCTTTTTCAAAGGGGGAGGCGATAGTGTCGTCGCTGATCTTATATAGTAGCTTGGTTGCCTTGGAAACCAATACTGGAATCGTGGTTATGTAGAGGCCATGTTTTAATAGAGAGACAGGCCTCCTATAAATATGTGTATAATATACATCGAATTTATATGAACCAAGTGATATAAACGGTTCAGTCTGAGTCAATAATTAAATAGTACAAGGATTTGGGAATACAATGTCATATGATATTTAAAAGAAGAGACATAGTAATAATAACTCTGATCATATATATTATATAGTATAAAGGGAAAACCTTATGTTATGAGTTATTTGAAATAGAGGATCAGAGTGCTAGAAGGAATAGCATAGCAATTCTCTCTGTGACTCTATCAGTATCCCATAAATTTCTATACAAAATGAGATAAGTTGACTGGGAGTACAAGAGATCTGAAGTCTAGTATACTAGAGATATATCTATTAAGGTAGTGTGTAACATATAGAATATATAAGTGGGTAAATATATAAATTGGCCTGCTGTTGTTGGGAGGTAATAGTGAATAGAACTAATATATATTATTGTTGACCCACAATAGTGGAACCAACTCACTACATTATTGTGGTTGCTGAATGACTGATAGTGAAAAAAACAAAAATAAGATGTGATGGTAGGGTGTACTTCAAGTACAAAAGGGATATATTTGTAATAAAAATGTACAAATATTGGTGAGTAAATAAGTAATTGGTGATAGGTAATATATGTAAACCAGTGCCTTGATGTGCTATATGAAATATATGCACAAAAAATGAATATGGCCATCAGCCATCAATATACAAGTGATACATGTGTCACAGGGCATATAGCCATTATAATTATAAAAAAGTCCTAGCAAAAATATCTATAACTCTTATCTAAATATCCTCTATGTGCATATAATAAAAAAAGCAAAGATAGTGTTGAGAAAGTGAGTGAGTGGGTCTTTTAAATTCTATTAATAGAAGAGAGGCAAGGTAGTAGACTTGGGACAACCACTGTTTAAGCTAGTATAGCTAGTGTGAAATCCCTTAGGTATAAATGATGAGAATAGGGATAAAAAATCTATATTGCTCAATATTTTATCAGATAAATGGAGTAAATGAAAAACCTTCATTTAATCCCCTAGGTGTTTGGGCCCTCAGTTTATAGATCCATCTCGCCTCACATTGTAAAAGTTTCCTTTCAAGGTCTCCTTTTCTAGGGCCTGATTTCACATTATCAACCACACAGAAACGAAGAACATTACTGTCATTGTTATGATAGTATTTGATATGGCGTGCAATAGGTGTGTCATAGGAGCTGTTAATAGCATATATGTGTTCTCCTATTCTACGGCGCAGCTGTCTACGGGTTTTGCCTACGTAGATTTTATTACAGAGGCATGTTGCCACATATACAACCCCTGTAGATAGACAGTTGTAGAATTTGTCAATCTCAAATATCTCCTTAGTAATTGGATGCTTATATCTTTTAATGGGTTTTATATATTTACAAAAGCTGCATTGCCCACACCTAAAACATCCTTTAGGAGGTTGTAGCCATGTTTGACGTGGGTTATTTTCTTTGAAATGGCTATGTACTAGCATATCCCTGAGGTTAGTACCTCTACGATAAGTAATGGGAATTCTGGTTGGTAAAATGTCTTTAAGGTCTTCATCACTTAGTAACAGATGCCAATGTTTACATAAGGATATTTCTGATAGTATCAGATTCATATCCATAAGTCATAATACACCTTGGTGTGTTTTCTCCTTTTCTATCTCTTGGCAGTTTCTGTTTTGATTCTATGGGAGTGATATTTGTGGTTGTATCTGTCCTTTGGGTCTTGTTCGTTGTATGAACATTGAGCAAATATGCTCTGTTACAGCTTAGGGCATGTTGGTAGGCCAATTTTAAACATTTTTTAGGATAACCTCTTTCCTTAAATCGTAGTCTTAGTTTTTGGGCTTCAATTTGGAACTCATCCTCTGTACTGCAGTTTCTTCGGATACGCAAGTACTGTCCTTTAGGGTTCATAATGTTGACTATCCCAGTGTAGTAAGGTATTTGTCGCTGTATCTTTTCTATAAGTGGAGGTAGAGATGTTACCATCATTATCCTTATAGACTTTTAAGTCAAGAAAATGTACCTTCTCTTTGTTGATCTCATGGGTGAATTTTAAACCCAGAGTATTCTCATTTAGAGATTTCATGAAGGTTTCAAATTCCTTTTTTGTACCTTCCCATACCACTAGGATATTGTCTATGTAGCGACGCCATAGCAGAATTTTGTTAGTCCAGTTGGTCTGTGTTTCATTAAAAACACACTTTTCTTCCCACCACCCCAGGACAAGATTGGCATAACTTGGAGCACATGGTGTACCCATGGCTGTACCCTTACATTGATGAATCCATTGGTCATTAAACGTGAAATAGTTATGTTTGAGTACAAATTCAAGAAGGGTGAGGAGAAATTGATGAAATTCAGCAGATCTTGAATCTCTCATTTGTAAGAAATATTCAACTGCTTTTATTCCATAACTATGATGGATACTACTGTATAGGGCTTCAACATCTATGCAAGCTAGCCAGGTATGTGTGGGTACATTAAGATCTTCTAGTTGGTTAAGGATGTTCATACTATCCCTAACATATGAGGGAAGGCCTATCACTGATCCCCTTAAGTGATAGTCTAAAAATAGGCTACAGTTGTGTGACAAGTTATCTGTGCCTGAGACTATTTTTCACTAAAGCAAGTGTTTTTAATTTTCCTTTTTTATTTTTCGTCGCTGTCATTATTTAATTATGAATTTAATAAACTTGTTGGCCAAATTGTAAATATACCCTGTTCATAATTCTATTCAATTTAGTGGAAAACACTACAAGGAAATTCACTCCCTAGGATTACAAATATTAAAAAGTGTCTATCCTAAGATAATAGCTATAAGTCAAAAAGGTATCACTGTCCCACAATACTCTGGGATTTTCAAAATGTGACCACCTTAATTTTGACAAATTAGATAGTGAGTTGTAATATCTATAGGGCTATTAAAAGCCTCAAAGTTATATAATGATGTTTAAGATGATGCTAATATGCACGGCTCATATGCAAAAAGTATTTGCTAATCATAGGGATAGACACTGTATATATATATATATATATATATATTTTAAATAGTGCACTAGTTAAAGAACAAGTTAAAAACACTGAGAAAAAGACGGGATAAAGCATGGTGCCATTTATATAAACACAGTACAATATATTAGGGGAAAGAGAATATCACCATAAATCTCTATATACTCATATATATCACTTATAGCATCATCAAACCACAACATAAAGTATAGGCTTTTACTGCTCAAGTGTAATGAAGGAAAATGAAAAAGAGAAGGAGTATCTCTTATTTCCCCTATTGGCATAACATGTGCCAGAGTACTTGCGTTTTTGGAGTGCCAAAAAATGAAAGGTTGTTCTGTTGTAGCTCACAAGAGCATTTAGATTAAATGCACCATCCTCTCCCTGCTCCCGACGGTCCGTTTCACCACTTAATGGGGCTTACCCATGGGCTAATGTGTGTTTGGATCCATGGCCTATTTATGGCCTGAGCACTTAGGCGTTCATACGTGGCCATATTATTCAACAAATACTCACTATGTAGTTCACATTGGTGTAGCAGTTCTGTTGCTGTTCATGTTTTTCCATGTCTAGGTTGTTGAAAGAAGAGTTGACACACGGCAACAGCTCTGTAAGGTTCATATGATGTGAGGATCACAGTCACAAATTAGACAATGTGTTTTTTTCGTATTGGATATCTCTTATTAATAAAATGTAATTGCCTGTTAGTGGGTTATGCCATGTTGCTATAGGGTGAGAAAATATGGATTTCTGCATTGTCTCATGTAAACAAGTCTAAAAGGCTGTGTCTGGATATATTTCAGTAGTTGTCATTTCTCCAGGCGGTCAGCAGCACCCACCATATTGGGTTTGGCTGCTGATCCATATTTGATCCTACTGAAAAAACTCTAATCATGTGAAAATAACCAGAGGACTCTGTTTTGTGTTATCGTGACTGGTTCTTGATCTCCAAAGTATGTGTGTATGGTATTTATCTACGGTATTGATCCCCATTTCATGTGGTTTGGCAGGATCATACAATGTGAACAATACTGGTCCATAGTGTTTGGAGGTATTCCAATACAAATGTGGGGCATATATACATTGACATAGTGGGATATATAATCCACTCCAATTATCTATGCCATTGATGTTTAGAACTGTCAGTACTTAAGATGTGTATGGGAATGTGTGCTTACTTACCAGTAATGGATCGTGTGGCTTGTTCCAGTGTACATACATCATATCAGGGAACTTTCCTCTACTTTGGACTGGTTGCAATTCTGTATGACAAGGGCGAAGGATCAAGGTGGATTTGGGAGTTAGGCATAATCCAGATACCTTAGACTGTATTCCATTCATATTGGGTATGTACTTACATGTAAAGTACTCCCGAATGAGGCGGGTACGTTGTTGTGACCCCTGCAGATTATCCACTACAGGGGGAGGTAGACAGTTGGCCTGTACTGCTATATTGTGCAGACAGCAGCAGGCAAGGATGATGTGACAAATTTTCTCGGGCTTGTATTGTAGAGCACCCCCAGTAGAATGTAAACATCTGAAGCGCATCTTTAGTACACCAAAGGTGCGCTCAATTACATTCCGGCAGGTCATATCCTGCATCACCTGATGGAAACAAAGTGTGACATGTTGATATGAATAGGATGTTGTGATGTTTGACAAAGCATATGCCCAAATATCGTCATCATGACCTATCAACACATCCCTGTGGCTAACACACAGTTAAAGATATATGTAAGGGAGATGGATCATGGATGCATCTGACAGAGGCTAATTAGTAGTGTATTAATACATGTATTCTATATGAAGCTTCAGTTCAATTACAATGTGATTTGCACAAATGTCAAATCCAGATGGTCACACCCACAGGACGCTTACATGAGGCGGGGACACAAGAGAAATACAACAGGGTACATATTGCGACCCTTCTGGTAGAGAGCACAGGAAGTAACTGTTGCAGTTCTTGTACCGGGCACATGCAAGATGTCACTGACGTGAAGAATGATAGTGTATTATTCTGAATGTAAATGTGATGCTAATGCAGGTGGAATTTGAGGGGCGTACACGATCAAACGCAAATGCCAAAAGACCTAGGGGATTTTGATAACTTCAAGGTAAGCTAATTCATGTTTATTCTGGGATATATTCATGCAAGAATATAGCATTAATATATGCACTAGTTAAGCAAGTGATCCTGACCTCAATATCAGAGAACAGATCCTTGGGTCTGATGTAAGTAACAGTGACTCTGGCTGCTGACCTTTGTGTCCTCTCCGTATTAATGGCTATTTGTCCATATTACTGATTATCCACAGACCTAGCTACCGTATTGGCCCGAATATAAGCCGCACCCGCATATAAGTCGCACCTATGAAATTCAAGAAGTAAAAATAAAAAAAAGATAATATCCCAATATAAGCCGCAACTTACCTATAGTACACTTACACCCATAAAACGGCAAGAAGAGAGACTGTTGCACAATTCTAATGCCATTCATTGCTTTACAGACGTCCCCTTCTCCTTCCTCCCCCTTGGAATATCTCCCCTGGCCTCTCCCTCTCTTGGACTATCTCCCCTGGCAACTCTTTCCTTGGCCTCTCTCTCTGTTCTCCTTCTTGGCCCAGACCTTTTTGCCATTTCCAGGTTTCTCCCTTTCACCATCCACCCTGGCCTCTTTCTAACCAATGCTTTTTCTGCCTCTATCTTACTCCCCTTTCACCATCCACCCTGGCCTCTTTCTAACCAATGCCTCTCTGCCTCTATCTTACTCCCAGCCTTCACTCCCTACTCCTCTTCCCCCACCTCTCCTATCTCCCTCCTGACCTCTCCCTCCTTACCTTACCCGGTCGCCACCTTCTTCCGATTAAGCAGGATCATGGTGTGTGACAGGCAGCCGCTCCCTGCACAGATCACAGCGTACTACGGTACTTCCCTCTTGCAGTACGGCAAGATGGCGACACCCGAAAAAACACTTACTCCGTACAACACCATGGCTATACAAGCCTCTCAAGCCCACAAATCGGCAATTTTTGTTACGGTCGCGAATATAAGCCGCACCTGTAACTCAGAAGCCCAAAAATCGGAAAAAAGGTGCGGCTTATATTCGGACCAATACGGTAATAGTTAGTAACGCTTGCAGATGGGAATCAGGTGAGTTGGTATATTGGTACAGTATTTAGCACTGTACTGTACATGCACTGTCATTTTTTTTTTTAACCCCCGGCTTTTATTTTTTTTTGGGCCATTTTTTGGGGGGCAAACTGGATTGGATTACACAGTCCAGAGGTTGATTCATCTGTTCCATTGAGCAGATCCAGACAAGTTGTAAGTGCCATGCACTCTAATGGGTTCTTCAGTTAAATGGAGTGATTTGTGATGATCCTTTTTTTTCATCAGTCAGGTTGCAGCGGTGTACTGACCGCACGTGACCCTGGTAGATGATATGCATCATGCTTATTCTAGACTATTATATTGGCCCCTGTAGGTATCCCCTTTGTTTTATTGTAGCCCCTTGCTCTCTCTGGACCCGCCCACACCACACCCAAGATAATAATGCACAGTCTTGACCACTGCTGATTGTGGTCTGTGTCCAAAATAAAGCTTTGTTATACCGTTATGTGAATGCACAGTCTTGACCACTGCTGATTGTGGTCTGTGTCCAAAATAAAGCTTTGTTATACCATTATGTGAATGCACAGTCTTGACCACTGCTGATTGTGGTCTGTGTCCAAAATAAAGCTTTGTTATACCCTTATGTGAATGCACAGTCTTGACCACTGCTGATTGTAGTCTGTTTCCAAAATAAAGCTTTGTTATACAGTTATGTGAATGCACAGTCTTGACCACTGCTGATTGGGGTCTGTGTCCAAAATAAAGCTTTGTTATACCATTATCTGAATGCACAGTCTTGACCACTGCTGATTGGGGTCTGTGTAAATAATAAAGCTATGTTATACTGTTCTCACCATGTCAGTGTGTTTTCAATGGTTGGGGTTATGGGACATCCACATGCATCACATTAGTGTCACATTACTATAGATGTAAACTAATGAGCCCTAGTTAGCCTGCAATAGATCCATACATATTAAGGGGAATAATAGTCCTAATAGCATGATATATCATATAATACATCTAATACATCTACAATCTAGGCATAATAAAGGGTTAATGCACAGGCCAAGTCCAATTAGTGATACTGTGGAGTAGGAATATTCCTCTGAGGGCCTAACAGGATAATGATAGGTGATACTGGAGTGGCATGTCAGTTCCTTCTCCAGTGATTTGGGGTTTGTCCGTCCACTCTGCTTTTACCCGCCCACCCACACTGGCCCTTAATGGTATAGCTCACAGCTTCATTGAACATACCCAAAATCACTTAGCCATCCAAACTAATGTAAATTGATGAATAGCAGAACATAATGGGAGGTCACCAAATGGGAATGAGTGGACATCTTGGCACATGGCCACCAGCAATGGCGTGGGACTTCCTTGGATGGGCGTAGCGGAGATTACCCCTGATGGAGGTGAGTTGGCTGTTGCTCAATGTGCCTCTGCAAACCCTCCATGTGTGTTTGCGGCCCTTTCCTAATGGGTTACAGTAGATTAGTGTGGGGTATGTTCCCATGGTCACCTTGTGGTTTGATACGTGATAAGGCTTTTGTACTTCAATGAAGCTGTGAGCTATACCATTAAGGGCCATTGTGGGTGCGAGGGTGAAAGCAGAGTGGACAGACAATTTCCAAATCACTGGAGAAGGAACTGACAAGCCACTCCAGTATCACCAGCATGCAAACCTTGTAGGAAAGTGGCAGGGGCCTAGCTGCATGTGCTGCAGTCCATAGGGTCAAAGATAGTCAGACACGACTGAAAGACTGAACAGGACATATTCACATGCTCCCCGTGTACTTGATATATGCCATGTGGCAGTGTAATGTGCCCCATATTTGTGTTCCCAAATGTAGATGTGATGAGCAACATGTATATACAATTAAATAGAGGTTTTTGTGTTTTTATGTAATCAGTTAGTGTGTCTTTAATTGCTTTATGTAAGCTGCAGCATGGCTTTTCATTCCAAAATGTAACAACTAATTGGTTGTATAATGCATTTGCTTTGGTGGGGGGAGGGGGTTATTGTGCAATCAATTGTAATGGCCTTCCATGCTTTCCCTGTTAAACTGTCACTTTTACACTTTAAGTTGTCTGTACGTAGTACGTAAAACATTTTGCGAGATAAGAGCTTACACGCAAAGAATTCTCGTCCGCGACTTACTACGTTACACTTCTCAGAGACAAATCTCGGCCAATGAGTCCAAAATAATAAGTAGAACGCAACATGATTCGTGGTACGCAAATCGTGCTACGAGGCGCATTTGCGAGGTACGAATTGAAACACAGCTCTAATTTAATAAGGGCCTCAGTCCCTGGAAAGGAAACACTGGCTGTGCAGTACTTTCGGAGGCACATTTCACCTATAGTTTGAAGTAATTTGTTACAATTTTGTTTTTAATAAATAAAATGTTAAAGGACCACTGTAATAAAGTTTTTTTAATGACATACTGCAATGTGTCAAATAATTTGAAATAAGCATGCTATTGCAAACAATTCAAACTTCTTGTTAAAATATTTTATGTTTGTTCAATGTGACTCCATTTGTAGCTCTAATCAAGCACTGACACCCACATAATGGAGTCACATGGAACAAAAATAAAATGTTAATCTCTTTTTATATCATAATATGCTCACTTCTCATTCTTAAGCATACTGTTTACACTGGCACTATGTCTTTATATAAAAACAACACCCTTTAGGCTTCCTGGCCCATATATCACATTGTGTACATGTTTGTGTGTCCCAGCTCAACTTCCCAGAATGCAGTGTAATAACTGTTTTTCTCGGAACTGAGCTGGAAGCAGGATTTTTAACTTGCTTTAGACATTCAAATGTGAAAACAGATGTACTTTTTATTTACTGTACTACTGTACGGTGGAGGGCTTCTATCGCTCTTTTGCCCACCATATTATAAGTATATATATATATAAAGAGTATATTGTGAATATAGAAGTATATGTTTATGTATGTGTGCAGTGAGGGTGTACTGTGTGTCTAGTACTTGTGTATATATGTAAACAGTGTACTGTGTGTATAGAAGTATATGTGTATACTGTATCTGTATGTGTGCAGTGTATGTGTCTAGTACTTTTGTACATATGTATACAGTGTGATGTGTATATAGAAGTATATGTGTTGTGATGGTTTGCCCCCAGAGGCCAGTGTGGACGCAGCGTTAGGAAGAGGACTAATCCCTGAGACGTTATTATTTACACCAGGAGCTACGGAGTTAAACTTGAGGTGTAATCAGGCCCAGCTGGAAGTTTCTTTAAAAGGCCTCCTGAAGCAACCAGCAAGGGGGTTTCAGGCTGGGTGTGGACCCACAGTGCTCCAGAGAGAGACAGAGCACCAGAGACTGCTCCAGAGAGAGACAGAGCACCAGAGACTGCTCCAGAGAGAGACAGAGCACCAGAGACTGCTCCAGAGAGAGACAGAGCACCAGAGACTGCTCCAGAGAGAGACAGAGCACCAGAGACTGCTCCAGAGAGAGACAGAGCACCAGAGACTGAGAAACAAGTGTGCCAGAGCAGCAAGTGAAGCTGCCATTGTGGGATCAGGCTGTGTGACTACACCTGATTTAAAGTAGAACATTCGCTGCAAGCAGAAGAGGATCCATTGCAGCTAAGTGACTGGACTTAAAGGTACCACCCCTCTGTGATACAAAAGGTACTGTTTTTACCTGCAGGCCGATTAGCGGTCCCAGGGCTAGTCAGTGGCGTTCCTGCAAGTAAGTAAGCCTGTTTGAGTAGATGTTTATTTCATGCTGACCACAAGCTATGTTTATTTAGATTATGCCAACCACTTATTAAAGCCTGTAAAAAGCATACAAAGGCTCCAGAGTCCTCCATAAAGAGCATAAAAAGTTGCATAAACAGAGCGTTGATCCCGCCAGAAGGGGGCGCTCTGCCACAGTGTATACTGTATGTATGTGTGCAGTGAGGGTGTGCTGTGTGTCTAGTACGTGTGTATACTTGTATACAGTGTACTGGGTCTATAGAAGTATATGTGTATACTGTATATGTGTTCAGTGAGTGTCCGCTGTGTATGTGTCTAGTATCTGTGTAAATATGTATACAGTGTATAGAAGTATATGTGTATACTGTATGTATGTGTGCAGTGAGGGTATGCTGTGTATGTTTCTAGTACTTATGTATATATGTATACAGTGTACTGTGTATATAGAAGTTTATGTATATACTGTATATGTATGTGTGTAGTGAGGGTGTACTGTGTATGTGTCTAGTACTTGTGTAAATATGTATACAGTGTATAGAAGTATATGTGTATACTGTATGTATGTGTGCAGTGAGGGTGTGCTGTGTGTTTAGTACTTCAAATCCTTCTAAACCACACTAAAAACACACCTGTTTAAATAATCACCTCTCTCCTTAATATGCACACTGCATATCTCACCCTCCTGTACCACACCCAAAACCTTTATATTGTAAGTCTGTGAGTTTTCAATCTTGCGCAGTGCTTTGGGGACAGCTCTATGGACACCGGATTCTAAGCTCCAAGACAGGACCCTCCATCTTTGTAACGGAACCCATCACTGTTTTACCCTGTTTTATGATTATTATGGTTAAAGTATGATCCTACTATTATACTGCATGTATGTTGGTTGATGCTCTGCAGAATATTGTCCCAGACATTTGTAGCTACTTGGCATGGGAGATAATCCTGTTACAGCGACTCCGCATAAGATAAAGGAAGTCTATTGTATACAGTGTTTTCATTCTCAGATAAGAACAAAGAAGTGTAATTGAATCAATGTCTGATTGTATCAAAGTTGCCAGGGAGGTGTGACCCACCTATTGTTCTCTTTATGTGTATTGTGCGGCCAAATATGGGCATGTGTATTGCCTGTGGCCAAAGAGATGTATATATATTTCTGTAAAGGTAAATAAAGTCAGTATTCATTTGACTCCCAAATTGTGTGTCGTCCAATATGGGAGGTCGGGGATGGTGAAACTGTAGTGCCTCTTGGGTATTTTACCGTATACCAGCGGAGATATTGGACTGCGTGTTCCAGCTCCGTTACATTTGGTGGCAAGTGTCGGAATTGTTCCCACGGTCAGAAGGACAGCTACAGGAGACACCATTCCGTGGAGTACAAATTGAGGGCAACGCTAGTATCCGTACAGCGCCCCCGGCTACAGCAGGATGGAACCGGCTAGTTTTCAGACAGCGTTCCATCATGAGGAGGAGGAGGAGGCGGCCGCGGACTACAGGGATGCAGACAGAAAGGAACTCATGGTTACAGTACCTCTTATGACCCCACAGACTGAGTTTCAAAGAGAACTCCAAAGCAGACTGGCCTTTTTCCCAGGTACGCTTCCCATGAAAACCTTGGAATGGTTAATGACAGATGTCCGCAAATCCATAATGGAAAAGCAGCGGGCACGGGAGCGGTCCATCTTGGGAGCTGCTAACCCACCTCCCACCATTAACCCCCCCCCCAGCACTGCGTCCGGGTGGTGGGAACTACCAAACCCCTCCACGGTACATCAGGTGCCACACGTGTAACCAGCAGGGTCACATGCAGAGAGACTGTCCCAGAAACAGAAACCGCTCCACGTGGAATACTCCAACTAATTCCCCCCCCCAGCGGCAGTGTGTACCCCAGGGGGCCGAAGGTGTTGTCCTTCCCCCCCAGCGGCAGTGTGTACCCCAGGGAGCTGAAGGTGTCGTCCTTCCTCTCCAGCGGCAGTGTGTACCCCAGGGGGCAGAAGGTGTCGTCCTTCCTCCCCAGCGACAGTGTGTACCCCAGGGAGCTGAAGGTGTCGTCCTTCCTCCCCAGCGACAGTGTGTACCCCAGGGAGCTGAAGGTGTCGTCCTTCCTCCCCAGCAGCAGTGTGTACCCCAGGGGGCCGAAGGTGTCGTCCTTCCCCCCCCAGCGGCAGTGTGTACCCCAGGGAGCCGAAGGTGTCGTCCTTCCTCCCCAGCGGCAGTGTGTTCCCCTAGGGAGCCGAAGGTGTCGTCCTTCCTCCCCAGCGGCAGTGTGTTCCCCAGGGAGCCGAAGGTGTCGTCCTTCCTCCCCAGCGGCAGTGTGGACCCCAGGGAGCAGAAGGGGCCGTCCTTCCTCCCCAGCGGCAGTGTGAACCCCATGGGGCAGAAGGTGTCGTCCTTTCCCCCCAGCGGCAGTGTGAACCCCAGGGGGCAGAAGGTGTCGTCCTTCCCCCTCAGCGGCAGTGTGAACCCCAGGGGGCAGAAGGTGTCGTCCTTCCCCCCCAGCGGCAGTGTGTACCCCAGGGAGCAGAAGGTGTCGACCTTCCTCCACAGCGGCAGTGGGTACCCCAGGGGGCCAAAGGTGTCGTCCTTCCCCCCCAGCGACAGTTTACCCTAACCAGGGGAGACACCAATCTCCCAGACGGCGCAGATGTAACCGTGGTCTCTGCGCCCGCAGCCTGTCCAGATCCCCAACTACTCTCACTGGGACAACCGGAGGAGGGGGTAAGTACAAATTCCCCTCCCCAGCTAACTTCTAATGTGGCCCCAGGGTTAACAGAGGAAATGTTAACCCCCACGTTTCCCTGGCTACTGAGCCGGAATATGTCCCAGGTACCCCAGCAGAAGAGCTGACAGTGGGGCAGAGTGCAGTCGGCCTCTGCCCTCCCTTTGTCCCTTGTACAGAGCAGGAGGTCCTGCAGGTTATACCAGCAGAAGAGCTGGCATCAGGGCAGAGTGCCGCTGGCCTCTGCCCCTCAAGTCCCCTCAGCGTGTTGCACCATCACCCCAGCAAAATATCCAGGTGCCTGTTTAGACTTCCCCCCAAAGGGGAGATGTGTGACGAAGTGCCCTTCGCCACTTTGGCTTGGAGAGGACTGTTTGCCAGCCTCCTGCCCTGCGACTATGGCCCTGGTACATATTGCCCTTTGGAACCAGTGTTCGGCCATACCAGAGTTTATGTCACTCATTCTGGCCCTTTACATACAGGGGGGTAATTCTGTACTTGCCCTGTGGGAGCGGTGATACCCCAGATAGCTATGCCATGGAGCCCATTCATATAATGAAAGACTATGGGAAAGACTTTAGCTACTTGGCAATTGAACTGTGTGAAGAGGATCTGAGCGCTATTCGGTAGTCTTGTGCGCTCAGATCCCAGCTATCTGGGGATATGGGAAATGTGAGTAAATGTGAATTGCAGTAATGCTGATGGGTTGTCAAACTAGAGAATTGACCAACAAATACTTTTGTCCGGACATCCCCAGGCCGATCCGTTGGGATCAGACCGTGTATGCCGGCTTATGGTCACGGGGGAGGTGTGTAACGGAACCCATCACTGTTTTACCCTGTTTTATGATTATTATAGTTAAAATATGATCCTACTATTATACTGCATGTATGTTGGTTGATGCTCTGCAGAATATTGTCCCAGACATTTGCAGCACCTTGGCATGGGAGATAATCCTGTTACAGCGACTCCGCATAAGATAAAGGAAGTCTATTGTATACAGTGTTTTCATTCTCAGATAAGAACAAAGAAGTGTAATTGAATCAATGTCTGATTGTATCAAAGTTGCCAGGGAGGTGTGACCCACCTATTGTTCTCTTTATGTGTATTGTGCGGCCAAATATGGGCATGTGTATTGCCTGTGGCCAAAGAGATGTATATATATTTCTGTAAAGGTAAATAAAGTCAGTATTCATTTGACTCCCAAATTGTGTGTCGTCCAATATGGGAGGTCGGGGATGGTGAAACTGTAGTGCCTCTTGGGTATTTTACCGTATACCAGCGGAGATATTGGACTGCGTGTTCCAGCTCCGTTACATTTGGTGGCAAGTGTCGGAATTGTTCCCACGGTCAGAAGGACAGCTACAGGAGACACCATTCCGTGGAGTACAAATTGAGGGCAACGCTAGTATCCGTACAGCGCCCCCGGCTACAGCAGGATGGAACCGGCTAGTTTTCAGACAGCGTTCCATCATGAGGAGGAGGAGGAGGCGGCCGCGGACTACAGGGATGCAGACAGAAAGGAACTCATGGTTACAGTACCTCTTATGACCCCACAGACTGAGTTTCAAAGAGAACTCCAAAGCAGACTGGCCTTTTTCCCAGGTACGCTTCCCATGAAAACCTTGGAATGGTTAATGACAGATGTCCGCAAATCCATAATGGAAAAGCAGCGGGCACGGGAGCGGTCCATCTTGGGAGCTGCTAACCCACCTCCCACCATTAACCCCCCCCCCAGCACTGCGTCCGGGTGGTGGGAACTACCAAACCCCTCCACGGTACATCAGGTGCCACACGTGTAACCAGCAGGGTCACATGCAGAGAGACTGTCCCAGAAACAGAAACCGCTCCACGTGGAATACTCCAACTAATTCCCCCCCCCAGCGGCAGTGTGTACCCCAGGGGGCCGAAGGTGTTGTCCTTCCCCCCCAGCGGCAGTGTGTACCCCAGGGAGCTGAAGGTGTCGTCCTTCCTCTCCAGCGGCAGTGTGTACCCCAGGGGGCAGAAGGTGTCGTCCTTCCTCCCCAGCGACAGTGTGTACCCCAGGGAGCTGAAGGTGTCGTCCTTCCTCCCCAGCGACAGTGTGTACCCCAGGGAGCTGAAGGTGTCGTCCTTCCTCCCCAGCAGCAGTGTGTACCCCAGGGGGCCGAAGGTGTCGTCCTTCCCCCCCCAGCGGCAGTGTGTACCCCAGGGAGCCGAAGGTGTCGTCCTTCCTCCCCAGCGGCAGTGTGTTCCCCAGGGAGCCGAAGGTGTCGTCCTTCCTCCCCAGCGGCAGTGTGTTCCCCAGGGAGCCGAAGGTGTCGTCCTTCCTCCCCAGCGGCAGTGTGTACCCCAGGGAGCAGAAGGGGCCGTCCTTCCTCCCCAGCGGCAGTGTGAACCCCATGGGGCAGAAGGTGTCGTCCTTTCCCCCCAGCGGCAGTGTGAACCCCAGGGGGCAGAAGGTGTCGTCCTTCCCCCTCAGCGGCAGTGTGAACCCCAGGGGGCAGAAGGTGTCGTCCTTCCCCCCCAGCGGCAGTGTGTACCCCAGGGAGCAGAAGGTGTCGACCTTCCTCCACAGCGGCAGTGGGTACCCCAGGGGGCCAAAGGTGTCGTCCTTCCCCCCCAGCGACAGTTTACCCTAACCAGGGGAGACACCAATCTCCCAGACGGCGCAGATGTAACCGTGGTCTCTGCGCCCGCAGCCTGTCCAGATCCCCAACTACTCTCACTGGGACAACCGGAGGAGGGGGTAAGTACAAATTCCCCTCCCCAGCTAACTTCTAATGTGGCCCCAGGGTTAACAGAGGAAATGTTAACCCCCACGTTTCCCTGGCTACTGAGCCGGAATATGTCCCAGGTACCCCAGCAGAAGAGCTGACAGTGGGGCAGAGTGCAGTCGGCCTCTGCCCTCCCTTTGTCCCTTGTACAGAGCAGGAGGTCCTGCAGGTTATACCAGCAGAAGAGCTGGCATCAGGGCAGAGTGCCGCTGGCCTCTGCCCCTCAAGTCCCCTCAGCGTGTTGCACCATCACCCCAGCAAAATATCCAGGTGCCTGTTTAGACTTCCCCCCAAAGGGGAGATGTGTGACGAAGTGCCCTTCGCCACTTTGGCTTGGAGAGGACTGTTTGCCAGCCTCCTGCCCTGCGACTATGGCCCTGGTACATATTGCCCTTTGGAACCAGTGTTCGGCCATACCAGAGTTTATGTCACTCATTCTGGCCCTTTACATACAGGGGGGTAATTCTGTACTTGCCCTGTGGGAGCGGTGATACCCCAGATAGCTATGCCATGGAGCCCATTCATATAATGAAAGACTATGGGAAAGACTTTAGCTACTTGGCAATTGAACTGTGTGAAGAGGATCTGAGCGCTATTCGGTAGTCTTGTGCGCTCAGATCCCAGCTATCTGGGGATATGGGAAATGTGAGTAAATGTGAATTGCAGTAATGCTGATGGGTTGTCAAACTAGAGAATTGACCAACAAATACTTTTGTCCGGACATCCCCAGGCCGATCCGTTGGGATCAGACCGTGTATGCCGGCTTATGGTCACGGGGGAGGTGTGTAACGGAACCCATCACTGTTTTACCCTGTTTTATGATTATTATAGTTAAAATATGATCCTACTATTATACTGCATGTATGTTGGTTGATGCTCTGCAGAATATTGTCCCAGACATTTGCAGCACCTTGGCATGGGAGATAATCCTGTTACAGCGACTCCGCATAAGATAAAGGAAGTCTATTGTATACAGTGTTTTCATTCTCAGATAAGAACAAAGAAGTGTAATTGAATCAATGTCTGATTGTATCAAAGTTGCCAGGGAGGTGTGACCCACCTATTGTTCTCTTTATGTGTATTGTGCGGCCAAATATGGGCATGTGTATTGCCTGTGGCCAAAGAGATGTATATATATTTCTGTAAAGGTAAATAAAGTCAGTATTCATTTGACTCCCAAATTGTGTGTCGTCCAATATGGGAGGTCAGGGATGGTGAAACTGTAGTGCCTCTTGGGTATTTTACCGTATACCAGCGGAGATATTGGACTGCGTGTTCCAGCTCCGTTACATTTGTAATATGTTAATATTGTTTTGCCTTGATCACAACTTATGTATAGCACTACAGAATATAATAATATGCATACAGTGTATTGTGTGTATAGAAGTATTTGTGTATACTGTATATGTGTGTGTGTTCAGTGTTTAGTGTCACATTATGGTGGACAATATATATTTTGTACAAGAGCAGGGTGCCCTGTTGTTATTATTCATTTCATCTGTGTTGACCAATGCAGGACAGGACATATTTAATACAATGGAGGCCGCAGTACACACAGTCCCAGTGTGAGAGCTGAAACCTCCACTTGTATTCAGATAAGAGGATCAACATTTACCCAATTGTGCCCCTCTCACCCTAAATCCCAGGAAGCTCCCTCCTGCTCCTCCCTCTAATCACATGGAGGAGCGGCCTTACCTTCCTGAATGTGGTAAAGACTTCAGAGGAGCCCAATTGCAGTAAACAGTCGCAACCAATGAACTTTGATGGGGCCAAAGATTCTGACCTGGCCCTTCCCTTTACATTAACTCCACCCAATAGTACAGGCTCCTCCTGCAGACCTTTATATTAGCCCCTAACTGGCCTTACAAGGTCTGTTGGGCCTATTAAGACCCCAGGAATAACCGTTAGGGACCCATCAAGACCACCAAGGATTAGCACTAGGACAGAGTAGCCCATGGAGACCCCAGCAAGTCATGTGAGACCCAGACCAAGGGAGACCACCGCAAATATTCATAGGGCCCAGGGAGATGTCCACCAAAGTTTGCAGGGCACAAGGAGACTTCCAGGACTCACTGTGGATCAACATTACAATTAAGTATAACCCCTAAACCATGGGCATCCATAAGAACTCCCATGGTATACAAAAATATGACCATGGGGTCCTCAAGGACCCCCATGTAATGAAAATGTACAGTATCTCACAAAAGTGAGAACACCCTCACATTTTTGTAAATATTTTATTATATCTTTTCATGTGACAACACCGAAGAAATAACACTCTACACCAATGTAAAGTAGTAAGTGTACAGCCTTTATAGTATAGCTGTCCCCTCAAAATAACTAAACACACAGCCATTAATGTCTAAACCGTTGGCAACAAAAGTGAGTTCACCCCTAAGTGTAAATGTCCTAATTGGGCCCAAAGTGTCAATATTTTGTGTGGCCACTATTAGTTTCCAGCACAGCCCTAATCCTCATGGGCATGGAGTTCACCAGAGCTTCACAGGTTGCCACTGGAGTCCTCTTCCACTCCTCCATTATGACATCACGGAGCTGGTGGATGTTAGAGACCTTGCACTCCCTCACCTTCTGTTTGAGGATGCTTCACAGATTCTCAAAAGGATTGAGGTCTGGAGACATGGCCAGTCAATCACACTGTGGCTGCACATGCCTAGCTGGGAGTCTCCTTGGCTGAGTGGGCTTAGCTAGTGGTTTTCATGGGCCATGCCAGCCTAGCGGAGAACTCTTCCTACAACACGGGCCTAGTGCTAACCCTGACGATCTCGATGATCCCCCAATTGCACCAGCCGCCTCTGCTACTCCTGGCCCCCACCATTTCTGCCCAGACCACCAGCCCTCCTCGCCCCCTAACCCCCAGGACAGGTTCCAATTTCTCATGTTAAAAACTACACCCCAAATACTTGTAACATAGTAATTTAGGTTGATAAAAGGCTTTTAGTCCATCAAGTTCAACCTTTTTAGATCTCCTCACATTTTTATATTTTTTAATTGTCAGCTGATTCAGAAGACGGCAAACAAAACGCATCTTTGAAACCCTACATATTTTCTCTTTGGGTAGAAAAAAATCCTTATCACAAAGGCTGGCAATTGAATGTACTATGGATCAATACCCTACATATTCTAGTTAACTGACATAACCTTGTATATAATTGTTAATTAAAAATACATACATCCCTTTTTAAAACTATCAATTGCATCTACTGTCACAAACTTCTTTGGTAGTAAGTTCCACATTCTGATTACCCTTACCCTTACAGCAAAGAACATTATGCTATCTTTAGTGTGAAATCCTTTTCCTTAAATCCTCAAGGCTTGACCTCTTGTCAACTGTAAGCTTCTTGTCAAGAAAAGTTCAGTTGACAAAGCCTTATACTGACTCTGGATGAATTTATATAAAGTCATTATATCACCTTGCAATCAAAATAAGTCTAAGTTTGAGTTCCTTTTCTTCATAACACAGTACTTCAATTAGTATCTTGTTCACAATGCAAGAGGCTTGGGCAGGAAATATGACAATCCACCACTAGCCAATAGTAGGCCCATAATTAGTTAGGGGAGATAACGATAATGGTAGAAAAAGACGCCCCTTCTGTATTGCTACCTTGTCGTTAAGAAGGAACTTTTGTACCTCAATGAAGCTGTGAGCTATACCATGTAGTGTTACCCAAAATGGGCACGTCATAGCAGAGGGATCAGTCAAATCACAGTCCACTGGAGAAAGTATTGGCAACCCAATCCAGTATCTTTGCCAAGAAAACTGTATGTATAAGCTCAACCAGAGACTAGATGTGCATGGCGTGCTGCGGTCCATGGGGTCATGGAGAGTTGGACACGACTAAACAACAAGAAGAAGAGGAGGGGGTTTATTTGTATGTTAAGCCTTTTCTCATAAACACAGACAGATGTGCCTGGCGTGCTACATCCATGTGGTCACAGAGAGTCGGACACGACTGAAGGACTTAACTACAATAGTGTGACACCATGCATGCTGTCTCTTCAGTATATAAGTGTAACATGTTATTTTGGGCATATGATTCTCTGTAATGTAATTTGGCTTCAGACATCTCTATAAGCATATTTTGCTGTGTGAGATCTCTGTGTATACAGTTCAATAAACAACTCTTTTGCTTGACCTGGCTCTGTTCTTAATTATTGGATTTCCCACCAAACATTCCCCAGTGCTTTAATATTATTTACAGCTTGATGTGTTATGATGAAATCAGTCTGAAATGACATGCTTGTGTCTTTTATTATCTGACAAATACAAAAACAATTTCTTGGAGTCGTTGTCTTTATTACAGCATCCCTTCTGATGACGCGGAGGCTGCACAGGCTCCCTGGGTCAGCCCGCAGCGTCGTGTGATCCAGCGGAGCCTGTAAGGCTGCATCAGCCAATCAGAAGCATCGGGGGCGGGACTTCCACCGCATTCGCGCGCCGGGAGTCAGATCGGCGCGGTCTCCGAGGAAAACAGACGGAGGTCTAAGGGCTCCTGCAATAAAACGCAGAAAGTAGGAGGTTAACACTGAGATACTCCCCAGCTATTAAAGCACATAAGGGTCAGTGTGAGAGTGCCAGTCAGCGTGTGTGTGTGTGTCTTTTTCCTGTGTCTTTTCCCTGTCCTCGCGGTCCGTTTTGTCTATCTTGGGGGGGTCTGTTTTCGCGTGGGGTATGGATGCCTTTAAGTTAGAAGCCTTGCTGGCTGATGTTATGACCCGGGCCTTAAGCCAAGGGGTCCGGTGGGTGCAGGACTGGCTGGGCCGCCCATGCCTTCTGTAGGAGGCCACCCTTACATTGGACAGGCTCAGCATGTAGTAGCTGGAGGCCTAGACAATATTGGGGGTGCCACTGGGCTATCCTCCCATCCCTATAGTGCAGAGCCATTAGACCACCGTCCAGTGGAGGACCAGGCCAAGGGTGAAAGAGGTAACACGGGGCAGGGCAGCCAGGACCCTTTACCCCTCAGACAAGAGATAGCCAGGCCCACGGGCGGTGAGGGTGAGGGCCTAGAACTTCGGCCACCACCAGTAATTTTGCCCAAGGAGCCGCGGCAAAGGAAAAAGAACACCCCTTTACCACCCCAAAAAGGAGGCGCAAGGGGTAATAAAAAAGTCGGGAGCCCTAAAAAAGCTCCTACAGATCCCCAAAGTGCCGACCATGCGGTCCCCTCTATTTCCCATAATAACAGCACTTCTGGAGCTTTGCAGGGACGCAGCCGCGGTGGGGAGCTGGACATGGCTACCACACGGGAGAGAAGAAACAGAGTGGTCAGCGAGATGAATAGCCAGGACAGCATGGTCAAGATCGACGACATGCCCGTAACAGCGGCGGTGGCGAGGCCGGCGCACCCCACCAAAGCTAGGAAGACCACAAGCAGGTACAGTCCACTGATATTCACCCACAGGAGGCAGAAAAATGCAAACTACTCAAAAAAAGGGGTTTCTTTGGGTCCCTTAAGACCCTCCTAGCCACACACAACATCGCGGTAAGGGAGCAGGAGATGGGTGCGTGGATAGGGGGTTTAGCCAGAGGTGCTTGGGCCGAGCAGTCCAACAGCGAGACAGCGGGTAGTGGGGCACCGGCCGCGGTAGTGTCGGCACCAGAGCCCCCGGGGGCGGTGGGCGGGCCGGGCCCGCAAGCAATCAGCACCAATGCAGTAGCCTCAGATGCAGCCATGAGACCAATTGTCTTGTGCTCATTGGACAACCTGGGGGCACATCTTCCCCAGGAATTAAAAGAAAAAATCTGGAGGAGGGAATTTGTGGAACTCGTCTCTCTTCTTCCCATGTCCAAACAGATGGATACGGGCGAGAGGGGACTGCGAGAAGGTGACGATCGGCGCAGGTCCTATGGGCGACTGCCTAGAACTTTTGACACGTGGCTTCAGGCCTTTTCAATCATGGCATGCGTGCTATGCGAACAACACCCTGAGCAAGGCTCGGATTTGTTTGTATACATAGATGAGATACGCAACGCCCACAAAGTGTACGGGGGCATGGCGGCGGTACGATGAGGAGTTCTGCCAGTGCCTGGCATCTAGGCCAGCGATGGCATGGAGCGATAAAGCGGTGGCATACTGGCTGAACATTATGACACCTATGCGCATCATGCCTCCCTTTTGTGCCGGAGCGGGTGGGGTCAGGGGCCCCACCACCACCGTGGCTACAGGTCTTAAGACCTGTTTTACCTACAACGAAGAGGTATGTAAATGGGCCCCTAACTGCAGGTTCAAGCACGCGTGCTCCAGCTACGGCGGCGAACACGCCTTTGCCAGATGCACCAGGCCAAAGGAAGGGGGCAGAGCAGAGCTCTCTGCCAAAGGGCAAGACGCCCATACGCCTCCCCGGCATGCTGCCGTGGCTAAAACGCTACGGTAGAATGGCGGGCAACGGCGCCGCGGCTCACCTCCTGGAAGCGGGTTTCCAGGAAGGCTTTCAGATCCCATGCACAACAGATCTGCGGGGTTCCACAGCAGCGAACTTGCGGTCGGTCTGGGAATTCCCGGGGGTAGCAGAGGCTAAGGTGCACAACGAGGTGCAGCTGGGGAGGATGACAGGGCCATTCGCTCCCCCCCCCCCATCCAGGATCTTATCGTTTCCCCTCTAGGCGTTGTTCCCAAAAAAGAGACGGGAACATTTAGGTTAATCCAGCATCTGGAAAGGGGGGTCGGTTAATGGCGGGATCACAAAGGATCAATCAGCCATATCCTATGAATCGTTTGACCGGGCCGCTGAAATGGTCAGGTTTGCCGGCGCAGGGGCGCTCATGTCAAAAGTGGACATTGAAGCGTTGTTCAGATTGTTGCCGGTTCATCCGTCGACCCACCGGCTCCTGGGTTGCTATGTCAATGGCAGCTATTTCATCGACCTATGTTTACCTATGGGGTGCTCAATATCATTTGCCTACTTCGAGGCGTTCAGTTAATTCTTGCAATGGGTTGCGCGCACGGAAGCTGGGTACAGGAGCATTACACACTATCTGGACGACTTTCTGTTCGTCGGTCCAGCAGGGCAAAATACTTGCCGTTTCATCTTGGAGGTGTTCACCAAAATCTGTCTGGATTTTGGGGTACCACTGGCCCACAAAAAAAACGAGGGCCCCACAACGAAGTTGACTTTCCTGGGGATTCAGATAGATTCCAAGACAATGGAATGCAGTGTTCCCCGGGAAAAGGTGGCGGACATGAGAGCAGAACTCAGCGCGCTAGAAGGTGCTCGCAGGGTGTCACTGCGACGGTTACAATCCATTATGGGAAAGTTGAACTTTGCCTGTAGGATTATCCCTATGGAAAGGATATTTTGTAGAAAAATGTCCCTCGCTACCGCGGGCGTCATTAGGCCACATCACTTTATAAAAGTCTTCCGGGCCATTCGGGACGACGCACATGTGTGGTCGGTTTTCCTGGCCGAGTTCAATGGGTCGGCGATTATTCACAAAGGGAGCGCTACTAGCGCCGAATTGAAACTCTTTACGGGGGGTAGGGAGCAGTTAGTTGCGCCGCATATTTTTAAGGAAAATGGTGCGCCGCGGCATGGCCAGACGAATGGGTGGTGGCAGGTCTTACGAAGAACCTGACATTTCTCAAGCTATTTCCCATAGTAGTGGCGGTGCACTTATGAGGTTCAGAGTTTCGGGATCGGCGTGTGTTATTCCACACGGAGAGCATGGAAGTTGCACAAGCAGTAAATAACCTCACGGCAACTTCCATACCGGTGGTACGATTACTTCGGCACTTAGTGTTGTGCTTCCTTCGCCGGAACATATGGTTTCAGGCGAGGCACGTACTGGATTTAGAGAATGGCATTGCTGAAGCCCTTTCTCGGTTTCAGGAAGAACGGTTTAGGGCTCTGGCCCCCCGGGCGAACCCGCTGGGGGAGGCCATTCTCGTGGAGATCTGGGAGCTTGGAGCTGCCAGGTAACGAGATTCATCAGACAGTCTGTTGCCCCGGCGACGTGGGCCGTGTATAAGCGCGTGTAGGCAAAATGGAACAACCTAGTTAAGATGGCCGGTGGGTCGACATCAGAGGATAAGACCCTAGGGATACTGCTTTGGTTTCTGCTGCAGTGTGCCGAGGAAGGCGAGAAAAAAGCAGTGGTTGGGAGACAGGTCACGGCTCTGGCTTTCATGTTTAAGCTGGCGGGGCAGAGGAACCTTATAAAAGAGTGTATAGTGCGCAAGGTGGTGCGCGGCATGTTTAACGGTGATCGCAGGCCAGATACCAGATACTTCTCTTTGTTACTGCGAATGGCGCAGGTTTTGGCGGTAAAGTGCAGGACCCCCTTTGAATCTCTGCTTTTCCGTACAGCTTTTTCCCTGGCGTTTTTCGGATTGTTCCGGATAGGGGAGTTAGTCGCGAACAGTAGACACCGTTCCGGGGGCATACAAGTGGTGGATATCTGCCTAAGGGAAGGCACGGTAGTGATATGGCTTCGGAGGTCTAAGACCGACCAGTTGGGTAAAGGAAAGGAGGTGGTGTTGCACCGCATGGGCACGGAGTGCTTCCCCTACGGGTGCATGGTGGAGTACCTTGGTCAGCGACCGGTGGGACGGTGTTTGCTGTTTATACATGCCGATGGGACGGCGTTATCCAGGTACCAATTTGAAAGGATGCTAAAGGTTGCACTACACAGTTTGGGTTTGGAGCAGTCAGAGTTTGGAACACACTCTTTACGAATCGGGGCTGCTAACGAGGCAGCTAGGTTATGTTTACCCGACGCTGCGGTCAAGCGGATTGGGAGATGGGAGTCAGAACGTTTTCGGTCCTATGTGCGGCCTAAGGCAGTAGTCTAATGGATGTTGCTTTCAGGAGGACAGAAGCAACTGTGGATTGTGGGTCACTCGTACGTGTACTGGGCCCACAGGTTGGCCGCAGTTACAGAGGGAAAGACACAACTGGGTTTTCCTGTGACGGACTTACACGTGCGGTGGCTTGGCTTCAAGGCCTGCGGTGGGCGCAGGTGGATGGGCTGTTGGATACATACGCCCAGCGTTACGGTCAACCCAGTGTAATATTGATTCACGCCGGCGGTAGCGATTTAGGAACGGTTCCCATGCGAAGAATGCTAAAAGTCATGAAGAGAGACGTGGAAAATTGGATGAAGAAGTTCCCGGGTACGTCTATGATATGGTCAGAGATGATAAAGAGACGATGCTGGCGGAACGCGCGAGACCCCGTCGGTTTGGATAGATCAAGGCAGAAGATTAACCAGCAGCTGGCAAGTTTCGTTCGGAAATTGAGTTTCATTGCCATCAGATATTAGGAATTTGAACCGGATGGTGCCGACGAGTTTTTCAGTAAGGACAAGGTACACCTTACGGAAATCGGGCTGGAGTTATTGATGTTGGAGTTTAGGGAGAGTGTAGTACGGGCCTTGGCTTTGATTGACAGTAGGGGGGGATGGAAGTCTCGGGAGGCGTCCCTCGCGTGCTCTGTGGCGGGAGGTGAGTTGCCCGGCCCATTGGCCTAAGTGGGCGTGGCCCTACCTCACAGGGCGTGCTTAATATAAGCATTGGGGCTTTGGGCAGGGCCCAAGGCGTGAGGTCACTGTCCGTGGCTGGGCTCCTCCCCTTGATGTTAATATGTTAATATGTATAATATATACAGGTTTTTAAGTTATGTTAAAATGGTTAATTTATAATAAAGCTGTGGCCCGTGTTTTCTCCAAAAAAATCGGTGTGGTGTCAATCATTTTACACAAGCCTTAATGGATCATGCTTGGGTAATGTTTATATACAGTTATTGTAAAGACTTTCTTGACATATTCGATCAGTTTATTTTATTGTAAAGAAATATGCAGCTTCAATAAAGCTCAAACTTAAAAAGATTAACTTAAAAAAATCATTTTTGCATTTAACCATCATTTATTTGTTGATGGTACCTGAAATCTATCTCCCCAACAGACTCCTTCTCTTCTAGCTCATCAAACTTATATCCTCCGGCTCTTAGTGGCAAGACTGATTTCATACCTTTGAAATCTATTAAAAAAACATTTATGATTCTTTAGCAACACGGATTTTGGGTAAAATCCTCATTTTAAATACTGTATTCTACCAATAATTGTCCAGATGTTCATATTTCTCCAAATCCTGTTTTATTTGCCATGATACTTTTTTTAAACATTTAATGGATATTTATTGGACAAATGAAACTTCCAAATGATTACAATATTGAGCATGCCATTGAAAATTATATTTAGGTTTCATCTATCAATTGCCTCAAATGTCACTATATTCAAACTATAATGGGAAGTTTTAAAATGACTTAGTTGAACCCTGTCACAGAACCCTTAGAATACAAAGTATCGATATTCACCTTTCTATCAGTATTCACGTTTTATTTCTTTTTGTGATGAAAAATGTTGGTCTTTTGTAAGAAAGCATAGACTGAAAATAGTGTTTATTGTTTTTCTCACCATCTTTAGGCTGAAGCTCCTCCCACCTTTTTCAAACTGTAACAAATTTTCCTGTAAATGCCTATTTACTGCACAGCTTTATGGGCAGAGTCTGGGGATATTTGCTGCACATCCTGCCATTTTGAAATAAAATAGTTATGAGTGCCAGCCCAAAGATGGTGACAAAACACAAAATGTTCAGTGTAAGTTTTTACTTTCCATTCACATTACATAAGGCATTGATTTGGAATAAAATTCAGGACCATATTCTTATTAGTCTGAATATCTGGATCGCTCATTGTCAGCAAACTTGGTAATAATGCTTCATGTACAAGATTATTTTATTTTTATTTATTGTATTTTTTTTTTAGGAAAGCCAATATTTGGCATCTTTCAGTCATACAAAATAAATGACTGTGTATATATTTCAAAACAGGTTATATTTTCACAAAATGTTATTGTTATTCAGATTACTCTAAATGGTTCCAAACATATTTTTTTTGGGGGGGGGGGGGGGGGGGGGTTGGGACCTGCTTTTACCTTTCAATGCTCATGGGTAATAACTATCAGATTCAGAACAAGTTTAACAAGCTGACACTTGTGTGACATGCTGTATGTTCATCTAGTTTTGCATTGATTTGAATGGAGCACATTTTACGGGAAGATATTTCTCTTTATAACCTTTCCATAACTGTGACTAATAGTGATATTTAGTATAAAATGTTAGGCTCTTGTCATCCCTGAGGACCAGCAGATACCGGTCCTAGGACTAGCCCAATGATGTATTATGACCAACTTTCCAGAAAAATGTACAAAATTTAAGTTAGTCCTACAAAGAAAGCAATATTTTCAGTAAATGAACCAAGTGCCACCGTTAAAAAAGAATGTTTGAAAAAATGTGCGTCTGATTAACAGCAAAAATATGCAGTGAAAAAGTCATAAAGCTAGTTTTTCTGAATATTTTTTTTTTTAAATAAATATTGATGGCTCTCCTAGTCCTAGAAGGCATCAAGAATACTTTGGTGGATGTTGCATGTATGTGGTGGGCATTAACATTTCTGTAGGGCTTGCTGTTTAACATACTAACTGCTTCTGAGCATGTGCAGAAGAGAGTAGCTGTCAAATATTAAAGGGACCAATGACATAACAAATCATTCTCGTCTCCTGCCTCACAAAGAGATAGGATAAGCAATCCCTGAGGCTCCAGCTAACAAGACGTGCTGAAGCCAGACAAGGTGGAACTTTCTTCTTGCACAGCCTTCAAACTATGTTCTCTAAAGATAAAAATAGGCTGATTCTGAGTAGCAGAGTTACTGGCTGTAACACCTCTTTAGGCAGATTTAAAAGTATTAATCCCAAAGCTAATAGGGCAATAATAATTCATACGTCCACAGAAAGGAACCCAGTGTGCCAAACACCCCATGCCCTCCCAGGGCCCCAGTTAGTTTACTCGGTATGAGAACTCCCCTGTGCCCCCTAGGCATCACATATGCTTATGCTTTCACCATTTCTAGTGTTAATTTGTTCCATACTTTACATATGTCTAACCTCATATCATTCTTGACAAAAAAATAAGTTTATTTTATGAGGACTCATGCCCACAACCATTAAATAAATCCCACTTCTTAAATCATTAAATACAATGTAATATGATTGCAAAAATGTGACAAAAACTAGATTGTTTTGTGCATTATAATAAAAAAACAGTGTTTTTTGTATGCTTTTTCTTGATGGACTGAGGTCTGTGTCTGGACTGGTTTGGGTATCTCCTTTCACTTGAGCCTCCTTTCACATTTGTTTAAATGTCTGTACCTCTTGGTTAATAGTAAAGCTGCAGTGAAGGTTTGATATAGTATCAGAGGCTCTACTTTTCCCTGCTATTATTACAACTAGAACACTCTTATTGTAAATTGCTATTGAATATCTTTGGTATGGACTGTGGACATATCAGGTATCTAGTTTTTAATTTCACTTGAGCCTGTTAACTTCAGTAATACACATACTCTGATTTTACTCAAGCCTAGTAACACCAGTAATACGCATAGGGCCCTATTTAATTTGCCAAATTGTAATTACTGAAGCCCGTAAGTTACTGAAGCGGGTTACAGGCTGAAAAATAATTGCGGTTGCCAAATGGTAACTCCAGCCCAGCTAAGCCTTTGATCTTTCTAACCTGTAAATGTTATAATCCCAAATCGCTATTAAATTGCTAAAATTCCTCAAGCCCACAATTGTTGTCACACCCGTAAATGGCAAATGTAGCCAAAAATCCTACGGGTACTTGAGAGAACTCGCAATGGCGTTAAACATCTGATCGTAGCACTGTAAATGCAAATAAAAAATCAATACTGCACATTAAAAGACGGGAAAAGCGATGGAAGACATTAGAATAAATTGCACAACAGTCTCAAACTTTTTTTTTTTTATGTTTAATTTTCATGTTATATCAATCAAGGGGTTAATACATATCAGGCCCCCCACATGAACTAGACTGGATTCTTCATTCATTTTTATTGATGTTCACATTGCTGGATTACGAGTATGATCGCATATCGGACTTTGAAACACTAGTTCATTGACGAATAAACCACAGCTTTAACTTGACCATGTATGTGACAGTCTCATTTACTATTGACTGTTTCTACATCGGTAGTTACGGACTTGCGGATTTGATCATGATCTTGCCCTGAAATGCTACATATGAAAGCATGGTTTAGAGTTTTGAATTTCGGCCATGTAGTTGCAGGCTTTTCTAATTTAATCTCTCTGTATCCGCGGCAAATTTAAAGCCCGCAGACTTAAGGGCTGTATGAAGGTACTTGCGAGCTTGAAATTGAATAGGGCCCCATAATCTGCTAACTAGAAAATAGAGTATTTGGTTCCATGACAGGGTGTAATGATCATGATCAATTAAGCAGGCCCGTAAATTACAATTTAGACACAGACCGTAAATGAGACCGTCATCATGATGTCAGCAAAACCACAATTAATCACAAGCAAGTGATTAGAAGTCCAATTTGCGATCAGACTCACAATCCAGAAATGCTGCAATATAAAAAAATCAATAAATCTACTATTCTAGTCCATGCAAGTTCAATGATATGTATTAACCCATTAATTGACAGGATTGATACATCACAAGGAAATTACACATAAAAACATTTTTTTTATTGCAGATTTGCGAGCTTGAGTCTATTCTGCAAGTAATTCTAATGTTTTTCATCTCTTTCCCCGTATTTAAAAGTACAGTATTGTGTTTATATTTGCTTTTACAGTGCTATGAATAGGTGTTTAACCCCCTTGCAAGTCCTCTCTAGTACTCGTAGAATTTTTGGCTACATTTGCTATTTACAGGTTTGAAGGCAATTGCAAACTTGTCAAATTGTTGCAATTTAATAGCGATTTGTGATTTTAACATTTGCGGCCTTGAAAGATCAAAGGCTCTGATAGGTTGGAGTTACGATTTTGACAACCGCAGTTGCTTTTCAGCCTGTAATCTATTGCAGGTAGCGAAAAAAGGCTAATTGATTAGCAGTAACTTTTGCGGGCTACGTTACGGGCTACAGTAACTACAATTTGGACAATTTAATGAGACCCATAGTGGTAATTTGTTTTCACTCGCTCATCACTCATCATCTCTCACTTAGCATACCGTCCTTAAATGGCATCCCTCTCACCAATCTCGCTTGTCTTAAATCCATTCTAAACTCAGCTGTAAGACTCATATTTCTCACCACTACTACCCTTTATATGCTGCTCCTCTACAAATATCTGCAATGCTCCCCCACTCTCCAACAGAATCACATTCAGACTGGTAGTTTTCACCTACAGGGGTTTATATGATACTGCTCTCCCTACTTCTCCCCCCACTCATCCCATCCACACATCTTTGCTGGGTCTCTCCTCTCCTACAGCTGATCCTTTGTTTGGAACTCTTCATCAGACTCTCTGTAGATCTCTAAACATTTAGAAACATTCTAGAAATACATATCCCATCATACTAATACATCCCATACCAGATAACTTACTTTTCCCTACAACAATATAATGGGTTCCCTGGGGATACAGTGGTTAGGATGCAGGTGCTTTCACCACAGCATCTTGGGTTCAAATCCAGACAGGAAACGAAGAGATCAAACTGGTCAGTACTAGGATGGGAGATCACCTGGGAATACCAGGAGCTGTATTCTGTGGCCCACTGGAAAAGGAACTGGCAACCCACTCCAGTATCTCTGACATAAAAAACCAAGTTAATTAGCATACTATGTTGTCCATGAGGTCACGGAGAGTCGGGCATGACTGAGTATCACCATTTACATTTTTTACTACAATATATCTGCCCCACTTAGCATCAGGGAACACTACACTCATAGACTTCCTTACAGTATGTCTGACCTCTAAATGTAATTATAATTACCCCCAAATGTATATCATTGTCTAAAATGTTGTAACAGTGTTGGCAAAACAGGTTTGTATCCAGATAATACTTGGGAAATGCTATAAGCAAACAGAACTGTTGACCACAACATCAAATGATAGCACTCAAGGCTGGAAAATGGTGGCCCAATATCAATCCTGATAGTACAAGATGGGCTATTCTTCTTGTGTGACCCAAGTAGAGCCGCCCGTATATTATGACTCACACATGGAACTTCAGAAATTTCATATAACCTTTAATATTCATTTTTAAATATGATTTATAAGTACAATATTGAAAAAATATTTACATGTTACTTCCATCAATCAACTCTTACAGGTCATGGATGCTCTTATGGTAAGCTGTCCATAAACTCATAAAGTTCACGAATTAGGTCATCTGTAGTCTTGTTGGGGTCTACTTGAAGTTCTTCCTCAGGTATTCCTTCTAAGAACTCATTTATCAGAGTATCAAGGTCATCCTCTTTGAGCAACACGGGTTCTGCTGTTGTGCTTATTGTGTGGCACTGCACTATAGCCTCTGTGGAAGTGGGACTGACAAGCTCAGGAGCAGGGGGTCCAACACTAAAAGGAAACAGGTGAAAATAATAGTACAATTATCACGGTATTAAATAATTATATATAGGAGTGTAAGTGTGTATGCAGGTTTTGTAGCTGAGGGTGCTGCATTGTGCACTAGAGGAACATATGTCTTGTGCAATAACAGCACAAAAACAGTTTGAGATGATTAGGTTGAGGTATATTTTGCATAAACCAGAACTTTCCTAGTATGGGAATATAGAAATCTCAAGCCACTTCAGCTACAATAATTAAACAAGCAGTTTGGAGCGCCAGCTCCTCTCTAACTTATGACATTAAACTGCATTCTTTAAGTATTATGTTGCTTTGTCTGAATTTGCCATTTACCTTTCTTTCAGACGCTTTGGTGCAAGAACCTGTATAGGAGAGAGAGATAAGAGTGAGGCCAGATGTAACCGCTTCAGCTGTAAGTCTACACCTTATGAAGCCAGGATGTGCCTAGTGCACAGAATCCAAAGCATGTAATGATGGTGACTGATAGTCATAAGCAATATGGGTTAGATGTAGTAAGCAATGAAGTGCTGACAATCTCTTGGAGAAAGTATATGTTCCTATGTTATTGGATGGGAATATGTACTAAGATTTGACAGCTCAAAAAGTCACCCAACATTTTTCCATTTTGGATGGTAGGTATTCTGTCGCTTAGGTACATTGACATAAGAGCAGGTATATATATGTAAAGCATTTCTGCACAAGTGGATACAACTAAAATGTTTAGACTTTTTAAAAACATTTGACGTTTTCTACAGTAGTCCTTTATATTATATGTTATGCCAAAATAAAGAAGAACATGTGGGATATCTACTTACAGAAGATACATCATTAGAAATTTGCACATTCACTGTGGAAGATACTGCAGTAACGAGAGGTCTCATGTCAGCCACTGCCAGAGTCTCTTGTGATTTGCGTTTAAATGCACTTTTGGTAGGGGTGCTGTTATTCACTGCACCTGGCTCTGTGTTTCCTTTTGGATCTCCTGTAACCAGAGACTACAAGTCATTTGCTTGTCATATATATCACCCATATCATGTTTTGTTTTCCCTCTGTGTTCAACATTTTTTATTTCCCCATTCTCAAGGATCATCACTTACAAGATATCCCAGAATAATGTCATGTACAAACCATTCATACTATTCTTTTTTGTGTACACAGTGGATCCTCCAGTTATTTTCGAGGCTCTAGCTTCTTGGACCTCCAGGTTGGCTGCATGGTACACTTTCATGTCAGACTCTGCCTTCATGACATTTTGTACTATAGGGTTCACCTCCTTCTCCTTCAAGTTATTCACTTCACCTGCCTCCATGTTTACTTTTGGATCTCCTGTAACCAGAGAGTAAAAGTTACTTGCTTATCATATATATCACCCAAATATTCTTTTGCCTCTGTGTTCTACTTTTTAGGGACCATTCAACATTCTCACGGATCATCACTTACAAGATATCCCAGAATAATGTGCTGCACAAACCTTTCATCTTCTTTTGTGTGTACACCGTGGATCCTTCAGTTCTTTTTGAGGCTCTAGCTTCTTGGACCTCCGGGTTGGCTGCATGGTACACTTTTATGTAAGACTCATCCTTCATGACATTTTGTACTGCTGGGGTCACCCTCTCCTGCTTCTTCTCAGGTAAAAATGTATGATGTACTGAGACTGGAGGGACAGCAGACAGCTTGAAACAATCCTGCAGCATGAAATAGTACAGAAAAAGTTTATCTATGCAAAAATAGAAAAAAAGGCTTTAGGGTACCTGCAAAATATGGCTCATTGAAGGAAAAAAACTACATTTCCAAATGTGATTTGCACCTTTGAAAAACTAAATCTGATAATCTTCAATTTTTTAAAAGGCCAAAGAGGATTTAATGTGTTAGCAACAATATATAGTGTCATTGGTTTAATTTCACTATGCCAGTCCCGTATAACCGACAAGACAGATAAACACTGAAGCTCTTTACAACTGCCTATGATAGGTATTTTCTTGATAGCAATTTTATCTTTTTAAGTTTTGTAAAATAATTCTCCAAAGAGTATATAAATATGAGACTACATTGGTCTTTTACAACTGTTTGTTCTCACCTGGGCAGAGGTCCTGACTCTGACTTGAGAATAGGATGAGTTTTGTTCCGTTGGTGCATTGTCTGGTTTGGTCTCAGATGTAACTAAAAAAACATAATATATTGGAGATCTGGTCAGACAGATTAACAAACAATCTAAAATTTGATTACACGTACAAATAGTCATACTGTGTATGTTACTATAATGAGAAATGGAGCTGGAATAGTGTAGAAGTCATGTAGTAAAATAATTGTGAGCTCACCACACTAATCTAAAGATGCCATAAATGTATTACCTCTTGGTTTGGAGTTTAGAACGACTCTCTTGTGGTTTATTGGAACTTGGTGCTGGGTCACAGTCTCCTCATTTTGGGTTTTTGTGGCCTGTTTTTGTCTAAGAGCTTTTTCCTGACGGATTTCTTCTAAAGTTTTTATATGCACTTTGTCCAAAGGCTTTGCATAGTATTTATACATGATGATATTTGGATATGTGGCTTGCTGGAATAAGCTTCCAGTCTCACATTCAATCTCCTGCAAATGTGAGACTCTGGTGTATATTTACTATTTAATTGCAATTAAGTCAATATTGCTTAAGTACACTACATGGAGATGTTAGAGCTCTGATAACTGTTTCTGCTCTACTCTTCTTTGCCCCGCACTGTACTGCTCCGAACTGTACTGTACAGACCTCTTCAAATCTGCAACCAATATGAAACTAAGCGGCAACAGGCAGAGGGTTCTCTTATCACTATGACATCCTGCAGTGACATCATAATGCACACCTGTCAGTATAGCACTTATGATAGCAATAAGAACACTGAAGTATAGATTCTATTCTTTAGGATAGTGTTGTCTACATAGTCAGATATTGCCAGTTTAATAAATGCCAGTGGACATTTGTTTCTCTTTCTAGTCCCTGTTCTTCTGTAAGAAAAACTGTATTGTGATCCTTTATCAACGATAGGAAAAAAGTTTCATTGAGAGGGAACTGCCAGAACTTTGAAGCATAAAAAATGAATATGACAAAGAGATCATAGGTACTTGGAATTGTGTCTCAGCAGAAGTTTTATGTAGAAGACAAAGGATAATATTAATATTAAAGAGTTTGGAGCATCAAGTATGATCCATAGCACTAATTTATATAGAAACGGGGCAAAGATGGCTCATGATCTGTATCTGTATATGTTTATATTTCAGAACTTGATAGATACAAAGCACACCTTTTAAGCTTACTGTGTTGTCTTGTATGCATGTTCCACATTATCTGGTGTTTGAGAAAAATCATACCCACAGACCACATTTTACTGCGAAACCAGGTCATGATAGCAAAAAGCAGAGTCCTCTGATAATGTTATTATTAGAGTTTATTTAGACAAAAAAGTGGGTCAGCAGCAAAAACATCCAAAATGGCTGCTACTGGCTGGCTGGCTGAGCAGAAATATAAACAACATAGCTTTTTATAATCGTTTCCATAAAGACAATGGGATAATCCATTCCCACCTTTTAGAAACATGGTATAACCCACCAACAGCCAATATAAGACTGTTGATATTAGTAGACCAATAAGATATAACACATTTGATTAGCACACATCATGTATGTCTTGGTACATCACGCTAGATGCTCAAAAAAGACTCCCAACTGTTATCTCTGTGCATAGGTCAAGAGCGGGCCTTGTTGAGCTACTGAAATACATATCTGTTTATGCTAAATAATTGTTTCCTGTCTCTTGAGAATAATTTATTATGAGAAATAGGGAGTTTATTATACTTATAAAAGAAAATAACAATGATTTTAAGTACAAGCAGAATTAACTATTTTCATACCTCACAGCCTGTAATGGACTGCGTACTGATCAGGGCTAAAGTTCACAAGTGTTACAAAAGTAAAGAATGCTATATATATATATATATATATATATATATATATATATATACATACACTAAATAATGTAAGGATATTTGTATTTTTTCCACAACACTCCCCCCCTATGACAATGAAAATTGGCATCAAAGGATAAATACAAATATGACAGGGTGCAAGCCTAATATAGATGTCACAGATATATCTAAACAACATAAAAATATGAACTTATTATGAAGAAGAGGTAAGATCTTCAGACTGGCATTGGAAGAGACTCAGGGCCCCTAAAAATTCAGTAAAATGATTTTCTAACAACATGGATATATGACATTACATTTCACAGAGTCGTTTGCACCTTCCTTTTACCTTAAGACCTTCCTAACAAGAACATTGCAAAAGAAAATCAGAATTATTCATAGAAACATAAACAAACTATACATATTAAAATGCAATTATAATAGTCTGATATAATACATGGGATAATGGAAAAAGTTTCTCAATAATGGAATTATTCATTTTACAGTCCAGATATTAAAGTCTGTTGAATAAAAGCTTCACAATAAATCCACAAAAAATAAATGAGTACCTGTTTTACAAAATCCATATAGCAAGGAAAAAGTCCAATGAGGTGGATAAAAACATCCACATATGCTGTTATATGTTACCAAGAGATAGTCCAGATTGCGGTGCCATAGATATAAAAGTCCAGATATGTAAAATAAAATGCAATTGTTAATGCAGACAAAAATAGCCTCACTTAATTTTTCAACCAATTACCAATAACTAGGCCATAGAACCAATTTCCCTTTAGACTTTTTGTCTTATGAGGCATTTAGATGATAGATGTAATTTAATAACCAATAAAGTTTGCACTGATATTACTAATAACCCAGGTTGTATGCATGATAACTTCTTCTTTCCCTAATTACTATCAGATGTTAGTACTAGATCCTAGCAAGTTGATAGAACAATGTGCAGAAATGTTAGAAGCCAAAGAACAGTAAAAAGGAAGAAAGGTATAGGAAAAAGTAGAAAAGTAAAAATGACAACACAATGAAAACATATGCTCAGACAAACTTCATACAGGCCCGGTCTTACATATTACTCATAGCCAGGCCCCTCTTTGTCCATACGGTAAACAGGCAGGTCACTTGCTTCTGGATGGTGAGATTCATTGGCCAAAGCAATAAGCCATCGTGCAGATATTCAGGCACAGGACAAGGAGTATGTGATTTTCTCATAGATCTTTACTTCTTTTTTCTTTTCCAGCAGATATATGAATTAGCGTATGGTCATGTTAATGAACAAGAGTTTGACCTTTCCCCTTTTTTTTTGGGTGCAGACAATATTTCTGTCTGGGATTTGTCTTTAGTCTGTAAACTCTGTATCTGTTTCTTCATCTTTTATTATCTGTTGTCATCAGGATAGGCACTTTGCAGAGACTTTCTCTTATCATATATCAGGGCATGCTTGTCTTTTCTTTGTCTTTTCTTTGTCTTTACAGGCACGCACTCGCTGTCATCTTCCTCTGGGGTAGGCAAGTGTAACAAAAATAGAAACATGCAAGATCTATCATACAAGAGACTTCCATACATCTTTCAACTAGATATCCTTACATCATATACACCTACCCTGAATTTTCCCTAACTGTAAAAAATGTTTAACATATGCATAACTCTATAATAAACAAGGGGTGGTATAAACTAAAATCAACTAAGTCAAAATGTAAATCATGCAAAGCTAATAAATATATGAGATACTTGTAAAATATATAAGCAACCATTATTGTTTATCATTAGGACAGTTTCAATACTACTAATTATGTCTCTATAAGTGATAAGACATTACTTGATTCATCTTGTAACAGGTTGTATATTTAAAATGAAATTGCTAATGTTATTACTGTCAACTTACATTTACTAATAAAGCTCTACATTTCTTCACTTATAATGTAATCCACCTCTTATCATGTTCCTTTCTTAGAGGCCTAGAAATACCTTGAAAAGATTTTCCCAATTCTCTACCCATTTGCACCATGGCCATCATCTGAGCTGGGGATTAACCTGGAAGAACAACTGTTACAATATTACAGAATTTATCCAACATGGATAAACAAAACATAATACACAAAAATAAAATAGAATTGGTATGATAAGGTTCTTTAACCAGATAAGCTTTCTAGTCATATGTGTACCTTCCAATATCTACCTGTGAAGTGATCAGGAAATAGTGATAGTGTGCATGCCACATTTATTCCGACAGAGAGAAATGTCAACATTAGACTTCACTAAGCTTAAAAAAAATTACAATTAATAAAAAAACAGACTAGAGAAATAAAAAAAAAAAAAAGGAAAAACAAACCCTTAAAAGAAAAAAGAAAACTAATAACAAATATATATTCATAGTCAGTTGACATATCTTACTATCCTGTACGCTTATCTTAACCGATAAAATAATTTTACCTTGTTCATTTTTATCTTAAAACCTTAATTATTATTATCATGTCTTTGGAACAGGTACTTTTTTCACAGAAATATTAGTAAAAAAAATACTATACTTCACTACGTCCATAATTTCACATGAAAATCATATCACAAGCTGTTCTGGTACCTTTAAGTAGAAATGAAACAGCTTTTTTTCTTTAGCAAAAACATTTTAGTGCACAACCTTGGAATTGAGAGTTTTCAAAAACATTGGATCTTGGCCAGCATCCAGTATAATGTTTTTCTTAAAAGATTATAGCATGCAGTTTCATTGAATTTAATATAATTTATACATTATAATCGTTTAAACGGTTTTAACTGAAATAAAAAAATTAAAAATCTTTCTCTTTTTTCAATAACCCATTTTTTTTACCAATTACTGTATTTACTTGTAACTCATTTCTCATGTATCAAGCTTTTAAAAAAATATTTAACATAATTAGGAACCAGATTTAAATAAAACCTTTATTGTGATTATCCAAAATGCCCGACGGCATAAAAAAACAAATTTTAATCCGAAATTGATCAGATTTCTGATTATATTCACTATAAGCAATTTTTTTATACTGTCCGTGAGATATAATGGACAATCTTTAAACAAAAATGCAATGATATAATCTGGATACTGGTACTCTATGTGACCACCTATATTCAGTATACATAATTCTAGGAGAAAAAAGCAAATCTTCCTTTCAAGCATCACAAATTCACATGACAAACAGAACATACATGCCATCCGTGCACATAGACAGCTCCTCCCTGAAGAGTCAAATAGCAAAGCCAAGCAAAACAGGGAGAGAAAAACAACATAAAATGCTGTCATCTACATTTCCCCATTAGATAACAATGCTCTCATCTCCCTTTCCACTCTGTTCAGTCAACAGAATAAGTACCTAATCATACAGAAAAAATCTATACGCAGAGACACACATGACCATCGCAAAACTCTGTATTCCGCAAACTCACTTCAAACAAAGACCGTCCTTTCTCCACTTGGAAAACATAATTAAGATCCAGACAGACAACAAAGAACATATACTATATAATAATAATATATAATAATCTTCTTAAATCACCTTGTAATAATCAAATACAAAAAACAATCAAATTTGAGCAAATCATATATATATATATATATATATATATATATATATATATATAATTTACCCATAACTAATCCTAAATATAATTACACTGAAATAACTGTTTAACTAACTCATTAAATCTTTTATCTCATCAATATTTCCATAAAAAATCATTATTACACTTGCAATAGGGGTTGAGTTAATGCTGGTGCAAAAGGTGAAAAACACCTGGGGCACAACATAGTAGGTCACTCTTATTACTAGTAGTAAATAACAACACAATGTGTCTTATTAGGTGGGCAGGTAGACAATGACTCTGTGTATGGGCCACCTGATCCACATGAATAACTCATTATAATACACTAGCAACTTGCCCGTCAAAGCTGATGGCAATAAAATTGTAAGGCTGGGAATGCTGTTTGACACACAATGTGAATCTCTGACCCTATTAACCTTTTTGTTATGTAGAATGAAGTACAACAATTATAAAAACTTTTTTTTATTTTTTTAACATTCAACTTATATTTCAACAACTGGTAAACTATAATTTTTTAACCATATTAAACTTTTTAATCGTCATGAATGCAGGAATAATGTAACAATGGTTAAAGTTTGTATGAATACATTTTTGTATACCATTACATAATGCTTTGCAACATGCAACTTATATTTGAAACCATTTTTTTTTACAATACAAACATTTTTAAAGCTGAGGTATGTATGAGAAACATAACAGTAGGTCAGCTTTGTATCAATGAGTATATTAAACCATTACATGATGCTTTGTAACATGCAACTTTTATTTAAAGTACTGGTAAACCACATAGGTATTGAATCCAGAGAAAGGCAAACAGTATAAAAAAAAAAACATTAAAACTTAGCCAATTGTATCAAAGGAGGAAAATTAATATATATTAATTAATTCCTTCCTGATCCCATTAACTGGCAATCGGATTATTCCCTAGATCAATACTCTGTCTTTAATTATACATTTCATTTTTACAACAAATGATCATCCTCCTACTAAAATTAACTCTTAATTACATACAATGAAACAACTTTTCCGACCTTGGAAAAAGCAATTTTAACATTACAAACATGACTTGTATTGAAACGTAAACAGTAAAAGTAAGAAAATACAATGTAACTGTTTTGTGGGGCCAATCCTGGCAAAAGGCCACTTCCAAAACATTCCAATATTTTTAGTTTTTGTATGTCCAAGGGGTTCCCTTAAAAAGAGCCCAGCAGGGGAGGGCTCAGGACTGAGATAACTTCTAATGAATTAAGGTTGTTTATATATCTGGTCTTTGTCCTGGATATCTTTCCCCACAGCCTAAGATTCGGTCCGCCCTAGCCGAACTACAGATTAGATGCATCCCGATTGGGTGTCCGACCAAGGAAGCCCTTGCTCTTCATCCTGCCTCCCAACTGCAGAAGGTCTGTGTTTTTGGTCTTATCTCAAACTGCCATGACTGACATACATGACTGTTACGGTTATCACACTAATAACTCATAATGTCAGAGGGTTTGACTCACAATTTAAGAGGCGAAAGGCCTTTCTCACTTACAAGCCATTTCGCCCTTCGGTCTTTTCCCTTTAGGAAACACATTTTGTGAGTAACAAGCTTCCTAAGTTCCTCTCTAAATTCTACCCCACCTACTTCGCAGCCAGCCACTCTACTAAAAAAGCGGGGATGGCTATTTTGCTACACAAAGAGCTCCCCTTTATACTAGAACTAAATAAAATAGACCCGGAAGGCCACTATGTGATTCTGACCGGGTCCCTATTTGGGCAAAAGGTGTCCATAATCTCGATTTATGCACCAACACACACACCGCATCAAGTCTTGCTCAAACTGCTGAGCTACATAAAATCCCATGATCTGGGGAGGGTTATTCTGTGTGGGGACCTGAAATGTAGAGGTGTTAGAGACTATAGGGGCCTTGAAGAGGGGTAAGGCCCAAGGTCCCGATGGGTTCTCAAATCTGTACTACAAAAACTATGCAGAGTTATTAGCGCCACCCTTAGCAAAGTTTTTTAATAACATGCTCCAAGGCCATGAAGTTACTCCCGAACTTAATCAAGCAAACCTGTTTTTCTTCCCTAAAGATGGGAAGGATCCTTTAAATGTGTGGAACTACAGGCCGATCTCACTCTTTAACGGAGAAGTTACTGCTGGCGAAAATGATGTCAAAGAGACACAATACTTTCCTCTCAAGACTTATTCATAAAGACCAGGTGGGGTTCATCCCGAACAGGCAAGCATGAGACAATGTGAGGAGGTTCCTCAATATACTGCATCTCATTAAGCTGAACAATACCCCCCTATGCCTTATTTTTCTTGATATTGAGAAAGCGTTTGACACTAACTGTGCATTGGTAATCTCACTTGAAGTGTTGCTTCTTTGCCGTTGACCTTTTATGTACTTTGACTGATCCTATGGTGTCGGCCCCAGCACTACTCAAGGCACTGGAAAGCTTCAGTTCCGCCTCGGATCTGAGGTTGAATCTGGATAAGTCGGAGGCCTTAGGCGTTGCCCTAACGGAACGAGAACTGGAGCATCTCAGACAAAATTATCAATTGAAATGGCCAAACACACATTTTAGATATCTGGGAGTAAATATCACTAATTCAATCCCAAGCATTAATAAGGCAAACTATCCCCCTTTATTTCAAAACATTTACAAAGATATGCAGACCTCGATGAAAGGTAGGATTTCATGGCTAGGCCGCATAAACGCGGTTAAAATGAGTATCTTGCCCCGCTTACTCTATTTATTCCACACGCTTCGCATTTTAGAGCTGCCCCAACAACTGGAATCATGCCAGAAACAGATTCTTAAATGTATTTGGGCTAACAAACGCCCCAGAATTGCTAGGCACGAGTTGTGTAAACACAAACTCAAAGGGGGTTTCTCCTGCCCAAAGTGTTTGTAGATAATAATGAAATGTCTCCATACTCATGGGATAGCTTGGTGTGGTTGCCTAAGCCCTACATGCCTTTGGTAAAGAGTGATCATCCCTGCATTATGTTAACATTAAATATTTGGAACTGATCGGCCTCTAGACATGATTTATCGACTGTACAGGAAGAATTGATGGCGGTGGCTCCTCACCCAGGGTTACCCTCTACCTTATCGTTAACCTCCATGTTTTGGTAGAAATCACTGGGCTTTTTGAGATTGGGGTTCTGGTACAATAATGACAAATTGATGAGTACTGCTGAACCAAGCGATCGACTCCGGCTCCCTCCCAAGGAATACTTTAATTTCCTCAAACTGCGTCATCATGTAAACATGCTGGAGAGAAAGCATGGGGCTCCAAGGGTGAACTGTCTTGTTAAAATCTGTGAGTTGTTCCCTCTTTCAAAAAATATGGTTAGTCTGCTATACAATACTTTTAACACAGACACTCAAGAGATAAAGCAGAAATATATGATCTTGTGGGAGAAAGATTTTTGAAAGACTAGGGAGAAGGACTGCTGGTCCTCTTCATGGAGGCTCTTATCTAAGGGGTCATACAACTACAGTATCCTGGAGACGTCTTTAAAGGTACTACACAGGACATATATAACACCTGAAAGCATGCATAGATGGAATCCTAGTGCAAACAAGGCTTGCTTCCGGGGGTGCACGGAGGTAGGTACATTCTTTCACATCTGGTGGACATGCCCCTAAGTGCAGAAACTGTGGGACAAAGTTTTTACTTTACCTTCCTCACTAGTATGCTCCCAAATGAAACCGGATGCGGAAATAGCGCTATTGGGTGCTCCTGCTGGCTCTCCTCCTTCCCCTCAGAACAAATTATTACAATTCTTCATGCTAGCGACGAAAAGTCATATAGCTACACAGTGGAAAAGCAAGGAGCTTAGCTCACAGGCAGTGGTTAGCAAGGTTAATTATATAGCAATCAATAAAAGACATATATCCTGACAGACTGCATGCCCAAGTTTACAGATGTCTTGAGCCTTTGGCTACTTTCACCCCTCAGTCTAAGAGGCATAATGTGTGACCGACCTGGCAGGCCAGGCGTCTCGGTGAGGAGGCAGGATCAAGGATGCTCAAGTTAAAGGATCCTCGGGATCGGACGTTAGAGTGGTAAGATCTTTTATGGGTCAACAATGATCCTTGGAGGTCTTCGGGTACACAATACACCCACTCACCCCACCACCACCTTTCTTACTCTGTTTTTTATTTTGTATTATTTATTTTGTATTTTGTATGCTTTCTTTCCCTCTACGAGTGTGAAACACTTAGCTAATAGGCAATCCCCATAAAATCTTAGGGAAAAACTTTTCTACACACCATAACATGCTCAGACTGTGTACTAGTCATCTATGGTTTCAGTGTACTTTTGCTATGAATGAGATGTGTTAATAGTTAATCCTTCATAGAATGTACTTGTAAAATATACAGTACAGGGAGTGCAGAATTATTAGGCAAATGAGTATTTTGACCACATCATCCTCTTTATGCATGTTGTCTTACTCCAAGCTGTATAGGCTCAAAAGCCTACTACCAATTAAGCATATTAGGTGATGTGCATCTCTGTAATGAGAAGGGGTGTGGTCTAATGACATCAACACCCTATATCAGGTGTGCATAATTATTAGGCAACTTCCTTTCCTTTGGCAAAATGGGTCAAAAGAAGGACTTGACAGGCTCAGAAAAGTCAAAAATAGTGAGATATCTTTCAGAGGGATGCAGCACTCTTAAAATTGCAAAGGTTCTGAAGCGTGATCATCGAACAATCAAGCGTTTCATTCAAAATAGTCAACAGGGTTGCAAGAAGCGTGTTGAAAAACCAAGGCGCAAAATAACTGCCCATGAACTGAGAAAAGTCAAGCGTGCAGCTGCCACGATGCCACTTGCCACCAGTTTGGCCATATTTCAGAGCTGCAACATCACTGGAGTGCCCAAAAGCACAAGGTGTGCAATACTCAGAGACATGGCCAAGGTAAGAAAGGCTGAAAGACGACCACCACTGAACAAGACACACACAAGCTGAAACGTCAAGACTCACTCTCATTTCATCAGTCCATAAAACCTTAGAAAAACCAGTCTTGAGATATTTCTTGGCCCAGAAATATCTCAAGACTGGTTTTTCTAAGGTTTTATGGACTGATGAAATGAGAGTGAGTCTTGATGGGCCAGATGGATGGGCCCGTGGCTGGATTGGTAAAGGGCAGAGAGCTCCAGTCTGACTCAGACGCCAGCAAGGTGGAGGTGGAGTACTGGTTTGGGCTGGTATCATCAAAGATGAGCTTGTGGGGCCTTTTCGGGGTTGAGGATGGAGTCAAGCTCAACTCCCAGTCCTACTGCCAGTTCCTGGAAGACACCTTCTTCAAGCAGTGGTACAGGAAGAAGTCTGCATCCTTCAAGAAAAACATGATTTTCATGCAGGACAATGCTCCATCACACGCGTCCAAGTACTCCACAGCATGGCTGGCAAGAAAGGGTATAAAAGAAGAAAATCTAATGACATGACCTCCTTGTTCACCTGATCTGAACCCCATTGAGAACCTGTGGTCCATCATCAAATGTGAGATTTACAAGGAGGGAAAACAGTACACCTCTCTGAACAGTGTCTGCACGCAATGTTGATGGTGAACAGATCAAAACACTGACAGAATCCATGGATGGCAGGCTTTTGAGTGTCCTTGCAAAGAAAGGTGGCTATATTGGTCACTGATTTGTTTTTGTTTTGTTTTTGAATGTCAGAAATGTATATTTGTGAATGTTGAGATGTTATATTGGTTTCACTGGTAAAAATAAATAATTGAAATGGGTATATATTTGTTTTTTGTTAAGTTGCCTAATAATTATGCACAGTAATAGTCACCTGCACACACAGATATCCCCCTAAAATAGCTAAAACTAAAAACAAACTAAAAACTACTTCCAAAAATATTCAGCTTTGATATTAATGAGTTTTTTGGGTTCATTGAGAACATGGTTGTTGTTCGATAATAAAATTAATCCTCAAAAATACAACTTGCCTAATAATTCTGCACTCCCTGTATAACTCACTCTTTCTTGTTGTTTTTTTGAGCTTTTGTTGTTATTGCTGTCGTTTTTGAAAATTGGACATAGAGTTTCCTATGTGAAATAGTGGTCCTCTAAAAAGAACCTGAGTGACATCAAATTTCGTCCTCAAAATAAAATCACTGTTCTCTATGTTTACAAAACCTCATATTACACAATGCTTTTGGTAAAAATGTATCCATCCTGTAATAGATCACCCTGACTTGTGTTGTCTTCAATTGAAACGTTAATGTCATCTGGATTTGTGCACCTAGAAAAAGCAACATAGAGTTGTCCATGTGCAAACACAGATTCCTGTAAAAAAATACCCACAGACATAAAAGGATTTATTTATGGTCATTGCAAATGCCATGATAACTGGAAATTGTCTCCTTTGAAGGACAAAAGGCAAACCACTATCACTTGGAGCCAAATCAATGAATGAAATAATCTTTTAAATCATGCACAATTAATCTGGTCCATTACAAAGTCCTTTTTTGGGATTCATATTTCTCAATAGCAGGACAATTGCCCTTTTTTTCAATTGCAAAACATGTGGTGGCATTCCAGATGGTGTTCAAGAATTGATAAAGTCTATACTAAACTTAGATTCACTGTCTTTATCATCAGCCAGAACTGAATCTGCACTGTAATCATTTTTTTGGGGTGCATTGATGAACTTTAAAATTTCATAATTTAGATTCAAGGCATCTATATTTTTTGATGTTAATATCACTTTGTTTGCAACGTCTGAGTAATCGTCATTATTGATAGTGTTTAGAAAGATTGCCGATATCAGTGATTCCTTGTGAACCATTTGTGACGCAATTTGTACGTTATCATCCGGTAAATTATTTATTTGTGGATGTTTTCCTTCTCCAATTTGAATACACCAATAATTGAATTAATTTTGGTATTTAATTCTAATTTCAGGTGTGTAAATATTTTCCACAGTTTACTTGTCCTGATACATGTTTCAATAATGTCAGTCCTACTTCCATGTGGCACAACAGGTAATGATTGCACAGTTCTGCCACCTTCTAACAAAAGTGTGGCAATTACAGTTGTTGCAAACGGCATTGCTATTTGACCCTGTGCTCGAATGTAACTCATCAAACAATTGTACAGATACATTTTTCCTGATCCACCAGGGCCATCTAGAAAGAAATAACAGTCTTTGACCATTTCATCAGCTGTAGCATTTGTGATGGCATTAAATGCTTGCAATTGTAATGTATTTAAAGTTGCAAGTTTTTCTTGTGTTTTTTTTGTTTTTGAAGCTCAGTGTCATAGTGATCAAAGTGTATTTTATCTATAAGTCCTGGATCAGGAAGAAATATTTCTCAAATTTCCAATAATACTTTAAAGAGTTTTAAGAGTTTCAAGAAGTCTTCTCACATATTTAATTTAAATTTTTCCCAAAAAGCAAATGCATCAGGTACATTGCAAAAGATGCAAATTAATGCAAATTGTTCTCTCATTTGCTTTTGCATTTGACATAGTGCTGCTTCTTCCAGACACCTCTCCCATTCTGTATCATCTGCTATGACGTTTTGATGTCTTGCAGCTAATAGGAAACAATCATAAACTATGTCATTCACTGTGCGTAAATGTTCATAACTTTGTGCACCGGGAACATGTAGAAGAAGTCATCTTAAACTGAAACGTTCAATGTCTCTTGGGCTGACGGTATAAATTTGTGGGATACTTTTATGAATATGTCTTTTTCGTTGTCGCCATTGGCCATTTACGAATACATAGTGATATGGAACCTCAGTGTATAAAAATTGTCTGGCCTCAGTGTCCTGGCAGTTTAATTGAAACCAAGCAGTAAGTGTTGTTGCTCGATGTTTTCTTTGGGCTAAGGCATTTCTTTCATTGCCTGCAGTAAAGCAGACAAACTGACTTTGTGGCAAATGTACAGCTAATTGATACACAGCATGTGATCGATCATGCACCTCAAATTTCAGAAGACGCCACATTGCTTTTGGAGCATTGACATAGCGATCATATAAATAATTAGAAAGTTTGTCATGTAAAATTGGATTTTCCTTTTTGTTTTGTGCACCTTGCACAACAACAGTTGCTGCATTATATCCTTTGTATATATATTTATACACATATTTGATATATTTAATAGAAGTGCAGGCTTCCACATTTATGTGTGCATTGTACTTCATCAGCAAATGTGGATTGTATGGAACTACATATCTATTATCGACCTTTTGGCCACGGATAATATCGGTTTGTCCTTCTCTTTTTTTATTCAAAGGGTATCCACCACATTTAGCATACGTTTGCATTTGAAATTGTTTTGGGAACTCTTTTGTGTTTTTTTTTTTTCCATACATGGTGAATTTGGATTGATATCTCCGCATGGCCCATGAATCATGTGTTACAAACTCATAAAGTTTTGAATATTTTTCTGGATGTGGCAATTCAGCAGTAATTACTGAATCCACTCTCTCTGCAGTATTCAATGTATCTTTGTCCTGCAGGATTAAAAGTATGTCTGCATGTGGTAGGCCTCTTTTTTTTAATTCACTGGTATAAACAAAAGCCACACAGTTTCCAAAAAAAACTATGCTTTAGTTATATCATGTATTAATAAATTGAGTTTTATTTTGAATACTCTTGCCACTAAATCTGGTCGGTCAGAAGTATTTTATCCAAGATTCACATTTTCCTTGATCTCTGGCCATTGTGGATTACATGTGAATGTAATGAATACATCTGGTTTCCAAATTTTGTGACAATAGCCATGGCATCATTGTATCTTTCTTGCATATTGCGAGGAGATCCTTGGAAAGCGGATGGCAAAATGATTGCTCTTCCAGCTAGAATGTCTCTGTTGGTAGCCTATGTAGATAGGAATCAATAATCCATTCTTGTGTGAGCTTGCCCCCCCATAAAATAGGATTAAAATGATCTAGAATAGCAGTTTGTGCCACTTTATATTCCAGCATAGAAATATTGCTTCTAACACGACCTTTACTTTTGGGATAATTTGCAATTGTAATTTTGGTTCCCATCCTGGCTCACCATTTGGAAAGAAAATGGGATATGTCATTGTATCTAAATCATAACTTAATATATTTATGTTTATAAAAGATTGGTCTTCATTGCGTGGATATATTCTAATATCACGCTGAAAAGGTGGTTCACCATCCTCATTTTTAAAGACCATGGCAACCTCATTTACTGTTGGTAAATTATACTGTCTTTGATCAGTATTGCAATCTGTTTTCAAAACCATTTTTATTCTTGGCATTGGCAATTGATGTATTTGAGCATGTTGCTGTTGTTCTTTTTCAACCTGTGCTAATTGTTTGTAGGCTTGACTTTATGGATTGTTGGTCATAAAGACTATGTGCAAACACTGTTTATTTTCTGTAAGTGTCATCCGTTGTTCAACAGCTTCCATTGTCTCTAAGATATAACTGTGCAAATGTCCTTGTGGGTGTAAATGTGAAGTGCGGTGGTAAATTTGTCCTTGAACTCTAAAACAATATGGACCATGTCCTGGGACATTTTTTGCTAACGTAGCACCCATAGAAACAAATGAAATTGCATTGTTATAAGATCTGATGTTTTGGAAATGTTGGATCGCTCATTATACTTTGTAAAAAATCAGGAAATGTGTGTCTTTGTGGAAGTCTTACCTTTCCTTTCTGACAGCAACTAATAAAGTCTCCATCAGTTGGTCTTTCCTTGAGAAAATGATAGGCCCCACAAAACTGACAAACCACATTGAGTAATCCACAATAATGAGTGTCTACTGTTAGTGCTGTAATTAAAGCACTATCCTGAGCTTCCTCAACATAGATATCACTGCAACTTTCTATATCTACATTGGTGTCGTGTATTAACATTGGTGTCATGAGGCAATATTGGGTCATTAGGCAATGTTTCAAAACAGTTTTTGTTTACTTTTTCTTTTCTTTGAAGCTCCAGCACACTCACTTTGTGCTTTCTTACTCATTTTTCTTTTTTTTTTGTTTTTGGTCTTCTTCTCTTAAGCATTGGGAAGTCTCGGGGGACTGTGCATGTCTCCACCTTTGCTTCCTTTGCCTTGCCGCTCTTCTTTTGCGTTCAATCTTGTCTTCTCAGTTGTCCACCATTGTAATCTGTATTTACAGGTATAAGATATAATGTTTTTTTGTATTGTACATATTGTTTTTACCTGCCCTCAGTGCAAAACCTAAATATCAGTAATGAAAATGATTTGAAAAGCATTTGTAATTTTTACATGAAATGAATGACTCCATTATTACATTAAAAATGAAAAAGCTGCACATATATATATTGATAAATAAGTTCATTTTTATTTTTTTTGTAATACGGTAATTCATTATTAAATCATTGATAAATTAATATACGTTAATGAATTGATCAATAACTGTCATCAATGGTAAACCTAATGAGGTAAATATGTTTTCCTAAAGAAGGGCTAACACAAAGAGCTATGAGCAAAGTAAAGATCAGCCTTAAAATAATGTGTAATTTTGTTATTTAATTAATTAATACATCAATCAACTTATGAGGTGTAATTTGCATTCTTTAAAAGGTAATTAGGTAAGCATATATCAGTGCATAACTAATGTTATTATTATTATTATTATTATTATTAATTAATAAATACTAAGGGCCTCATTCAATTGCGATTCGGTCAATTGAATAGGGCTCTAAATAAGCACATAGCATATTTTTTTAAAATAAGTTTTTAGTTAGTGAAAACCTTGCTTTTGGATAGATGCTTACTAACTAAAAACTTCTTTAAAAAATATATGTTATGTGCTTATTTAGAGCCCTATTCAATTGGCCGAATTGCAATTGAATGAGGGGCTAAATGAATATAGGTTAATTAATTAATAATTAACTATCAATGCAAAACAAAAAGGGCATCATGAAAACATATACCTGTGAAATTGATCTTATTGCAGATGAAAATCTTGCAGAGCTCACTCTCTGTCTTCAGTCAGGTGCAGAGATGAGGAATCTGTAAAATGACATGAAAATAATTTGTAATGTTTGTATTCAATTAATTCCTGACTCATTGAAAGTATGATGTTTAATTGGCATACATGCAAAACATAAACGCGTAATCATCAATATATTCATAAATAAAAGCAGTATAAAATATGAGTGTAGCATCTAAAAAACTGCTTTAAATATTTAATTGCTTTGAAGGTCCTATCCTTGTCAGGCAATTATAAGGACCCCAGATATCTAAGTGCTTTGTAAAATGTACATATGTTTTTATCCATTATAAATATTTTTAATTTTTTTTGTAGTTATTATTAATTAACTAGCGAATTCCCTGTCAAAAAATGACAGCAATGAAATTGTAAGTGAGCTAATGCTGTTTGGTGTATAATAATAAAATAAATAATACATTAACAAAGTAATATACTTTACCTATTTTCAAGTAATATATGGAGGAAGCATTGTGTTGAAGAGCTGGCAATCTCTTTTGATGTTCATGCAGCATTAGTGCTGTGGAGCTGGTGTGTAAGCGGGATGAATGTCTGCAGTGTAATAGTGTGCGTGCGTGAGGCAAATCCGTTAGCGTAGCTGTGTACTTCCGCATTGTATAAGTTATTGTTCTAAAATGGTAGCTAATGTGTGGTATGCGGCTGTGGCGGAATATCCGTAGCTGTTTTGTGGTGTTTTGCTTTTTTATTGTGGTGTTTTGCGTGTTTAGAGTCCTGTAGCCTCGTTTTAGTTTTGTTCGGCGGCCATTTTTTCTCTTGCTTAGGTGATTTTCGGGTGTTTAAACTCCGAAATTTGTACTTAAATCGAGGTGTAACTTTACTTCCAGAGGTCCTGGGTGCACCACCTTGCTGTGGGTAAGCTTTTTATATGTTTGTTGTGTGTATTTATTGTGTTTGTAATGTGTTTGGGGTCGCGCAGGTTGCGTCCTTGTTTTTTAATCTCGTAGGTGTTTTTCGGCAAAGACGTAGGTGTTTGGTGGTGTTTTGCGTCTTTAGACTGCTGTAGCCTCGTTTTTGTTTTTTCCGGCGGCCATTTTTTCTCTCGCTTAGAGAATTTTTTAGTTTCTAAACTCTTTTATTTTCAGTTAAATTAAGGTGTAACTTCAGTTTTTGAGGCTGCCACCTCTTGCTGTAGGTAAGCTTTTTATGTATGTGTTGTGTGTATTTCTTGTGTTTTCATTTTTTCATGTGCGCGGGTTGCAGCCGATTTTTGCGAGGTCTTAATTGGTCGTAACGTGTCTCGTATTGTTTTGCGAGGTCCGCAGTTGCTGGCAAGGAGCGCCTTCGGCAATCCATGCCAGCAAATGAGGCCCAGCAAATGAGGCCCTCACTTTGGGTATTTGCTTTATGTAGTCACACTGGTCTTATTTATTCTTATTTATTTACACTATATAAATACACACATATAGTTTTCTCCCCACACCTATATAGAGCTCACTCCTGTGGTCCCAGGCCCTATCTTGTCCCCTCTCACCCCACATGAAGCCCTATCAGGCTCCACTCACCTGTCCAGCCCGGGCAGGCCTGTGTGTGCTCGGGGGAGGCCTGTGTATGTTCGGTGCTCGCTGTGCTCTTGGGGGGTCCGCCCGAGGCTAGGGGGAGCTTATAGTGAGACGGTGAGCGCGGCCTCCATGCCTGCCTGCTCTCCGGCTGCATTGTGGGAGTCTGACCTCACTGCTTGCCGACACACAGCGGCAGCGCCGACATGGGAGCAGTCACGGAAGGTAAGCTGGCTGGGACAGGCCTCACCGAGCGGGGAAACACTGGAGTATGCACTGTACTCTCAACATGGGGGTATAGAGACACCACGCCCGCTTCGCGAGGGCCGCAGTTGCCAGCAACTGAGGCCCTCGCTTCGTGAGCCTGCAAGCGTTAGCAACAGCTCGCATGCTCACAACTATATATGTGATAGTTCCAGAAGCAATGTACATGAATGAGCAGTAAGGCAGATATGTAAGTGCAGGTCAAAAAATATTATTATTTTTATTGCAATATAAAATATATATATTTTTTGTTTGTAATGATTACTAATTATTAATTAATATATAACTGTATTCAATCCAAAATAAAAAAAAGACTTAATCCTTTATTCCTCCATAAGAACATAATAAAATGATATACCTGTAAAAGTGATCTTTATGCTGTTCAAAGGCTACAAACATCACTATCTGTGTTCAGTCAGCTGCAGAGATTATGAAACTGTCAAATGACATGAAAAGCATTTGTAATGTTTGGATTCAATGAATTCATTAATCATTAAGAGTATCATGTTTAATTGGCATACATGTAAAATACAAAGGCCTAAGCATGTATATATTGGAAATGCAGTATAAAATATGAAATGTAGCAGGTATCATAATCTAATAAAGTGATTTAAATCTTTAACTATTTGAGGGTCCTATCCCTGTCAGGCAATCAAAAGCAACACGGATATGTCAGTGCATTGTGGTCAGTTTAAATTTGTTTTTCAATAATTACTAATTAATAGTTAATAAAATAATGTAGGTTAATGATCAGTAATGCAGATATATAAGTGCAATCTGAATTCTATATTTTTTTATTGCATTGTAAAATAAACATTTTTTTATAATGATTACTAATTAATAATAAATTAATGTACATTAATAATCAATTAATTAATACATATGTGTATTATAAAGAGCTAAGCTTGAAGGCAGTGTAAATTCTAAGTTTGTGCCTAATTTTTTTTAACTAATAAGATATATATTTTTTTAAATAATAATTAATTTATTAATTATTTATTTATTAATGATTAGTAATATAAATTATTATAGTTTACCTATTTTTAATTAATATCCAGCAATTAATATCCAGAAGAGCTAACAATCTCTTTCGATTTTCCGGGAGCAGAAAATGTCCACTCAGACTGTCATCAGCTGATGAGAAAGTGCCAGCACTGTGGCAAGTGTGCCCTATATATAGGCTGCTTGCGTGAGACAAAACCGTTGGTTTAGGTGGGAAAGCTGCCATTTCAGAATCGTAATGTCTAAATTTTGCGTCCTTCTTATCAGTGTGTTTTTCTACCTTGTACGTTGCTGGCTGTGTTTTGCGCGCTACGGGGTCGTGTTGCCTCGTTTTCATTTTTTTCAGCCGCCATTTTTTTCTCAAGTGGCTAAACTCCTTAAATTCAACATTTAATTTGCATGCAACCTCATTCCCAGAGGTTGTGAAGACGAGCAGGCAGATGCAGGATCAGGGCTGTCATGCTTTCTATCTTTGCCTACTTAAAGAGACATGCACAAATTCTTAGCAATACACCAACTAATAAACATAATCAACTTAGAAAACACAGCATGTGCTTTACAAAGAAAAGAAAAACAAGGCAATTTTACAGTGTTTAAGCAGTCAATTCACACACTCACACAAACACTTATTTCTAATTCACTCACTTTATAACACTGTGAACATATTTTCAAACACAATCAACAAAAAAACAGAACAGAGGATTAATCCTCCTTTTCTGTCTCAATTTCTCACACTTCATTGCACACACATGGGCCCAATTTCATATATGATTCTATCCAAACAGCCACTTGTCACATCAGCACCATTGAGAAGGTAGATAGCAAGTCTACCTTCATCTCCTTCATCAAACAGCTCCGCTCCAGAATCAGTCTAGACAAATCGCCGTTTCTAGGTAAGGTAAACCTTGCATGCCTTTTAAAAGGTAAGGTACACCTATAACGCCTTTTCTAGGTAAGGTAAACCTTGTTAATTTACATCTACAGTGCATATTTAAAGAAACACCTCGTCAGGTACAATATTTCTTTAATATCTCTTAATCTTGTCTCAGTAACTAACGCCTTTACATGTTAAAATATCTTAATCTATTATACTTCTCTTAATTACACTATTTTAATTAATATCACTAAATAGCGTTCTTAGGTTATGAACAACAAACAGCATAACAGCAATCCTACACAGATTTTCATAAAAGCAGCTCTGCTCACGTCTAATGTTGGTTATGATTAGCTGCCCAAAATCACCCCCAAGAATTCCAAAGCTCGGGTTGTAATCTACAGTACAATTAGGGCACTCCTGGCTCAGTTCGCCAAATGTTTGGGAAAAATCATACCCACAGACCACATTTTACTCTGAAACCCAGTCATGATAACAAAAAAAGGGTCCTCTGATAATTTTCTAATTATTAGAGTTTTTTTAGAGAAAAACATGGGTCAGCAGCAAAAACATCCAAAATGGCTGCTACTGGCTGGCTGGCTGGCTAAGCAGGAATATAAATAACATAGCTTTTTATAATTGTTTACATAAAGACAATGGGATAATCCATTCTCGCCTTTTATAAACATGGTATAACCCACCAACAGCCAATAAAAGATTATTGATATTAGTAGACCAATAAGATATAACACATTTGATTAGCACACATGAAGCATGTCTTGGTACATTACACTAGATGCGCAAAAAAGACTACCAAGTGTTATCTCTGCACATAGTTCAAGAGCTGGCCTTGTTGAGCTACTGAAATACATATTTGTTAAGCCTAAATTATTATTTACTGTCTCTTGAGAACAATTTATTATGAGAAATAGGGACTTATTTAAAAAACAATGATTTTAAGTACAAGCAGAATTACCTGTTTTCATACCTTACGCGCTGTAATGGACTGAGTAATTTTTCAGGGCTAAAGTTCAAAAGTGTTACAAAAGTGATGAATGCTATATATATATATATATATATATATATATATATATATATATAACGCTAAATAATGTAAGGATCTTTGCATTTTTCCCACAACAATGGTCTGCATAATAATTGTTGTGTTTTTCTCATACTAATGTGCAGATGACAATGAATGAGGCAGAAGTGCAGTAGTGACCGTTTTGGTGGTAACAATGTCTTTAAAGGACCAATGTAAGGCATTTACAAAACTAACATGTTTGTTTGCTGGGCTTAGACTATTATAAATGCAGTATGCAGTTTAAAATATAAGTTAATATATTTCTTACTTTTGAATATCTCAATTATCTCCACTGCCCTATGCCTAAACAGGGACATAGTTATCTCTGTATGGAACACAGAACCAAAATATTAGAGCGTTAGGTCCTCTTATAGGGCACACCTTCCGTTCCAATCTCAAAAGAGAATAATCATAATTAAAAATAACTTTTAAAAATATATTAAAAATATTAAAATGTAGAACAACGTAGGTTGCAGCAAATATACTTAGTATTTCTCTGATTCACCATCCTTGGTGTAGATAGATAATTTCCTGAGGTAAAATTCCTGTTAGAATATGGTTGTATCAAGAAAGTGCTTTGTGCTAAAAAAATAATGAATTTTATATTTACATAAAGTGCTGAAAAAATCAATAAAGTGCTAATGTGTTAAAGTGCCTAGATGTGAAATTGGTGAATTGAGTGGACAATCCTGTCATACAAGATTGAATAATATCTAATACCGTAAAGGTTGATAGCTTATAAGAGCACACAGATAATAAAGAAGAAGAAAGAGAGGGGCAAAACAAGGAGTTCAGTGTTATGTTTGTTCTTAAAGGAGGTGTCCTAAACTATTTTCCTACTCTACATATTTACCACCCAATCTTAAGAATCCAAGTGTCCCAACATGAGGCCCATTTCCTATATGATTGGTCCAAGTTGGCTGAGATAACGCTCATGTTATATATACATTTAAGTTTAATCAAAACTGCACTATATTCTGGTATTGACGATTTCCATGTTTTGGCTAATGTAATCCTCACTGCTAAAAACAATTGGTGTGATAAGAGTTGAGCCTCTTTACTGAGACCCTCTTTGGGGAGGCCTAAGAGAGCTTCTTCTGGCTTTTAGGGAATCCTGTGCCCCCATAGTCTTTCCAAAATATCATAGGTCTCCAACCAAATGTGGGCGATCTTAGGGCAGTCCCAGAGAACATGTTTAAAGGTGCCCACACTGTGACATCCCCTAAAACAGTTACCATCCACTGGAGGGTTAGAAAGCTGCATCCTAGCTGGTGTAAAGTACCACCGCAAAATGGTGCATTTTCCCTAAGTATAATATTTAGTGAGGAGCCTGTGGCCTGCTTATGTATCTTATTCCACTGTGCATCAGTTATATCAATGGCGACTTCCGACTCCCAAGAATGTTGATGGTGGAGTTTGGACGGTATGGTTAGGTCCATTAAGTAATTATTAATAAGTTAGTTAAGTTTTATTACCCCAGATATATTAATATGTATCTTGGATAAGTTAAGACATTCCTTTATTGGCAAATGATGTAGGCCTCTAAACGTTGTAGGGGCCGTTGTCAATTTTCCTTTAACAGATCAGCAGCAATCGTAAACTGATTATCTATCCACCATTTAAACTGTGAAAATCTATTTATTGATGCTGACTTCTGAAATAACTACAGTGGGGTAAGCCAAGAACCTGCTTCTACAAGCGGAATTCTCTTATTCGTCTGAGTCAGAACTGCCAAAGACTGAAACATGCATTTGGGAAGGGAAACATTTTCCAATTTCAGATGTAGGGAAAGCCATAATACTTGTCTAAGGTGAAGGCTACTTTCTTCAAAGATATCGTTCTCTATCTCCACCCACACTGGTAGACATTCCTTACCAAACCACTTGGTGATTTGGGCTAATCTGGCAGCTTTATAATACTCGCGTCAATTCGGTAGAGCAACCCTCCTTTAGCTTTAGATGCCATCATGGCCTTCTTATTTATTCTAGGCCTTTTACGATCCCAAATGAAGCTAGAGATTGCCCCCTGAAGAACCGAGAGGTCCTTGGTGAGAACAGCCTTTGGAATAGTGCGAAAAAGATACAGAAGCTTGGGCAAGATATTCATTTTAGTAGCGTGGATCCTCCCTAGCCACGAGATTTTGTAGGAGGACCACGTGTTAATGTCATTGAGTCGTTTTTTATGAGTGCGGGAAAATTTGCTGAATATGTTAGGCCAGATTGTCTAGGGATATAAACCCCTAAGTATTTAAGATGGTGTGGAACCCATTTAAAGGAGAAGTACCCTGATAATTTGAATTCTAAATGCTTTGGTAAAGAAACATTTAACGCTTCGCTCTTACTCGTATTAATTTTAAAGCTAGAAATGCCGCCAAAAAATCCAAGAGCATAAAATAGATTAGGGACACTGGTCAGAGGCTCAGTAACAGTTAGCATAACATCATCCGCATATAAGCTCAGTTTATGTTTTGTCTCCCTCATTCTAACTCCCTTTATATTCGGGTTTTCCCTGAAGGCTGTAGCTAAGGGTTCAATGCACAGTGCAATAAAAAGGGGGGACAAAGGACAACCCTAGCATGTCCCTATTGTTATTTTAAAAGATTGTGATTTAAACCCCTGATATGCCACATATGCCTTTGGGCCAAATACAGTGCTAAGATACCCGTCAACAGCGTATCACTTACACCCAGTCAATTCTATCAAAGGCCTTTTCTGCATCGTGAGAGAGAAGCATCCAAGGTGTATTTTGAGCCGACGCTACATCAAGCAAATTTAAAATACGTCTGGTGTTATCTGGCGCCTCATGACTCTGAATAAACCCCACTTTGTCTGGGTGAATTAAGCTTTGCAGCACATGAGAGAGCCCTTCTTGTTGAGATACCAGCCATTCCTTTTGTATGGGCTTTAAACATGAGATTTAGCTGTATTCTTCAGGTAAGACACTTTGCTCTAGATTGTGCCACCATAACTGGGGTATGGGGTGCGCTTACATAGTGAGCATAATCTTATCTTCTCGCATCAAACAATAAAGCAGGCGATGTGGAGAAGCTTCTGCTTTCAATTAGACAATATCTGCCTTTTTGTAAAAAGTATGATTGTTTTAACTGTTTGAGACACGATAAGGCACCCTGCTATGCAGGTAAAAGTTCTGTATAAATAAATCCCAGACAGGTTTTTGAGCTTGCCTTTGCTATTTCTTTTCAGGCTGCAATTGTTTTGTATGTCCACAAGATGGCAATATAGCACCTCTTCTTTGTTAAAAGTCCAGTTCTCCCAGAAGCAAACAAGAAACAAAAATGATTCACTTTAGGGTTTTTCCCAACAGGTGTTTGTGTTATGGCAGCTCCAGTACTAATATGTCCACATAGTAATATAACACAGTGACTGATCTTTGAGTTTGCAAGTCTTGTTTTGCCAAAAGTCTCTATGTACAATAGTTTAAAAGCCTCTCAATAGCATTCAAGCACCTGTCCTTTTGGCGGTCTGGAATCACTGCACCCCTTCTTGGACCCTTTTACTATTTAGCTGTTGTGGGTTGCAGTGTGGGTTAAAAAAACACAACTACACCACACTTGCAAAATATCTGTCTTTGTTTTCACAGCCCAAGCATTGAATATTAGCAGAGTTCTGTATGGACTAGCCAGTTCAGCATTTAGCAACATCACTGTGGGTCTAGGAGGGAGTACAACTGTTTTACTAAGTGTATTCAATGAAGTCATAACAGGGCGCCATAACAGGGCGTCCCAAACGCGGCGTGCACCAACACAAGGAATCTCCGTGACTGTAATATGGTAAACCCTAAAGTAAAGCCTCTCAAGCATATGACTTACTTTGTGATGGAACACAGTCTTAAAGAAGGACAATAAAGGTCTATAAGTTATATGCTCCATAGCTAATTTTCATTGGAGGCATTATAATGACCTATTTAGCCTGCTATTCTATAGACCCTAGATAATGAAGGGCCCGTAGCCCACCTCAGGCTTGCCTGGGGTTGGGGGGGAGGGACCACCTGACATGGCAGGCCCGGGTAGGGGCGGGGAGGTGGCTAGCTGAGGGAGGTGGAGCAATGTAGGCGTTTGGCGCCAATTTCCTCCAGTCCGCCCCCAGCTAGCCATGGGAGCAGATGGGGGCTCCTGCTCCTGTGGGCCTGGGCAGCCTATTGGGGGCACGGCACAGTAGGAGGAGGTCAGGGCGAGTGGCGACGGCCTAGAGGCTGGCCGGAGCGATGCCGGACGGCATTGGGGGCTCTGGGCCAAGGGGCAGTTGTGCCATGGTCCCTCCTCCTTCCCTGTGCCTGTGCACCTCGTGGCTGTCCTGGCCGGCAGCAGGACGGTTGCGGGAGGCTGAGTGGCGGCGGGCTGGGTCCGCCTATCGGAGGAGGCGCAGGGGGAGCCTAGAGGCTCGCCGGAGAAAGGGGCAGCTGGGATGCGGCTGGAGTGGAGGCAGGTGAGTGACCTCCTTCTCCGTGTCTGCGCACCTCCCGGCGGTCTTGGCCGGCAGCGGGGCAGCCCCCCCCCCTTCCTTCAGACGGCCCAGCCTTATGGCTGGGGGGGCCGTGTAGGAATTGGGCCGCGGGGCCCGGAGGGGATCACGTGGGGGGTCCGGGGGTAGGCGGGGGTACTGGGTTGCGGCGCAGGGTGCCTGCTTGTGGGTACAGGGAGAGTTGTGGCTGGATCAGCAGGCATATGCACATTGGCTTCACCCTCTTCCCCCTCTCTTACTTTATCTCTCTTCCTCTCTCTCCCTCTCTCTTCCTCTCTCTTCCTCTCTCTCCCTCTCTCTCTCTCTTCCTCTTTCTCTCTTTTCTCTGTCTTCCCTTTTCTTCCTCTTTCTTTCTCCCCCGTCCTTCCTTTTCCTCTTTCTTCCTCCCTCTCTCTTCCTCCCTCTCTCTTCCTCCCTCTCTCTTCCTCCCTCTCTCTTCCTCCCTCTCTCTTCCTCCCTCTCTCTTCCTCCCTCTCTCTTCCTCCCTCTCTCGTCCTCCCTCTCTCTTCCTCCCTCTCTCTTTCTCCCTCTCTCTTTCTCCCTCTCTCTTCCTCCCTCTCTCTTCCTCCCTCTCTCTTTCTCCCTCTCTCTTTCTCCCTCTCTCTTTCTCCCTCTCTCTTTCTCCCTCCCTCTCTCTTTCTCCCTCTCTCTCTCTTCCTTCCTCTCTCTCTCTTCCTTCCTCTCTCTCTCTTCCTTCCTCTCTCTCTCTTCCTTCCTCTCTCTCTCTTCCTTCCTCTCTCTCTCTTCCTTCCTCTCTCTCTCTTCCTTCCTCTCTCTTTCTCCCTCTCTCTCTCTTTCTCCCTCTCTCTCTCTTCTGCTTTCTTTCTTCCCTTTTTCCTTCCCCTCTCCTTTTTCCTTCCCATCTCCTTTTTCCTCGCTCTCTTTTCCTCGCTCTCTTTTCCTCGCTCTCTTTTCCTCGCTCTCCTCCCCCCCCCCCCTCGGTCTATTAGAGTAATATTGCCCTGCCCCTCAAACACTACCAAGCACTGAGACACAGACGAGGACTGGGGTTATGCAGAGGGTATATATGCGGGCTTCACAGGAGGAGGCTCTTTCCATGAGGCCCATCTGCATTGCAGGAGCGGCTTAAATGTGCTAGCACCCCTTTAACGGACACAAGCGCAGTTTAAAGTGCCACTATGCGCAGCGTTGTGTTTTTCTTTCCTCTATGGTATGTTGAACACCTGATCTGATTACGGTGATTATGCTATCAACATATATATTAAATAAATAAATATATAACAGTGCAATTCCACCTTGTCCTGCAGCCTTTACGGCTATTCTTAGCCCCTCCCCACAGCTCTTCCACTAATGCTCTGCAGTTTATTCCCGGTATGCACTTTGGTATACACGGACGTATCGCCCCCCCCCCCTCCCGGTGCACAGGCATTTATCTCTGGCAGCTCTGTCTACCTGTCTTGCTCTGTGTCCTCTCTTTGTTCTGTTCTATCTCTGTCTTTCTGTCCTCTGTGCTATCCCTAAAATTATCCTATCTGTGTCACTGCCACTTGCTAGATCACTACCCTCCTCTGCGGTAGGTGTATTACCCCTCTCCCCATTCGCACCGTCCGTTGTGCATCTATGACACGGATCTCCTCGGGTAACTTTTCCCAGCCCAACCAAATACCCCCCCCACCCCACCCCCGGTACATTCCGCAGTTGGTGTCTCGCAGTCAATTTGAGCTGACTAGGAGATACAGTAAAGGCGGATCAGCATGGGAATATCTAGGATGTCACAGAGTCGGACACGACCGAGTGTCGCCACGTAGGCTATTGGGCAAGTTGAGGCGAGCTATGGCTTATGGTAACGTCACCACCCCTTACTGCCCTCTCATGCGATAAGTATCTCCGGGCGTTTTGGGAAATTGCAGCACGTTGCAGCTTGTTAACAGTGTCGTACTATGTTCCCGTTCTTGGCGGTACATCTGATGCTTGTCGCTTGTCCCTCGGTCTTGTTGGTCTCTTGGTCCGTCGTCCGGATTAGGGCTCATGGATCTAATGATTGTGGTATTCTCCTCCAATATGGTAGGTTTCTGCGGCTGCATTTCAGCTTGCCGTGGTGGTTCAGAATCGGAGGGTTCAAATTTTCTTTGCGAGGAGGATCAAGCTTAAGGGTATCTCCTCTTGGACAGTGTTAATTTTGGGAGTTTATATAACCGACGTTCGGTGGCTGATGGTTCCGTCTTTTATCAATTTGCATCAATTTTCCCTCTGGTAGACATCGTGTCTCTTGGTTTTTTCGTTGTCCAAAAGGCGCAGGGCCTTGGGGATAGGGTTAGGAAGCATAGGTCCAAACTGGGTTGTTGTTTTGTGTGCTGTTTTTCCCACCAGATAGCATTGCACGGTAGTTTAGTGCGGAGTCACTCTTTCAGTGAGACCAGACTGATGTACTACAGGTTACTTATCCCTAAAATGACACAAGGGAGCCTAAGAGGGGGCCATCAGTGGGTTATTAGGTGGGATTACAGGCATGAATCACCGGGTATGAGTTTAGTAGGGTGTGACACGTCGATATGACGCTCAAACAGTCGGGAGCAGGTATTACATATCCTCTTGACGGGTATGGGGAGCGGGCAGCAAGCACAGGACAGATTAGTGATATGCCCTAGTTTTGTTTTCAAATCTTACCGTAACGGCATCAGGGGATCGGCGTCGGGCCCCTTGTCGGTCTGGTTAGAACTAGTGTAGGTTTTGCCGCAAGACGCTAGATTGTATCCTTCGATTGAGCCGTGGGAGGGTAGCGATGTTAGTGTTCAGTGGGTCTTTCTCATGGTTTGTTTTGTTGTCGTTGTATGGGAAGGGAGTTATGTATATGGGATTGTCTGGCTCTGTTTAGTTATAGTCTCAGGGGTCTTGCCGGCTGGACGCTAGTGCATAGCATCCGGTATTAGTCATATGGCAGGGGGTATCATATGCTTTTCATGTGAGTTCCGGGACGTTATCAACTCGTTGTACCACGTTCGGCAATGTGCGAACTGAGGAGTAGATATGGGTTATATGCAACAAAGGCTGTCACTCCTTTCATCACCTGCGGTTGTATTACGAGTTGGGACGGTATCATAAGTTATTTGGGATGGTGTTAGTGCTGTAAGGTACTTGGCGTCGTTGATCTTTATAGAGATATGCACGGCTGGTTGGCAGTGGATCAAATGGGCAGTAATTAGAGGGTGCAGTGAATACGGTGGGAGCGTAGATGGTCCCTCAGTATGTGGTTGCTTGTTCAGGACTACGTGGTTGAAAACCCGGTGCTCTGTACGGATGGTGGAGCATAGTGTTATGAAGGTACCAGGCTAAGTAGACAGGAGGGAGTACGGTTCCGGAGCAGGAGCGAGCCTGAAGTGGGAGGATGGACAGTTGGGCACTGGGCACGCGCGTGGGCATTGGTAGGGTTGGGGGACCTAGGTTTCCCCCCGGGGTCTGAGGAGGAGTCCCCCCCCCCCAAAAGTTGGTGGGGTACAAGTAGTAGCTGTTACCCATCGGAAGTCAAGCTGGGTTAATGGGTCCTGTAGAAGGAATGGAAGGAGAGAGCAAGGGGTAAAGGCGAACAGAAGGTATTGCAAAGGGACAGCAGGCGACGGGTAGCCTTTTCCCAAGGGCCTGAGATACCACTGTTCGGGAAGGAGGTCTGTGATAAGGGCAAAGCCTTGCGGGCTGTGTAGCCATCTCTCCTGCCCGCCGGCGTGCCAGTAGTGAGAGTTTGGTTAGTATACAGGCAGGGAGGGCGACCTCGGGTGCCTGGTCGTGGGATCCAAAGGGTGATCGTAAAGGCGAACAGGAGGTATGGCAAAGGGACAGCAGGCGACTGGTAGCCTTTTCCCAAGTGCCGGAGATACCACTGTTCGGGAAGGAGGTCTCTGATGAGGGCGAAGCCTTGCGGTCTATGCAGCCATCTCTCCTTCCCGCCGGTGTGCCGGTAGTGAGAGTTTGGTTAATATACAGGCAAGGTGGGGCGACCTCAGGTGCCTGGTCTTGGGATCCAAAGGGTGATCATATGACCATATGGCTGGTTACTGCAGTTATGGAAAGAGGTCTGTGACAAGTTTAAATCCTTGCGTTTCTGTGCGGCCATCTCTTTCCGCTGGTCGGATGGTAGCAGGAGGTTGGTTGGTAAACAGACAAGGTATGTCGACCTCAGGTGACTGGTCTGGCGATCCATGGTGATCACGTGACCATGTGGCAGCGACAGCCAAGTTGAGCAGGTGGGATAAGGAGGTAGTTACAGTGTGTTGGGCACGCTGATTGCTCCCCCTTCCTGGATTACGGCTCTCTTGGTTCAGCCAATCACAAAGTTGGTTTGCACCTTCCCTTGATGAAATGGGACTGGTTCTCTATGAGTGATTCTACGACGTTGGAGATTGCCAGCAGCATTTGGGCATATTCCGCATGGAACTTGCTGGCCACTCGCTTGGTGCAGAAGCAGCTACAGTAACAGCCCTATGGGCTTTTGGAGAAGGTGGTCTTGAGAATTGGAAGGTATCAGGCGGAAATAGCATGGGCTATTAGTAAAGCAGATCATGCGGGCGAGTGGCCTTGGAGAGTGGAGTGAGGTTTTAGGAGGGTATGCGGCTGGCCATGGTGTTTTTTGTTGGTGAGGGGAGTCGAATCCGCAAAGGTATTATGCGATCTTCTCTGTGGCGGGTGGTGAGGGGAGTCGCCGGGACAGTGGAAAATGGGGGAGATCCTACCCTACGGTGGTACGGATGTTCCAACACGGTAGGCCCTGGATGAGGCTTCTGGGCGTAGGGTGTACTGTCTCTGTCCAGGCTCCTCCCCTCGGGGTTATGTTTATTTATGTATTTATCGTTATGGTTATTACATCATGTTGTATTTACCAATAAACGCTGTGGCCAGTTATCTCCCAAGAAATGGTCTGTGTCTAATTTTATATTCAATGGGTGATGGGGTATAAATTCTTATATGCACCTACCAAATAGGCCTTGCTTAGGTCATGAAGGGCCCGTAGCCCACCTCAGGCTTGCCTGGGGTTGGGGGGGAGGGACCACCTGACATGGCAGGCCCGGGTAGGGGCAGGGAAGTGGGTAGCTGAGGGAGGTGGAGCAATGTAGGCGTTTGGCGCCAATTTCCTCCAGTCCGCCCCCAGCTAGCCATGGGAGCAGATGCCCACCCACCCATCCCTAGAGTATTGTTGTTAACGTGTTGTATATGTTGTACTGTAAAAAAATAAATAAAAAAAAAAGCAGCTGTGTATTAAGTTGTTGTCTATGTATTCATTGTGGTAGATGTATCATTGAAGTGTATATTATATGGTATCAGACGTTTGTTTATTTTGTCACAGCGGCGGGTGGTGAGGGGAGTCGCCGGGACAGTGGAAAATGGGGGAGATTCTACCCTACGGTGGTACGGATGTTCCAACACGGTAGGCCCTGGATAAGGCTTCTGGGCGTAGGGTGTACTGTCTCTGTCCAGGCTCCTCCCCTCGGGGTTATATTTATTTATGTATTTATCGTTATGGTTATTACATCATGTTGTATTTACCAATAAACGCTGTGGCCAGTTATCTCCCAAGAAATGGTCTGTGTCTAATTTTATATTCAATGGGTGATGGGGTATAAATTCTTATATGCACCTACCAAATGGGCCTTGCTTAGGTCAAGTCCCTTCTTCTCATTATATGCTACAGTTAGAGCTTTGGAAATATATAGGAAGAGATTAGTGTATGTATTTGGTGACATGAGTCACATATAACAATCTTACTAATGCTAACTATGGTATGATAAGATAGTATTTTACTTTTAATTCATACCTCTTAGCAATACACTTTACTTCATTTTCTTTGAGGATAAAACCCACAATGCAGAGTGTCAAATAAAATGAAGGTCCATTCAACAAGGCATTAATTTTTTTATCCCATTGTTTATGAGTAGAGATGTCGCGAATAGTTCGCCGGCGGACTTTTTTCGGCTAACATAGCATGTTCGCGTTCGCGGCGAACTGTGAACATATGCGAGATTCGACCCGCCCCCAATACTTTATCATTGAGCAAACTTTGACCCTGCATGTCACAGTCAGCAGACACATTCCAGCCAATCAGCAGCATACACTCCTTCCACACCCTTTCACCTCATGGACAGCAGCCATTTTGGAATCATAAGTAACTTGCAGTCTTACTGAGAGGAGGGACAGTTTGGATGATACTGCATCAATAGGTCTGAAGGACTCTTGTGCATTATTATTATTATTATTATTATTATTACTACTATTTAATGTGTAGATGTACCAGCTGGGCATGCATTATTATTATTATTATTATTATTATTATTATTATATAATGTGTAGATGTACCAGCTGGGCATGCTCTTGTGCATTATTATTATTATTATTATTAGTAAAATACTACTACTAATAATAATAATAATGCACAAGAGCATGCCCAGCCAGTACATCTACACATTATATAGTAATAATAATAATAATAATAATAATAATAATAATAATAATAATACACAAGAGCATGCCCAGCCGGTACATCTACACATTATATAGTAATAATAATAATAATGTAGAAGAGCATGCCCAGCCGGTACATCTACACATTATATACTAATAATAATAATAATATCAATAATAATAATAATGCTCAATAGCATGCCCAGCCGGTACATCTACACATTATATAGTAATAATAATAATAATAATAATGCACAAGATCATGCCCAGCCGGTACATCTACACATTATATAGTAATAATAATAATAATAATAATAATAAAGCAGAAGACCTCCCCTGTGTCTCCCCCCCCACTCCCTCCCATGTGTCTCTCTCCCCCCCTCTCCCCTGTGTCCCCCTCCCACTCCCTCCCATGTGTCTCTCCCCCCCCCCTCTCCCCTGTGTCTCTCCCACCCTTGCCTGTGTCTCTACCCCCCTCTCCCTTCCCCAGTGTTTCTTTCCCCCCTCTCCTGTGTCTTTTCCCCCGTCCCTCTTCCCTGTGTCACTCCCCCCTCCCCTGTGTCTCTACCCCCCTCTCCCTTCCCGTGTTTCTTTCCCCCCTCCCCTGTGTCTTTCCCCCCTTCCCTCTCCCCTGTGTCTCTCCCCCCTCATCTGTGTCTCTTCCCCCTTCTCCCCTGTGTCTCTACCCCCTCTCCCCTGTGTCTCTACGCCCTCTCCCTTCCCCTGTGTTTCTTCCCCCCCTCCTCTGTGTCTTTACCCCCTTTTCTCTCCCCGGTGTCTCCTCACCACTCCCTCCCATTAGTCTCTCCCCCCCTCTCCCCTGTGTCTCTACCCCCCACTCTCTCCTGTGTCTCTCCCCCCTCCCATGTGTCTCTTCCCCTCACCTCTCCCTTACCCTGTTTCTCTTCCCCCCTCTGCCCTGTGTCTTCCTCCCCCTCTCCACTGTGTCTTCCTCCCTCTCTCCCCTCTCCTGTGTCTTCCTCTCCCTCTCCCCTGTGTTTCCTCCCCCTCTCTCCTCCTCTGTTAGCTTCTATACGCATACATACATACGATAAGAAATCTGGGGGGGGGGGGGGGTTACCCCTTACCCCCCCCCCCCCCCCCAGTTCCAACACCCATGTGTATTGTATAATATTGTATTGCATTATGTTATATTATATCACTAGCGACGTGCCTGGCACAAATGATGGGGCAATAAAGTTTGAAGCCATGGCAATGCTGTTTGCCACACAATGTGATGCTTTTTGTACTCTGAGGACCTTCGTCGCTCATTGTGAGTCTCTTCCCTCGTGTCCTTCATGTTTCGTGCTTTGCAACGATCAATCTTCAGCGCTCATCGCAAAGACAGATATATAAGTACAGTGTTAAATATATAATTTTTTTTGTGCAGTGTAAATTAAAAAATGTATTCAGGTCTCAGAGCATAATAAAGTGATTTAGATTTGTAACTGCTTTGAGAGTGCTATCGCTGGCAGCCAATGAGCAGTAATCCAGATATATAACTGCAGAGTAAAAAGTAAAACATTTTAGTGTAGTGTAAAGTCTACATTTTTATTTTCCATTACTAATTAATACTTATTAAATGAATGCACGATAATAACTATTGTGAATGAACAAATGTATTAGGAAGTGCAAAGCGTTAATGTATGTAAAGTAACCGCAGTGTAAAATATGCTATTAAGCGTATTTTTTTTATATATTTTTTTTTTTATAATAATGAATTAATTAATTACTAAAATACTAAAATACCCCCTCCTCTGTGTCTTTACCCCCTTTTCTCTCCCCGGTGTCTCCTCACCACTCCCTCCCATTAGTCTCTTCCCCCCTCTCCCCTGTGTCTCTACCCCCCACTCTCTCCTGTGTCTCTCCCCCCTCCCATGTGTCTCTTCCCCTCACCTCTCCCTTACCCTGTTTCTCTTCCCCCCTCTGCCCTGTGTCTTCCTCCCCCTCTCCACTGTGTCTTCCTCCCCCTCTCCTGTGTCTTCCTCTCCCTCTCCCCTGTGTTTCCTCCCCCTCTCTCCTCCCCTGTTAGCTTCTATACGCATACATACATACGATAAGAAATCTGGGGGGGGTTACCCCTTACCCCCCCCCCCCCCCCCCCAGTTCCAACACCCATGTGTACTGTATAATATTGTATTGCATTATGTTATATTATATCACTAGCGTCTTGCCTGGAACAAATGACGGGGCAATAATAATAAATAAAAAAGTTTGAAGCCATGGCAATGCTGTTTGCCACACAATGTGATGCTTTTTGTACTCTGAGGACCTTCGGCGCTCATTGTGAGCCTCTTCCCTCGTGTCCTTCATGTTTCGTGCTTTGCAACGATCAATCTTCAGCGCTCATCGCAAAGACAGATATATAAGTACAGTGTTAAATATATAATTTTTTTTGTGCAGTGTAAATTAAAAAATGTATTCAGGTCTCAGAGCATAATAAAGTGATTTAGATTTGTAACTGCTTTGAGAGTGCTATCGCTGGCAGCCAATGAGCAGTAATCCAGATATATAACTGCAGAGTAAAAAGTAAAACATTTTAGTGTAGTGTAAAGTCTACATTTTTATTTTCCATTACTAATTAATACTTATTAAATGAATGCACGATAATAACTATTGTGAATGAACAAATGTATTAGGAAGTGCGAAGCGTTAATGTATGTAAAGTAACCGCAGTGTAAAATATGCTATTAAGCGTATTTTTTTTATATATATATTTTTTAATAATAATGAATTAATTAATTACTGAAATACTTTACCTATTTGTAATTAATATATCCAGTGATCAATAACCTGAAGAGCTAACAATCAGTTTTGATTTTCCTGCAGCTTACAGTGTACATTTGGACTGTTGGTGACCCGAGGTGTAAGTGTCAGCAATGTGCGCAGTGCACGAGGGGAAACCGCTTGTATAGTCGTGTAACGCGCCATTTTAGATTTGTAATGTTATTAGTTGCAAGTTAGTGTTGTAAAATGGCGGCGATTGTGTATGTGTTACGCGGCTCGCCAGCAGTTTCCATTATTTATAATAGTGTATTTTGTACCTCGTCCGTTCCTAGGTAAAAGTCGTACATGGCTGGCGATGTTTTGCGCGGTTTGGGGTCGTGTAGCCTCGTTTTCATTTTTTCCGGACGCCATTTTTTTTGTCGCTTAGCCGATTTACAAGTGCCAACTGGGGAAGACGTTACAGATATCACATATATAGTTGTGAGTAGGCGGGTTGTTGCTAACGCTGCGGGCTTGCGAAGGGAGGGCCAGAGTGGCTGACAAGGAGCGCCGAAGGCTCCCACGTCGGCTGCATTGAGCCGCAGGCGGGACTTACACCATCAAATTTACGGACTTACCATCCAAAAATACGGGACTTAGAAAAAAAAACATTACGAGCTCACAAAAATACGACCTTAACGCCCGAACCGCACGCACTTAAAAACATTAAAAACACAATAAATACACACAACAAACACATAAAAAGCTTACCCACAGCAAGGCGGGCACCGAGGACCTCTGCAAGTGAAGTTACACCTCGATTTAAGTCCAAATTCATGAGTTTAGACACCCGAAAATCACCTAAGTGAGAGAAAAAATGGCCCTTGAAAAAAAGAAAACGAGGCTACCAGACCCTAAACATGCAAAACACATACGGATTTTCCTAAAAAGCCGTACGAGGTAAAGATGCACTATTAACAAGGACGCTAAATCATCCACACCCGCGTACCACATACACATTCCCCGCCATTTTACAACACTAACTTACACAATGCGGAAGTACCCAGCTACCCTAACGGCTTCCCCTCGCGCACGCAGCCTATTTACACTACACACTGCACACATTGCTGACACTTACACAGCAGCTCCACAGCACTGAAAACCTACATTGTATGCTGCAGGAACATGAAAACAGATTGTCAGCTCTTCAGCACAATGCTTCCTGCATATATTACTTACAAATAGGTAAAGTATATTCATTTAGTAATTATTTCATTAGCATACAAAAATACATATACACAAAAAAAACATTATCACATTAAACATAAAAGCCATTCACTGCACGCCTCACAACGAGCGCCAACGCTGCTCATAGCATACAAAGCCTTGCAATAAGCGCAAAAAAACATATCACCACCGACCAAAGAATAACAGCAAAAGCGCCTATCAGAAAAAAAATACAACCAACAGCCTCGCAATGAGCGCCGAAGGATCTCCGACCGCCAACAAAATGAATGTCTCGTCCAAACCATTACCTGCCTTACAATCTTATTGCCGCCATTTTTTGATGGGCAAGTCGCTAGTAAATATATAAAGATCAAGATAATAAAAGTATCAGGAAATGTAACACAAAGATGCACGCGCGTCTGAATAATACGACAAATACGGATTTTTGTCATAAGTGATATGATCGCAGTATTGGGTCATAAACCCTAAACACTGGAATCTGTTACATACAATTTACTGATGATGTCATTAATGGGCTTCAAGGGGGGGGGGATCTCTTTTCATACTTTTTGAGCGGTGCAAATCCAACATACGCAGAGCGGAAACGCCACATCTGTGGGACACACACAAAGGGGTTCACTTTGGGAGAAAAAAAAAAACAAATATGAAATTTTTAATAATCATATTTTGATGTTACCAACAGATAAGGAAACGAAACTGAGGTTATTATATCTAATAGTAGCAAGCCTGGGAGTACTGGGAGTAATAATACTGCAGCAGGAGGTCAGGACTAATGTCACTCTATAGACACCCAGTCAGATAAAGGTCAGTACTAATGTCCCTCTATAGACCCCCAGTCATATAAAGGTCATTACTAATGTCCCTCTATAGACACCCAGTCAGATAAAGGTCAGTACTAATGTCACCTATAGACCCCCAGTCATATAAAGGTCAGTACTAATGTCCCTCTATAGACACCCAGTCAGCTAAAGGTCAGTACTAATGTCCCTCTATAGACACCCAGTCAGATAAAGGTCAGTACTAATGTCCCTCTATAGACCCCCAGTCATATAAAGGTCATTACTAATGTCCCTCTATAGACACCCAGTCAGATAAAGGTCAGTACTAATGTCACCTATAGACCCCCAGTCATATAAAGGTCAGTACTAATGTCACTCTATAGACACCCAGTCAGATAAAGGTCAGTACTAATGTCACCTATAGACCCCCAGTCATGTAAGGTGTAACCCTTACACTACCTGATCGATACAACATCATACCTGATGTTTTAAAGCACGTTATTCCAAACAATTTAGGAATGTTAGGAAATTTATGCCCTTTATGGCTTAAAACCAGACTCTGTATCAACTATGTAATTTTCCGTGGGAGTTTTGCCATGGATCCCCCTCCGGCATGCCACAGTCCAGTTGTTAGACCCCTTGAAACAACTTTCCCATCACTATTGTGGCCAGAAAGAGTCCCTGTGGGTTTTAAAATTCGTCTGCCCATTGAAGTCTATGGCGGTTCGCCGATGTTCGCCGGTTCGCGAACATTTGCGGAGGTTCGCGGTTCGCAAACCGAAAATTTTAGGTTCGCGACATCACTAATAGACAGCTTTAAGGTAATGTACTTCCCAACAATATAAAGTTGATTTTTTCCAAGGGTACTATATTTCTGGCATACACACAAAAAAAAAACTCTCTAGATCTATAATAATAATAAAAAATTTTTAAAAAAATTCCCAATGGATATGGTAGCATATTGTTACCAAGTTTATTACTGTTAAAATGTTTACCTGGTTCTAAGTGAAGCTAAGTACAACGTTTTCACCTTTTTAAAAAAAATGATTAAAGTTCTAATTTTCCTCTTTTATAAAAAAAAAGAAGTGAAGCCCTACAATAAAAACCTTTTAACCCATTTTGTTTCTTTTTAGTTATTTACATCTTGAATTACACTTATAGCAAATTACACTTTTAAGCACGTTTTAAAACACTGTTAGAGAGAAAGGGGAAGGGGAGAAAGGGGAAGAAGGGGTGGAGTACATAGCTCTGAAGGTTTATACCATACATATTATACTAAACCTGTATCATTACCACCCAACCTGGAGGGTCCAGGTGTCCCAACATGAAGCCCACTTTCTATATGAGTGATCCAGGTCGGCTGAAATATTGCTCATGAAATATAATCAAAATGTCACTATATGTATGGATTGCCGACTTCCAGGATTTGGCCAATGTAATCCTAACTGCCAAAAACAATTGGCTTGACAGAAGTTGAGCTTCTTTACAAAGACCCTGTATGGGAAGGCCCAATAGAGCTTTTTCTGTTTTTTGTGGAATCTTGCCACCCTACAATCTCTCCAAAATATTATAGGTCTCCAGCCATATATGGGCAAACTTAGGGCCAGAGGACATGTTTAAGGGTGCCTAAGACGCTTCAACCTCTGAAGCAATTGCCATTTAAGGAGGGATTGGAAGGTTTCATTCTGGCAGGTGTCAAGTACAACCTCATAATGGTCTTGTGCACATTTTCCCTCAGGATTGTGTTTAGGGAGAAATCTGTAGCCTGCTTATGAATTTGGTTCCACTGCGCATTGGTTAATGTAGAGGCACGTTCTGATTCCAATGAATGTTGGTGGTGAAGTTTAGACAGTGTGGTCTGGTCTAATAGATAATTGTATATGGTGGATATATTGCTCTTTCCATTAGGGTTATCTATACAGCATTTTTCAAAGGGAGTGGTCCTAGATGAGGCATTCAATTTGAGTACTTTAATAACATTAACATGTACCTGAGATAGGTTAAGCCATTCCTTTAAAGGTAGGTGATGTTGGTCTCTAAAAGTTGTGGGGGACCAATGCTGATTTTCCCTTAAAAGATCATCAGCTATAGCTTAATTATTTTCTATCCACCATTTATATTGGGAAAATGTATTAATAGGTGTAGACTTCTGATAGGGGGTGAGCCATGAGCCTGATTATACTAATGGTATTCTTTTGTGTGTTTGAGTCAAGACAGCAAACGACTAAACCACACAACTGGGAAGAGTAGAGTTGCTTAACTTATTGTGAAGGCTGAGCCATAATACCTGGCTAATGCAAAGGTCCCGTTCCACAAGGATACTTTTTTCAATCTCCACCCACACTGGCAACTGCCCTTTACTGAACCATTTGGTTATTTGGGCTAATCTGGTAGCTTTACAGTACTTTAGTAAATCCGTAAGGGCAAGCCCTCCCGTGCCAACATGGCTGACTTACTAATCCTTAGTGAGGACCGCTGTTGGGATAGTACAGAAGAGATACAGCAGCCTAGGTAGTAAAAACATATTTATGTCATGTATCCTATCAAGCCATGAGATTTTATAGGAGGACCACATGTTGATGTAATTTAGTAGCTTTTTTATAGGCGCAGAAAAATTTGCTGAATATGTTAGGCCAGATTGTCTAGGGATCAAAACTCCTCTAAGTATTTAAGGCGGCGATGGACCCATTTAAAGGAAAAGTTCCATGATAATTGAGATTCCAATTGTTTTGGTAAAAAAACATTTAGCGCTTCCCTTTTGCTCAGATTAATTTTAAAACCAGAAATGCTGCCAAAAAGCTCAAGAGGATGAAATGGAAGACTGGTCAATGGTTTGATAAATGTAAGCATGACATTGTCTGCAAATAGACTCAATTTGTGTTCTGTCTCCTTTCCCTTTATGTTCTGGTTTTCTCTAATAGCAATAACCAGGGGTTCAGGACATAGCTTGAAAATGAGAGGGGACAGGGGACATCTATAGCAAAGTCCTGTTGCTAATTTGAAAGATCGGGATTTGAACCCTTTTTATACAACGCATGCTGTTGGAGCTGAATATAGTGTTAAAATACCTTTCACTAAACTGTCACTCAGACCAAACTTGTTTGAGGTCTCAGTCATATAAGCCCAATCAATTCTATCAAAGGACTTTTCTGCTTCAAGGGAAAGAAGCATCAATGGTGTTTTTTTCACCTATGCCACATTAAGCAAATTTAAGATACACCTAGTATTATCTGAAGCTTCACGACCTTGGATGAATCCTACATGGTCTGGATGTTTTAAACTCAGCAATACTTGAGAAAGCCTATTAGCTATAATTTTAGAGTATAGCTTGACATCACAATTGATCAGGAAAATATGCCTATAACTCCTACATTGGAATGGGTCCTTGCCATCCTTATGTATGACAATTACCTTTGCCTCCAGGAATTCTGATCTCATAGGTTTACCTTACAAGAAACCGTTGAACAGATGGGGTGATAATGTATCTATAAATTGTTTGTACTAAAATTTGGTGAACCCGTCTGGGCCAGGGGCTTTATGCGATTTAGTCTCTTTTACTGCATTTTTAAACTTCAATTAGTGATATTGGGACATCTAGCAAATCAGATTGCTCCATATCAAGCTTTGGCATGATCAATTATGCCAGAACCGGAAGGCACTTAATATAAATCTGCATACATTTTTTCAAATGCCTCTGTGATAATATTTGGCCTATAAACGGTCTTGTCATTCTCCACCTGTAATTATTATTTGCTGGTTAAGCTTTTTGGCTAACCTGGAGCCACATTCAATTGTGCTTTTTTGAGATCCAGGAGCCCGTGAGCTTGCAAGCAGAATTGCTATTCAATTGGAGTCTATTTGCAGGCTCGTAAAGGCTTACGAGTTACAGGCTTGAAAAAATGGCGGCGGTTAAAGCCATAGCTTACACCCCCCAGAAGCCTTTGATCTGTCAAGGCCGCAAGACTTGTGATTGCGAAAATCGCTATTTAATTGGCAAAATCGCTCAATACCACATCTGCATGAAAGCTCACAAATGGTGGCCAAGAGCTTGCAGGTCCCAAATAGGACCCGCAAAGGGCTTACAGACTAGTTTGTAACACTGAAAATGACAATATAAAGACACTAATACACATTAAAACATTGGGAAAGCAATGGAGAGCATTATAATTACATGCAACTCCCAAATATCTAATCTTGCAAAAAATAAAATGTTATTTTCCACATTGGTTGTATATATGCTAATATGAAAAGTCATGATGCAACATGCTGAAAAGTATTAAAGACAAACTACCTCATTAAATTGCAACATAAACACATGAAACTAACGCCATATTAACCCTTTCACACTCCCAGGGGCTCTAAAATATCAATAGAATTGCATATACATCTCATTCATCAAATCATGGCCATATTTCATCACCACATGGCATATATCAAGTACCCGGGGAACATTTTCTTATTTATTGTTCAGTCCTTTAGTCGTGTCCGACTCTCTGTGGACTGCAGCACATTTATCTAGGTCTCTGCCTGTGATGTTCTACAAGATTTGCATGCCAAAGATACTGGAGTGGGTTGCCAGTTTTTTTCTCTAGTGGTCTGCGATCTGTCTGACCTCTCTGCCATAACCTACCCACCTACAGTGGCCCTACATGGTATAGCTCACAGCTCCAATCAGGTACAAAAGCCTCTTCACCACCACCACTTAGCAATCCACATTAATGTCAATTGATGAATAGCAGAACAGAATGGGAGCTCACAAAATGGGAATGACTACTACTAATGGCAATGGCGTTTGACTTACCAGAATCAGCGAAGCAGAGATTACTGATGGAGATGAGTTGGCTGTTGATCCACGTGCCTCTGCAAAGCCTCCATGTATTTTTGAGGCCCCTCCTGATGGTTTACTGTCGATTAGTGTGGAGTATGTTCCCCTGGTCCTCTTCAGCTTTGCAAAGTGGTGTTGGTGAGGCGGCTTGTTTACTGCAATAAAGCTGTGAGCTATACCATGTAGGGTAACTCTAGGTGGGCACGTCATAGCAGAGACGTCAGACAAATCACACTCCACTAGAGAAGGAACTGGCAACCCACTCCACTATCACCCGGCTTATTGTTCTCAGGCCCTCAGGGGAATGCTCATACTCCATAGTATCATTCATTGGACTTTGCATGTGTGTATTTATCTTTGTATTTATGTACAGCGCTACAGAATATGTTGGCGCATTATAAATAAACTATAATAATATAATAATTAACCCTTTGTTATTATTAAATGGGATATTCAGTATTATTTGATATCTGATGCTATTATGACTAATATAATTTTTATATGTAGTGATCTATTGCATGTTAACTAGGGCTCATTAGTTTACATATATAGGAATGTGACACTAATGTGATGTCCCATAACCCCAACCATTGAAAACATACTGACATGGTTAGAACGGTATAACAAAGCTTTATTTTATTTTTTATAATTAACTTTTTTATTGAAAGAATAAACAAATATAACATCGTAAGTTCAGCAAATCATATAACAAATCTCTCAAGTATCAACAAGATATATCAAAAAGTTTCTTTCAAAGTTTTTCTTTTTTGGTTAGAATAACACATGACCATGTAAAACATATATATAAAGTCACACAAGGTCTTGAACATATATACATTCCTCAAAGCAGACATGTGTCCAGGAGGTAAAGTAAGGTGAATCCATAGATCAAACATCAGGTCAACCCATAAAAGTAGTTCACACGAACCTTATTGTGGACCTTGTAGAGTCCATAAGTCCCAGCAGGAGGCCTATCGACGGTATCTTTCATCAATTTCAGCTGAAAGTGAGCTCATAGCCCGAATGAACCTGATTTTGTGAAGTACTTCAATGTGAGTAGGGGAGGTAAGTTTCCAGTGTTTAGCTATGATGCATCTCGTGGCCAAAAATATCTGTGTTGTTAAACATTGTTCTGATTTGAATAGCCCCGTAATTGGAAGGCCTAGCAAAGCTTCCTCAGGCTTTTGTGTTACTGTTGTCCCCAAAAGTGTTTCTAATAGGTTGTATGTTGCTGTCCATATGGGTCTTATTTTCGGACACTCCCACAGCATGTGAATCAGTGTACCAGTGTCTGTGCAGCCCCTAAAACATGCGTCAGGGTGTGTTTTGTTCAGAAGATGGAGTCTTGCTGGTGTAAGGTACCACCTCATTATTGTCTTAAAAGAGTTTTCTTTTAGTGTCACGTTTAGTGAAGAGGTATTGGCTTGTTTGAGGATCTTATTCCATTGGCTGTCGTCTAGAGTTACCTGCAAGTCAGCCTTGCATGCAGTTTGGTAATGTGGTTTAACCCTGTTGGTGAGAGACACCATCTGATTGTAAATGATGGCTATATTGGCCTTACCTCCGGGATTGTTGATACAGCATTTCTCGAAGGGAGATTTGGTACGATATTTGTTGATTTTCGTAGAGTGTGTTAGTGTCTCATTAATTGCCATCAGATTAAGCCACTCTCTATGTGGCACCTGAATTATGTCAGTGATAATTGACGATGTGTTGCTTTGTGAGGTCACCCAGGTATCTGCCACAATTGTTATTTTGTTCTTTATCCACCATTTCATCTGGGTAAATTTATTGAGGTGCTGACCTTTGTGAGATTGCCATAGTGGAATCAAGCCAGAACCCACGCTCAGGAGGTCCACCCTTCTGTTCAGGTCTTTCCATAATTTCAAAGAGTGGCTAATACAAATCGGTAACTCTCCTGTTTGTAGGTCCCGACCTAAGCTAAGCCATAAAACCTGCGATAATACCCAATGCTTGTCTTCTAAAAGTTGCCTCTCTATGTCTGCCCAAACCGGTATGGCCTCTTTTTTAAACCAGGTCATGGTTTGAGCTAATCTAGTGGCCTTATAATACTTGATTAGATCAGGGAAGGCTAGCCCCCCTTTCTGTTTAGGCGCACACATTGTGGTTCTATTGATTCTTGGTTTCTTGTTATTCCAGGCGAACTTAAAAAGTGTTTTTTGCATCACTCTAAGGTCGGGTAACCTGATCGGGTTGGGATTGTCCTAAATAGGTATAATTATTTGGGAATCACATTCATCTTGATGGAATTTATTCTGCCCAACCATGAGATGTTAAGGAAGGACCACTTGGAGATATCTGCATTGATTCTGTTAAAGACAGGAGGAAAATTTGCCTCGTATACCAACGCTATAGACCGCGGAATATGAATACCCAAATAAGTTATCTGTTTGGGGGCCCATTTTATGGGAAAGCTGTTTTCTAAGTTCTGTTTCATCGTTTGGGGTAGTGTAATGTTGAGGGCTATGCTCTTGTTAGTGTTGATTTTGAACCCTGACACTCTGCCAAAGTCTGTGAGCAATTGGAGTAAATTAGGCAGGCTTGGTATTGGATCTGTAAGTGACAGCATGATATCGTCTGCAAAAAGGTTGAGCTTATGCTCATTAGGCCCAATCTGCACTCCTTTAATGTTTGGACAATTTCTAACTGCTGCTGCCAATGGTTCAAGACTAAGGGCGAAGAGCAAGGGAGAGAGTGGGCAGCCCTGTCTAGTTCCCCTAGTAATATTAAATTGTTTGGACACAAATCCCTGATATATAATACATGCTCTGGGATCGCTGTATAAAGGCATAATGCCCTTCAAAAAGCCGTCCCCCAGACCAAACTTCGCCAATGTTTTCCACATAAAAGTCCAGTCTATCCTATCAAATGCCTTTTCGGCGTCTAAAGATAGGAGCATTAGCGGGATATCCTCTCTGGTAGCCAAGTCTATCAGGTTAAAGATTCTCCTGGTGTTGTCGGGTGCTTCTCTACCTGAGATGAAGCCTACCTGGTCCGGATGGATCACGTCCGGCAACAATGGGGCCAATCTGTTTGCCATTATTTTGGAATATAATTTGAGGTCCGTGTTGATCAACGAGATCGGTCTATAACTACCGGACTGTGCTGGGTCTTTCACCTCTTTGGGTATTACGATAATTTTAGCCTCTAGAAATTCTGGTCTGATTGAAGAACCAGAGAGGAAACTGTTAAATAATTCTTGGAGGTGCGGTAGCAAGAGATCGATGTATTGTTTATAATAAAAATTTGTGAATCCATCCGGACCAGGTGCTGCATGTGATCTTGTGAACTTAATAGCCTGTTTAATTTCCTCAGCAGTTATGGGGTCTGCTAGGGTCTCTGCCTGTGATTCCTCAATTTGTGGCAGCTGAATCCCAGAAAGAAATTCATCAATTTGTGATTTGTGAGAGTAGGATCCTGAGTGAGAGGGGGCGGAATACAGTTCTGTATAAAATTGTCGAAAGACATCAGCAATCTGGTCTGATTTAGAGACCGGGCCTTTCCCTTTAGTAAATATCTTTGGGATGAATGAGTCCGCCCTCTGTGCTTTAAGCTTTCTGGCCAACATACTGTCAGGTTTATTGGTGCTCCTAAAGAAGCTGGCCTGCGTACGTTGTAGCATGGAGACCACCTTCTTCCTGAGCACTGTGTTTAAGGTGTGTTTGTATTTCAGAATTTCATTGTAGATCTTAGGATCATGATTCCTGGCAAATAGTGATTGTAACTCTGTGATCTTGCTATTAAGGTCACTAATTTGCGCTCTATCTGCTTTTTTCGCTGCTGCTCCTAGCTGAATACAAACTCCTCTAATCACTGCCTTATGGGCTGCCCACACTCCTCCCCCATCTACCTCACACCCACTATTGATCCCAAAGTATTCCACAATTGCGCTGCTGATTTTTTCCCTTAGGACTAAATCGTTTAATAGACAGGGATTTAGTGCCCACGAGGGGGACCGTCCCGTTGGTAGAAGTCCAGACAGGGAGATCAGAACCAGGTCATGATCTGACCACGAAATGGGTCGAATGGAAGCTGCTTCTAAGTTTAGTGATAGGTTTTGTTGAATGAACAGGTAATCAATTCTGGAGTGTGACAGATTTCTGGGGGAGTAAAAAGTATACTCTCGATCAGTGTAGTTCATTATCCTCCAACTGTCTATCAGGCAATTAGATCTGAGAATATGTTTAAGAGCTCTGGTAGCCATTGAAGGTGTGAGTTTAGTGGTAGCAGTTGATTTGTCTGTAGATGGATCTAGGACTGTGTTCATGTCCCCGCCTATGATCAGGAGGGAGTGCTCCCAGCCCATAATCAGATCTGAAATCTTAGTGAAGAATTGCTTCTGATTAGTGTTTGGCGCATATATGTTAAGGAAGGTAATTTTCTGGTCATGAATGGTGCCATGTACTGCCATATATCTACCCTCTGGGTCTGTCTGAGTGCGGGTGTGGCGAAATGTAAGCCTATTATGAATAAGGAGTGTCACCCCTCTTTTCTTTTCTGTTGCGGTGGAGTGGAAAGTTTGTTTATATGCTTTCCCCCAGTATTTGGGGACCGCTAGTTTCTTAAAATGTGTTTCTTGCACAAATATTACATCTCCCCCTAGTCTCTGATACTCTTTTATGGCAACCCCTCTCTTAATCGGTTCATTCGGGCCCTGAGCATTATGTGAAATGATATTAATATTCATGACTCACCATTTGTCTGGGGCTCAAGGCCAAGCTTAGTAGAGCACAAAGGGTTATAGCCGCCTTCGAGTATCTAGTTTGATGAGCCTCCCGCTGGGACTCCGTCCAGAAACCACCTGCGTCACTTCACTGTGCAAATTGATGTAAACGTAAAGTAAAATGTTAGGGTAGAACGGATGAGGAGAACACAACGATATACAGTGGTTGAAACTGCTTGTGAAGTAATCCGACACAAATTTATAAAAAAAAAAAAAAAAAAACTTTTTTTTTTATTCTAAAAATAAAATTATACTAATAGAATATAACAAAACTAGGAACGTAGTATAACACTACTTCAAGGAGAGTGAGCGCTATCCTTTTAATTAAATTGGTGAGTCCAGTAGTATTAGACTCCAATACTGACTGGATTCGCCGGGGGGGGGGGGGGGGGTATATATGGTGAAGCCCTTAAGGGACACTATCAATATCTATATAAAAAAAAAAGAAGAAATATTCTTCTAAAGTGACAGATAGTTATGCAAGAGTTTAACTAGTCATGTCTGTTCATATTTTGGTCGCAAGTTTTAGAAGATCAAAATAAGAGGTAGAACCTAACTATAACATATCATATAACAATACATCACAGTGTTATTGGATCTATGGCACATCTGGCTGGTCAGGGGCCCTGTTGTGATGTCTTCTGGAGGGGAGGTTGGAACCTCTACCACGAGAATTAAGGCCAACTGTTCTTCCTCTGGGACCCTCTGTCAACTCCCTGACGGGTTGGCTGCCGCCAGAAACTCCAGGAGCATCTGTTAAAGTAATGCCCCAGGTAGCTCGAAGGGCCGTCCCCTCCTCTAGGGTTCTGATGGTAAAAAACTTGCCGTCCCTGGCAATCAGTAGGCGAAATGGAAAGCCCCAAGAGTATTTCCAGTCATGGGCCAGGATATTGTCCAGGAGTGGTTTCATCATTTTCCTCTTGAATAACGTTTGTTGAGCGAGGTCCGCAAAGACACTTGGTCTGTGCCCTTCGTTGTCAGGGATACCCCCCCTGGATGCTCTCATAACATTTCCTTAGTTGTAAAGTAATGGAAGCGGGCGATGATATCTCTGGGGCATTCAGACATGGTGGAACGACCTCCCAGAGCTCTATGGATCCGGTCCAGTCTATATTGCTCAGAGTCCAGATTTGGTAGCAGAAACTCACAGAGCTCTGACATGTATAAATGGAGGTCAGTTACTGATTCGGGTACGTTTCTCAGTCTGATATTCTGTCTCCGAGATCTATTTTCTAGGTCTTCCTGAAATGTTAAGTGGCGGGCTTGCTCCTCTTTTAGCATGGAGATTTCTTCCTCAATCTTGACATTAGATTGTTTTAGTTTGTTATATTTCTCTTCAAGCGAGTCAGTTTTAGTGTCCTCTCTTTTTATCTCGGACGTCAAGTCTGCTGAGACTTTTTGGATGTCCGCTCTGATGTCCTCCCTGAATGTGAGGATCAGGTCTTTGAGGTCTTGGATATCACCCTTAGTGCTTGGCGCTGTATGCTCCATCGTTGTTGCTGCCGTGGTTTTTGAGTTAGGCTGTTGTTTTTGAGATGCAGGGGGTGACGTTCTAGGCAAGTAATAAGATTGTATATTCTTGCTACCTTTTCTTGTAGCTACTCCAGCCATGACATCAGATAAGGTATTTTGTCACTTTTGCGTTTGTAAGTGTCCCCATGTAACGGGCATATGGGAATAGTAAGTTACATCCTGGAGAATATCAAGTCTCTCATGTGAAACATATGCTCCATAAGCTTTGTGCTATCAGGAAGTCCCTTTGTGGTTTACCACTTTCCTCCACTAGATGGCAGTGGCAGACCAGGAAAGTATCAGATGTAATTGATAGTCTTAATTTCTTGTAGTAGTAAGTTAATGTAGTTTAAAGATCACTGATGTTATATTCCTGAAATTTCTCTGGGTGGTAGTGCTGTATATCTTTATTGCAGTAAACTGAATATATGTGCATCCCATTAGACCCCAAGATATAGTAAGTTACCAGAGTGCTTCAGGAATTGTCACTTTGACCATCGGGCGGCTGTATTGTAGTGTGCTCTGCTCAGCACCAGCCACATTGTAGCTTGATCCGCCAAAGAAGGAATAAAATACTTTTATTGTGCACATGAGAATCTGTGAACTTTCAATGTAGGGTAGATGGTGCCCCTTTTCTACTTTGACAGATAACAATTGTATCCAACTGCCTTTGGTGTCAGGCAGCTGCATGCACTTAGTGAAATCAGAATGGCGGTCAGTCACTGGGCCTAGCCCTGCCCTAGTTAGAGCATAGAGACCACAAGTCACAAAATGCCCCCTATCACAGGGGAGTGAGGCATAAGAACTTGCAGAGTTGTGTGTCACAGTTCCAAGGCAATGATAGTTGGATTCTTTGCCACAGCTGTAAATATTGACAACAAAAAATCAGGGCTTGGCTGTCGTTTGAAATAGGACTAGAACATAAGAATGCAAATCAGGCTCTAGTCACACACTTAACAAACTTCAGTAGACAATAGCAACAAAATCAAAGGACACTGGGTTGTAGAGGCCTAAGTAGGCTTGTCAGCTGTAGTGGATTTCAAAAGCACTGATAGGCTTGTCAGTTGTAGTGGATTTCAGAAGCACTGATATATATATATTGCATTCCTGATTTGCATTTTTAAGCCTGAGCATGTAATTTTCGTAAGCTGCCACTTGGTGGTAGTGTTGAGCTGTCTTTTATACAGGGTGTAGTCATCAGCAAACGTATACAACTCCCTTTATCTCATATAACATAAACAAGTTAAGATTATAAGGGATTGAGGAAAAAAAGTAAATTCCTTGTCTTAAACAGTTCATTACATTTGGCTGTGGCAGTTTTGCTTCAATTACTTTGCTGACTAAAGTCCAGCACCAATTAGGATTTAATAAACAGAGCTTTAATGATGGTTGCAAACACATGAGTCCCCGCAATGAGATGCTGTAAAGGTACAGTCCCTGGGGTGTGGGAGTACAACTTCACTTGCTCCTTATGATCCCAGATTGGTGTAGAAGTTCATTGAATGCACTTCAATACCTTTTTTTCTATGTCCACCAGTGTCTGTGTATAGTTGCAGGGCAATTGCTAGCTTTACCCTGTGTTAGCTTTCAGTAGTAACCCATATAGAGTGCTTGTTAATTTTCCTTCAAATATGAAGTAAAAAATTAGATGTTGTGCTCCACTTTATATCTCCCATCAAGAGGCCCTTCCCTGGGTAGGTGAGCTGGGGTCTAGCTGGGGCAGGATGACATATGAGGGTCCCCTTTGGGGTTTAGACTCACCAGACACCTTCCCAATAGTTGTTGATTGTGCCCCATCCAGTATCTTTCAGTCCAGTAGATCTGTGTTAAAGTGAAGTCCAAAAGCTGCTGCACAGTGCCAGAGCAATCCAGACTGTTCAGTCACTGCAACCTGGTCTTGTAGATCAAAAATAATCCAAATTGCTTGGTAATTTCATGTTGTTTTAAAGCCTTATAGCAGGGAGCTCTGTTATTTTGCTTCCTCTCTGTTTGCTGCTAGCCACACCTCCGCCCACAAAGCTTTATTTTATACACAGGCCACAATCAGAAATGGTCAAGACTGTGCATTAATATCATGGGTGTGGTGTGGGTGGATCCCGAGCAAGCAATATACTATTATTGGGAAAAGGGGATACCTGCAGGGGGTAATGTCGTAGTCCAGAGTAAGCATGATGAATAGCACCTACCAGGGTCACAACCTAACTCTAATAAAAAAAAAAAGATCATCAGAAATCACTCTATTTAATTGAAGAAAACATTTTTGTGCATAGCACTTACAACTTGTCTGGATCTGCTCAATGGAACAGATGATTCAACTTCTGGATTGTGTAAAAAAAGGCATAGGAGGATAAAAAGAAACTAATCAAAATGCATGCACAGTACAGTGCTAAATACTGTAACTGTAACAATATACCAACTCACCTGATTCCCATCTGCAAGGGTTACTAACTATTAGCTAGGTCTGTGGATAATCAGTAATATGGGCAAATAGCTATTAATACAGAGAGGACACAAAGGTCAGCAGCCAGATTCAATTTCACTTACATCAGACCAGAGGATCTGTTCTCAGGTCAGGATCACCCGTTATGTCACAGAGAGAAATCACACTAGAAGATTGGTGATGTAAAAATGACTATATTCACATTAATGATGGATAACCTTTTAATAGATTTTAGTAGATTCTACAATTTATATTTAAAGGAAGCTATAACATGCAATTAGAGTAATTATAGAGACGATAGGCACTAAGAAACAAGTACATTTATAGTATTAGGACAATTACATGTACAGAAACTAAGTTAGATACACACGATTATTTAATAATATTTTTTATCAACTTTATATCTTACTGATGAGAAATTATACCGGAGAATAGGTCACTAGCAGAGCGTCACATTTATATTAATAACTAGGGTCTTGCCCGTCAAAAAATGACGGTCAATAAAATTGTAAGGCTGGGAATGCTGTTTGCCACACAATGTAAGGCTTTTGGTTGTCTGAGCACCTTCGGCGTTCATTGCAAGCCCCGCACTGAGCACCTTCAGCGCTCACTGTGAACCTCTCCCCTCGTGTACTTTTGCTTCTCTGATCACCCTCAGCGCTAATTGTGAGCGCCCGCGCTGAGCACCTTCGGCGCTCATTGCGATCCTCTGCGCTTGTGTACTTTTGGTGGTCTGAGCACCTTTGGCTCTCATTGCAAGGGCAGCGCTGATCGCCTTTAGCGCTCATTGCAAGCATCTCCCCTTGTGTTCTTTTGCTCCTCTGAACACCCTCGGCGCTCATTGTGAGCCCCGCGCTGAACGCCTTTCGCTCTCATTGCGATCCTCTTACCTGGTGTACTTTTGGTCCTTTGAGCACCCTCGGTGGTCATTGTAAGCCCCGCGCTGAGCGCCTTTGGTGCTCATTGTGACCCACTCCGCTCGTGTACCTTTGGTCTGAGCACCTTTGGCGCTTATTGAAAGGGCCGAGCTGATCTCCTTTGGCGCTCATTGCGAGCCTCTCCCCTGGTGTACTTTTGCTTCTCTAAGCACCCTCTGCGCTCATTGAGAGTCGCGCGCTGAACGCCTTTGGCGCTCATTATGATCCTCTCCCCTGGTCCTTTTTTTTCCTATATATATATTTAATTTTTAATGATAATTAATTAATTAATAAAATAATAAATTAATATACTATCCCTATTTGTAATTAATATATGCAGCAAGCAATATCCTGAAGAGCAGCATACAATGTACATAAGTGTCAGCAATGTGGCGCGTGTGCAGTGTAAATAGGCTGCATGCGCGAGGGCACGTTTAGTTGTGTAATTCGGCATTTTGGAATGGTAATGTTAAAGTTAGTGTTGTAAAATGGCGGCGATTGCCTATGTGTTACGCGGGTGTGGAGCATTTTCCGTTCTCCCTAATAGTGTATTTTTTACCTCGTACGTTCCTGTGTAAAAGGAGGTGTAGGGGTCGTGTATCCTCATTTTAATTTTTTTCATCCCCTATTTTTTTGTCGCTTAGGCGACTTTCGAGTGGCAAAACTCTGCAAATTGTGTTTAAATTGTCATGCAACCTCACTCCCAGATGTCCTGGCTCAACCCCGCTTTGCAAGGGCCACAGTGGCAGCGGGCTCGCTATGCGAGCCCGCAAGCGTTACCAACAACTCGTATTGCTCACAACTATTTATGTGATAGATAATTACTAATAGAATTTATTATATCTTACAAATTCTTCTTCATAAGAAAGACTATAAAAGCAGCTATTGAGAAAGGGCAGCTATATAAAAAAAAATATCTAGTGTTATACATATGTAGAATTGTATAGATTCAATAACAATAGAGTTCTCTTGTTCAAGAATTTTAAATATGCACTATACCTGTATATACATAAGCCTAGATAAGGTATGAGAGAGCAAGTGAGAGGGGGGGTTTTATTGCTGGACACAGTGGGAAATATCAAATCTATAAGGTAATTCTGCAGAATATTCATGGAGCTTGATAGGTAAATCTTTGATTGGGAAATGCTGACTCCATCACTCTTACGCCTGCCATTTCTAAACATTGGCGTAATTGCCCTATCGAGAGAGACTACAATGAAACTACAAGTAGTCCCATGTATGGTTGGATGTATGATGAATGAATGTGAAAGGAATGTGAGGAGGATACCATCCAAAGTTGTAGTTATAAGATTGGTAGAGATAAAGCAGTTAAAACGAGAGTATTAATACATTAATCAGATGACATTAAAAATTGTATCTCAGGAAAATTCCCATATTAAAAGGAAAATGGCATTATATCAAACTTGGGGCAGGAGTCTTATGTCTACAAGAAACGCACTTAAAAAAAAGTACACATATTTGTTGAATAATAAGATTTTTGTAAATAGAGTTGACTCGACATATAACAGCAAGGCCAGGGGAGTATCAATTCTGTTTAGTAGCAACAATAAAAATGTATTAAAAGTTTATTAAAATCAGTACATACATTTAAAAAAGGTAAAACAATAATATGTGGCGATTTTCATTCCGTACTAGATCCAGAAAGAGATATATCCATGTGCCTCAAAAAGAAAGCGAATAAATCAGTTATAAAAAGCTCCATTAGTAATAAAAAAGTATTAATGGAACTGGACATGTACGATATATGGAGAACCATTAATCCTGAAAGGATAGACAATACATATCATTCTAAGAAATATAATGTATGCTTGAGGATTGATTATTTTCTGGGTGATCTTTACGTTTTGAATGATACATTAAAAATTAACCTCGTGAATAGTGTAGTTTTGGAGAGTGAACCTTTACTACTAAATAATAAAACTCAGATAATGGAAATCAAAAAATAACATAAAGGAATTCCTAGAAATGAATACAAACTCAGTATCTTCCCCTTCTGGTGTTCTATGAAAGCTTATATAAGAGGTATACTGATTTCCAAGGAAATAGTTTTTAAAAATTATGAGGTAAATCACTTTGAAGCTTATATATACAGTAGAGCTAGAAAGATACCAGATGACGAATAAAGTCTCGCCTAATAAAGGGATTCTAGAAAAAATGAATGAGACTAATCTTCAAATAAAAAAGATCCACCAGTTAAAATTAGATAGATTAGTATGGACATTTCAAGAGACACATTATAATTTGGAGGGAAAACTGGGAAATATCTAGCCAATAAAGCAAAAAAGCAGAGACTTCAGAATTCTTTCCAGAGGATTAAGGGTGATGATACCATCTTATATGCTCACCCAAGAGAAAAAGGCAATGCTTTTTTTCAATATTATTACAAATTATATAATATAGAAGAACAAAACGATTTCCAAAAACCGGATACAAAGGAAATAGAACGTTTTCTAAATGATGCTAATCTCCCCAAAATCTCAGAACATGATTTAGTTAAGCTGAATTAACAAATTACAAGAAGTGAAATAGATACTGTTATAAAAGAAAGTAAAAGTAATAAATCACAAGGGGTGGACAGCCTAGATAAGTTATTTTACCAAACATTCTCTGAATTTTTGATACCCCCAATGGAAAATATGTTTAATAAGATCAAAAATAATGGAAATATATTGCCGGAACAAACGGAGGCAAAGATAATTAACATCCTAAAAGAAGGTAAAGACCCTGAGGAGAAAAAAATCTACAGGCCGATCTCATTAATAAATTACGATTTAAAAGTTTACTCAAAAATCTTGACTAATCGGCTTCTTGCTATCATTCCAAAATGGAATTACCCAGATCAATCGGGTTTTGTTAAAACACCACAGGGGGTAGACAATGTCAGAAATCTTTTGGATATTCTATCATTAGACCTCAAAAATGGAGGCCCCAGTATGGCCCTGTCAATAGATGCTGAGAAAGCTTTTGACAGGGTCAGCTGGGACTTCCTGAAAATCGCTTTGGAAAAGTACCGTTTTGGAGATTTTGCTCAAAAAGCAATTCATTTACTATACCTCAAATCTAGTGCAAAGATTTGTGGCATTAACTTCGAAACTGAGTCATTTCCAATTAGAAACGGGATGAGGCAGGAGTGTCCCCTGTCTCCCCTGTGATTCATTTTATATCTAGAACCATCACATATATAGTTGTGAGCGTACGGGTCGTTGCTCACGCTTGCGGGCTCGCGTAGCAAGCGAGGGCCCGCATTTGCGGTGATGGAGCATCCCAACGTCCCCGCAAATGCAGATCCTCGCGAAGCGAGGGTCCGCATTTGCGGAGGTGGAGGCTCAACGTCGGCTGTGTTAACACACACATACACACACACGACTTTTTAACAGAATAAACCCAACCGCCCAGCCAACAAAAACCCAACAACGTCCCCGCAAATGCGGATCCTCGCGAAGCGAGGGTCCGCATTTGCGGTGGTGGTAGCATCCCAACATCGGCTGTGTTAACACACACATACACACACACACAACTTCATAACAAAAAAAAACTCAAAGTCGCCTCACACCCGCTTACACCCAGACACACAGACGCAAGACTTAACAAAAAAACAGTAAAAAAGGCCCTTCACACGCTCTTAACACACATACGCACGACTTAGAAACAAATACACTGCGTCGTACACGTAAAAGCTAACTGCGTATATCGCAAAAAAATACGGCAACATCGCAACAAAATACGGCCGCATCGGAAAAAAATACGGCCGCGAAAGACCCATTCCAACCGCCGCGCATCAATACATCACAAACACAAGAAATAAACACAACAAACACATAAAAAGCTTACTTACAGCACGGGGGGGCATCCGGCACCTCCAAAAGTTCATTTACACGTCCATTTAAGTCCAAAACAAAGAGTTTAAACGGCCGAAAATCGGCTAAGCGAGAGAAAAAATGGCCGCCGAACAAAACGAAAACGAGGCTCCAGACGTAACTACACTACACTTACTCGCAATAATGAAACACATACTATGCGGAACGGATCACACTCATATTAAACACCATTTTAACCACTACTACGCACAAAATGGCGGATGGAACGCAAATTGTAAGCTGGAACACAAATAGCGCATGCGTATTGCGTTCTAACGGTCTAACTTTCCAGAATGTTCTACAAGTTTATAAATACTGCCTATTTGACAGAGAAAAATACATTTCTCCTCAGGTGATGAACAGAGTGACTTCAGACATAACTGCTGCTAAAACTTGAGAAGATAATTCTTTCCTAATTTACTACTTTACATTCTGCAAATTACAACTGAGAGGTAAGCTATAATATATTACATTTTATTATCAAGACAGGACATCAAAAAAAAAAATTCAATAAGAAAAAGAGGTTTATGTATACTGACATGTAACACGCACATTTATGTGTATAATGTATACTGACAAGTGACACACACATTTATGTGTATAATGTATACTGACATGTGACACGCACATTTATGTGTATAATGTATACTGACATGTGACACGCACATATATGCGTATAATGTATACTGACAAGTGACACGCACATTTATGTGTATAATGTATACTGACATGTGACACGCACATTTATGTGTATAATGTATACTGACATGTGACACGCACATTTATGCGTATAATGTATAGTGACATGTGACACGCACATTTATGTGTATAATGTATACTGACATGTGACACGCACATATATGCGTATAATGTATAGTGACATGTGACACGCACATTTATGCGTATAATGTATAGTGACATGTGACACGCACATTTATGTGTATAATGTATAGTGACATGTGACACGCACATTTATGTGTATTGCCCCTGCAACAAAATTATCTTAAAACAAAATAATTAAACAACTACATTTAAATTACATTAGAAAAAAATAAGTTGGGACTATTAAAATATGAGTCATGTATACTGATATGTGACACGCACATATATGTGTATCATCTATAGTCACATGTCACACACACATTTATGTATGTTGGCCAAAAATAAAAATAAGGTTAATTTAACAATTAAAATATGATTCATGTATAGTGATATGTCACACGCACACAAAAAAATTACTTTCAACTATGGAAATGTGCTTCATGTATGTGACATATGTGTGTAGCCCCCACCAAAAAATAATGTTAATTGAAAATAATCACAGAAGTATATTTCAATGAAATTAATTTACTGCAATTCAATAGATCACCTAAAGCTCAATCTTTCTACTTTTTTTAATATTCAAACAGACTCTGCATCAACAGCGTCTCTCAACAATTTGCACCGTGCATTGTGAAGCACAATCCCTTTTAAAGAACACCAACAAAGAAGAAGAGGTAAGATACAAAAATACTTTAAATGCTGAAAAGGCCATGCTTTGCTAAATACAAATACAAAATTCTATAATTCACTATTTCACTTTATTTTTCAAACAGACACTACAAGAAGACCGGCGGATTAAGATTGGCAGGAGGGGACCCTCTGTCATTCCACACTTCAATCAAGGTAAAGTATTAAGTATAAAAAAGAACCGAACCATGAGCCTTATTCAATTGCGAGTTGGCCAATTGAATAGGGCTCTATATAAGCACATAACAGATTTTTTAGACAGACATTTTTAGTTACTGAACTTCGATACTAAATCAAGGTCTTCACTAACTCAAAACTTCTGTCAAAAAATATTTTATGTGCTTATATAGAGCCCTATTCAATTGGTCAAAACGCAATTGATTCAGGACCTAAATATGTTTAATGGCCGAGGGCCTCATTCAAATGTGATTTGCCCATTTCAATAGGGCTCTATATAAGCACAGAGCATATTTTTGAACAGAAGTTTTTAGTTAAAAACTTTTGTAAAAAAAGATGCTCTGTGCTCATATTGAGCCAAATTCCATTGCGAAAAACCAAATTCAATGAGGCCCTCACAATATAACAAATCCAGCAACCAAAGGCCCTCATTCAATTGATATTTTGGACAATTCAATAGGGCTCGAAATAAGCACATTTAGAACCCTATTGAATTGGCCAAACTGCAATTGAATGAGAGCCAAAGTATGCAACATATGGTACACACAAACTGGTACACACAAAACAGGATTGTAACAAACACATAGCAAACTAAATTCATATTCTTTTTGTTTAACAACCTATAACCATTAGAAAAAACACTACATAAGTATAACAAAAGTGGTGCCCATCAAACAGGATTGTACGAAAACTCACACAAACACATAGCAAACTACATTTAAATTCTTATTTAATGTTTAACAACCTATAAGCCTTAGAAAGAAGCCTAAATAAGCATACCAACATTGGTGCGCACCAAATAGGATTGTATGAAAACTCACACAAACACATAGCAAACTACATTTAGATTCTTATTTTATGTTTAACAACCTATTAGCATTACAAAACAACATTAATAAGCATACCAACAGTGGTGTGCACCAAACAGGATTGTATGAAAACTCACACAAACACATAGCAAACTACATTTACATTCTTATTTTATGTTTAACAACCTATAAGCATTACAAAACAACATTAATAAGCATACCAACAGTGGTGCGCACCAAACAGGATTGTATGAAAACTCACACAAACACATAGTAAACTACATTTAGATTCTTATTTTATGTTTAACAACCTATAAGCCTTAGAAAGAAGCATAAATAAGCATACCAACAGTGGTGCGCACCAAACAGGATTGTACGAAAACTCACACAAACACATAGCAAACTACATTTATATTCTTAATTTTATGTTTAACAACCTATAAGCCTTAGAAAGAAGCCTAAATAAGCATACCAACAGTGGTGCGCACCAAACAGGATTGTACGAAAACTCACACAAACACATACCAAACTACATTTATATTCTTATTTTATGTTTAACAATCTATAAGCCTTAGAAAAAGGCCAAAATAAGCATACAAAAAGTGGTGGGCAGCAAACGGGATTGTAGAAAAACACAGAAATAATGTCATTTTTTAGTTCATACAAATACATTCAAATAAAATTACATTTTCATTTTTATTTTATAACAGATACTGCGTCAAGAACATCGGACCAGGAGTTTCAACTGAGGACCAGACCAGCGGACGAGGACTTTCAACAGAGGACCAGACCATTGGACGAGGACTTTCAACAGAGGACTACACCATCGGACGAGGACTTTCAACAGAGGACTACACCATCGGACGAGGACTTTCAACAGAGGACCAGACGATTGGACGAGGACTTTCAACACAGGACCAGACCATCAGACGAAGGCTTTCAACACAGGACCAACAAAGATTCTGCTTCAAATCAAACTTCAACCAAGGTACAGTATAACAAGTAAAAAAAGAGAAAAATTAATTAATATTCTTCTTTAATGTTTAACCACCTATAAGCCTTAGAAAAAAGCCTACAGAAGCATACCAAAATTGCGGCGCACCAAAAAGGATTGTAGAAAAACACAGAAATAATGGCATTTTTTCATTAATACAAAGACATTCAAATAACATAACATTTTCATTTTTATTTTATAACAGATACTGCGTCAAGAACATCGGAACAGGAGTTGGAACTGAGGACCACACCAGAGGACGAGGACTTTCAACAGAGGACTACACCATCGGACGAGGACTTTCAACACAGGACCAGACCATCGGACGAAGGCTTTCAACACAGGACCAACAAAGAATTTTGCTTGAAATCAAACTTCAACCAAGGTACAGTATAAAAAGTAATATCTATCATCTATCTCTTATTTGTCTTTTAGGGCCAATAATCTTTAACAGTAAATACAAACTTCAATGTAAACTTAAAAAATAAATTGGCATACTCCAAAAAAGTCTAAAAACACAGAATCTATACAATTTGTCATTGTAACATTCCAGTCCTAAACCCTAATTTAATTGCCATTTGACAAATTGAATAGTGCTGTAAATAAGGACATAACATCTTTTTGAAAATACCTTTTTAGTTACTGAAACACTTGCTTTTGGATACATGTTTAATAAATAAAAACTTCTTTAAATAATTATCTGATGGCCTTATTTAGACTTTTATTCAATTGACCGCATTGAAATTGATTAAGTATAAAATGTTAACACACTATTGATAACTATTTGTCATGAAAAACAACTTAACATCTTAAAATAAACTAATGGTACATTATTTTATTTTTACAGATTAACATGGCTGATAACGAGAGTAAACAAGAAAAGAAAAGACGCCAAGCTAGAGAACGACGACAGAGAGCAGACAGCCAGCAGACACCGGAGAAAAAGGAAATTAGACGAGAAAAAGAACGCAAAAGAATTGCAAGTAAAAGACTGTCACTTGCAGAAATTAAAGATATGTCAAAAAAAGCAACAAAGAAAATAAAGCATTTACAACCTGTTGCTCAAACATCAGATGACATTTTACCACAAAAAATACAAGAGATACCAAAAAAAGCAACAAAGAAAACAAAGCATTTAGAACTGTTTCATGAAACATTACATGACATTTTACCTCAAACAATACAACATATACCAAGAAAAGCAACGAAAAAAACAAAACATTTAGAACCTGTTGTTGAAACATTATATGACATTTCACCTGATGAATATGAAAGTCAAAATCCTATATGCTTTGCAAATTGTCCTCTACTCAAGTCTTTAGCAGTAGAGGTTCATAGTTGTGGGGACATGACTACTCAATGTCAGTTTTGTGAGGCTTATTATTTTAAACAGGAGAGACCCAGAGATGGACAATTTATTAGTTGTTGTCAAAAAGGCAAGTTCAAACTTCCAGAAAGGAAAGAATTTCCAATTTATTTACAAAATATTATGACTGAACCTACTTTTCCAAACTACAAAAATTTTAAGACAAACATAAGATCCTACAATAGTGCCATATCCTTTGCATCCATGGGGGCAACATTAGCTGCTAATGTACCAGGACATGGTCCTTACTGTTTTAAAGTCCAAGGACAAATTTATCATCGCACTTCCCATTTACATCCAGAGGAAGGAAATAAAAGAAAATTCGCTCAACTATATGTCCTAGATACAATGGAAGCTGTTGACCAACGTATGCAGATGGAAGAAAATAAAAAATGCTTACCCAGTGTTTTCATAGAGCTAAATAACATTATGGACAACAATCCCTACAGTAAAGCTTATAAAAAATTGGCAGAAGTAGAAAATGAACAACTACTTCATGCACAAACACATCAATTACCAATGCTGAAGGTTAATATGGTGCTTAAAAGAGACAGACATACTGATAAACGTTGTTATAACTTGCCAACATCAAATGAGGTTGCAATGGTGTTTCAGAATGATGAAGGAGAACCACCATTTCAAAGAGACATTCGAATATATCCTAGAAATGAGGACCAACCGTTTATTAATATGAGTATCTTAAGTCCAAATTTAGATCCAATGACATGTCCCATTTTTCCCCACACAGAGAAGCAGGTTGGCAACCAAAATTAACACTTCCCAGTTACCCAAATGCTAAAGCCAGAATCCGAAATAATGTTTCTATGCTTGAATTTAAAGTAGCTCAAATTGCCATTCGCAATGTATTTAATCCAATTTTATGTGGTGGGAAACTAACACAACAATGGATTATTGATTCATATTTGCAAGTTGAGGCAAATAATTTAAACTTTATCAAATATCAACAAGATAAACTACGTGTAGAACAATATTCTGGATTAATGGACTATGTTGCTGACGTGGCTACAAGCAGAGACATGACAGCTGGCAAAGCCATCATTTTACCATCTTCCTTTCAAGGATCTCCTCGGAATATGAGAGAAAGATACAATGATGCTATGGCTATTGTCACTAAATTTGGCAAACCCGATTTATTTGTGACATTTACATGTAATCCACAATGGCCAGAAATCACACAAAATCTACTTCTTGGACAAAGTGCTTCTGATCGACCAGATTTAGTAGCCAGAGTTTTTAAGATTAAATTAAATGAATTAATACGTGACTTCACTATAAATCAGTTATTTGGCAAATGTTTGCTTATGTATATACCATTGAATTTCAAAAAAGAGGCCTTCCACATGCACATCTTCTAATAATACTTCAAGAAAAAGATAAATTAGATACTTCAGACAAAGTGGATGCAGTCATTGTTGCTGAACTACCAGATCCAGAACTATATGGTAGACTATATGAGATTGTTACTCATCGCATGATTCATGGACCCTGTGGTGACCTTAATCCACAATCACCATGTATGGAAAATAATAAATGTTCCAAAGAATTTCCAAAAGATTATAGAGACAAAACCTATGCCAATTGTGATGGATATCCACTTTATAAAAGAAGAGAAGGAGATAGTGCCATTATTCGTGGAAAAAAAGTGGACAATAGATATGTAGTACTCTACAATCCACATTTACTCATGAAGTACAACGCCCACATCAACGTAGAAGCCTGAACTTCCATCAAATCCATTAAATATGTCTACAAATATATTTACAAAGGTTACGATGCAGCTACTGTAGTCGTCAAAAGTGCAGACAACCCTGAAAGTAGTGAGTTAGTACATGATGAACTTGCATCTCATGTAGATGCTCGCTATGTCAGTGCGCCAGAAGCTATGTGGCGGCTTTTAAAATTTGAAATGCATGATAGATCACATGCAGTATATAGGTTAGCAGTACATTTGCCACAACGACATTTAGTCTATTTCCATGCTGGAAATGAAATGAATCCATTGGCCCAAAGTGAAGATCGTCACACTACACTAACTGCATGGTTTGCATTAAATTCCACTGATGCTGAAGCAACACAATACTTATATATTGAAATTCCATATCACTATGTTTTTGTGAATGGATTATGGAGACCAAGAAAAACCAGAGGCAATAAAATTATTCCAAGAATTTACACAGTCAGTCCAAGAGATGTTGAACGTTTTTGCTTACGGATATTACTTTTAAATGTTCCTGAAGCACAAAGTTTTGAACACTTAAGAACTGTTAATGACATTGTATATGAATCCTTCCATTTAGCTGCAAGACATAGAAACTTACTCGCTGATGATACAGAGTGGGAAAGATGTTTAGAAGAAGCAGCACAATGTCAAATGCCACGACAGATGAGAGAACAATTTGCTTTTATTTGTATCTTCTCAAATGCTCCAAATGCATTAGCTTTGTGGGAGACTTTTAAAAGTAATATGGCTGAAGACTTTATGCGACGATACAATGAACCCATTGCACACTTAAAAGCGTTAATGGAAATCCAAGAAGTCTTTTTAACTCATGGATTAAGTTGTGCAAGTTTTAATTTGCCTGATCCAGGTCTTATAGATGACATTAACTTTGAAGACTATGACATTCAACTACAAGCAGAAAGAACAGAAGAAAGACTTGCAACTTTAAATACACTACAATTGCAAGCATTTCATGCCATTAAAAATGCTATAGATGATGACATGGTGACAGAGCGTTATTTCTATCTTGATGGACCTGGCAGATCAGGAAAAACATATTTGTACAATTTATTAATGAGTTCAGTACGAGCACAAGGAAAAATAGCAATGGCGTTTGCCACTACTGGAATTGCTGCACTTTTATTAGAAGGTGGAAGAACTGTTCATAGTGGATTTAAACTGCCAGTGCCTATTTTAGAAAATTCTGTGTCAGATATTCGCATGACATCCTTACAAGCAAAGAAATTGAAGAAATGTAAATTAATTATAATAGATGAGGCCACAATGATGTCATGCTATGCCCTCCAATGTATTGACCGTTTGCTTCGTGAAGTCATGGAGAATATTTTTCCATTTGGTGGAAAGGTAATGTTGTTGGGTGGCGATTTTAGACAAACATTACCTGTCGTTGTACATGGAAATCGAACTGACATTATCGAAACATGTATAAAGTCAAGTACAGTATGGAAACATTTTACCCATCTTCAACTGCAACAAAATATGAGATCAGAAGGCCAAACTGATTTCAATGATTGGCTTATTAAAATTGGAGAAGGCAGAACAGAAAAAATACTACATTTACCTGACGACACTGTAGAGATCCCACCTCATATGATTTGTCAACAAGATATTATATCGGCTATATTTGAAGGGAGCATAAATAACGAAGAATATTCCGAGCTTGCCAACCAAGTCATACTGACGTGTAAAAATAAAGATGCATTAATCCTCAATAATGAAATCTTAAAAAAAATGTATGCACCACAAAGAAATTATCACAGTGCTGATTCTGTACTTGCTGATGACAATGAAAGTCAGGCTAACTTTTCGACTGAATTCATAAACTCTTTAACTCCTTCTGGAATGCCACCACATATTTTGCAGCTAAAGAAAGGTGCAATTATCATGTTACTGCAAAATATGAACCCCAAAAAAGGCCTATGCAATGGCACAAGATTAATTGTTCAACAAATAAAGGACCATTTTATAGATGCTGAAATTTTAACTGGGACCCATAAAGGAGAGAGAGTTTTCATACCAAGAATAGATTTAGCACCAAGTTAAAGTAGTCTCCCTTTTTTACTTCAAAGAAGACAATTTCCCATTATTATGGCATTTGCCATGACCATTAATAAATCACAAGGTCAAACTTTCAAATCTGTGGGTATTTTCTTGGAAGAACCAGTTTTTGCACATGGTCAATTGTACGTTGCGTTGTCACGGTGCAAAAATCCACAGGCTATTAAAGTTTACATTGAAAACAATGAAAGTCAAGGTGATTTATTAGAAGATGGACGTATTTTTACTAAAAACATTGTCTACTATGAAGTACTATAACTTTGAAGGATACAAATTAAAGATGCCAAGATTTTTTAAAAGCATTGCAAAATACATAACAATTGGTTGTTTAATTCAGTCATAATTAATGGAAGTCATGTTTATGAATGATTTGCCTCACAAAATACTTGCCTTACATTGTTAGTAAAAATGATGTTATGATGTTAAAATGTTAAGTCACTATGTTAATGTTTCTAATGTTACAAGTTTAAAAAATATATTTTCAAGTTATTTCATTCAACAGATTACAAAGTGGATGTTAAGAGGTCAAGCACCTTTTAAGTCACAATGTAAATATTGTCTGTTATCTTAAGATTACTACCTACATTAATGTTTATCGCCAGTTTATGTGCTCAGTAATAAATTACTTTAATTACGTACGTTTTAAGAAGAGTTTTACTGTATGCCTTCCTCTACATTCAATGTATATTCAAGTTAACAATTATTGTGATAGAAATTGAATTTTAATACTGATTAATTTAAATGTCAATTGTTTTTACATTCAAATGTTAATACTTTTAATAAAAAAATAGGTTAAAAAATGTATTCACTATGTTCCTGTTTATAATGTTCAAAATTATACCAATGTTTTGTCAACTTCTAAACTTACATAAAAAATAAAGTTCAAGTTTAAAAATATATACTTTGATGGTTATTGCTTACATATATTTTAAACTTCATGTTAAAATTCGCGACGTTTAAAGAAGGCTTTTTACTTTTTGCTTTCCTATTCATTCAATGTATATTAAAGTTAACAATTCTTCAGATACTAATTACATTTTAAAAAACCATTACATCAACATTTTACAAAAATACACGTTCATATTAAAATACTTACAAGTGTCAAAAATATATGTTAATAACTAAACAACTTGACAAACATATACATCACATTGCTGTCATTTTTTGACGGGCAAGTCGCTAGTTATTGATAAAAATAAGAGAAACAAGGGAAATTGAGAGAGCTAAGTGTGGTCTTAGAGAATATAAAAAAGTCAATTATGCTAATGATTTCATTGTAACCTTGACAAACCCTACTCAGTCCTTAAGGCACTTAAATAAACTTCTGGAAGAATTTGGGAGACTTTCTTATTTTAAAATCAATAGTGATAAGTCAGATGTTATTATGAAGGGTATTTCATTAGAAGAGAGATTACATTTAAAAAATGTATACAGACTTAACTGGAATTCATCTGGGTATTAGTTTATCATTTAGAACAAATAACATCTTGAAAGAAAATTTTGAGAAAGTATTTAAAAGTATACACAAAAATGTATTGGACTGGAAAGGAGTTAAACTATCATGGTCCGCAAGAATAGTGATAACAAAAATTATAATTATTCCTAAAATATCGTATATGTTCAGATCCATTCCAGAAATATCTCCTGCCTATTGGTTTAAAAAATTACAACTATCTATAGATAAGTACATTTTGAATGGAAAGAGAGCTAGAATATCATTAGATATTACCAAAAGAAGAATAGCAGTCTAGCAGAGGTCTAGCGTCACGCTCTATAAGAAATATTTACACTTCGATTGCTCTCTCTCAAATAAAAATTTGGAGCACACCATATATCAACCCAACTTGGAAAATATTGTAATATAATATAATCAAAGCAGTACCGATGAATTTACTACTTTGGATTTCTAAATTGAAGCACATGGGCTTAAAATCCCTTCCTAGAGGAGCAAAATCACTACTAAAATTTTGGATAAAATATATAGAAAAATGTAAATGATCTGAATGCCCATCTTTAGGGGCACCGATTGAAATTCGGACAAAATAGAATTATGGAAGAGACATGGCATAAACTATATAGATGATCTATATGAGAGTGGTGTAGTACTTAGCTGGGCTAGCCTGCAACAAAAAACTAAGCTGGAGAATAATCAATGGCTACAATAAATTACAATACAGACTTTATTAAAACAAAAAGGATATAGGAAGAAAGAAATTAGACCAATAACAAGCTTTGACTCATTATTATACAATGACAATCTTATTCATAGAGTAGCCAAGTGTCAAAAGATATTGTCTTTAAATGAAAAAAACGGACAAAACTTATGGGATGTTAGGATGAGAGAAGGAACTGAAGGTTACTTGGAGCCTCGAAAATTGGTTTAGAGCCCTGAAAACAGTTAAGGACTCTGCCCGCTCAACATCCTATACAGAACTTTATTTCAAGATAATTAACAGGTGGCACTGGACACCTGAAACTATAAATAATTTTTATTTTAGCGAGTCACATTTATGTTGGAACAAATGTGGGATGAGAGGAGACATGTTACATGTGTGGTGGAAATGTGCTAAGTTAAAAGAATTTTGGAGGAAATGCATCTGTTGGATAGAGGAGATAATAGAAATAGAAGTACCATATAAACCCGAAATGTTATTATTACACATAAAATTAGATGAACAGTTCCCAAAATGTTATCTGTTAGTATCTCATATTTTACTGGTCATTAAATTAATGATCAGCAAATATTGGAAATCAGACAAATCTCCTTCTCTTCAGGAAATCTTAAGGTGTATTAATAGAAATAGAGATGTTGAGGCCCAAGACATTCAGAGTATAAAAAAGAAAAGGGGTTTATCATCCCAATGGAATATATGGGATAGATATATTAAAAAAAATAATTGGTACTTTAAGAAAAAAATAGATTTGTCAAACGATTGTTAGCTAATCTACTGTCTCTTCTCTACAATGTAACTCCTTTTGGTATGAATGAATGTATGAATTGTGTGATGCTTTTGTAAAATTTTAAATGATTATGTACATTTTTATTTTTTTGCTATATGTGGAAACTTTAAATAAAGCTTTAAAAAAGGACAATAGGATCACATGCTTCACTAGTGCATATAGCAATGCTGGCTGTCATTAATTAACATGCCATTGTGAGTCCTTGCAAGTCCATCGCCATAGTAGTATTAGTCTACATTTAACAACAATCATGTCTGAGATATCTGGCTATATTATAGCTTTGAGATTGTGGGAGCTACATGTTAAGGGGGAATGAAGGAATGTCTACCTGAGAGGCACTGGGAAAAACCTTACACCTCATACATTTCCCCTACAATGCTTGTAGTTGAAAAATATGCCTTTATGGACCTGAATTGTACCTAAAACAAAAAAAAAATAGAAAAAAACTAAGGCCTGACAAATCATATGAATTGCAGCATCACTTCTCAACAGCGTTCCTCAGTGAACATCAATTGGTGACATGTTAAATAGAACCCGACAGTGTCGACAGATAAGAGGACCATGGACCATGTCATGGGAGGTACCCATTGCATACAAAATATAACCATCACAAAGGCCAAGATCCAAGACTCTGTAGCCAGGCTAGATTAGGTTAACATTGTGACCAATAGATTGTCACTGAGGAGTGCTGTTGAGAAGGCACGAACATGTCCGCAGCCCCTATGTCCTCCTCCGCCTAGCCACAGGGCTCACATTCTCTGTGGCCGGCCGCCGTGTTGGTGGTGAGGGGGGTGGGGGAGGCAGGAGCACCATGGGTGGCGGTGGCTGAGGAGATGAGGGGCTGGGCAGCTGGTGCCAGGGGTGTTGTGCCCGGTGGAGGTGGTGGTGGCCAAAGTATGTGCTATGTGTTATTAATAAGTGTTGGGCGATGAAGGGGGGTGATGTGACCTAACTCTATAACTGTATATGTCTTTATGTGTGTTCTTTAACCCATGTGTATTGCATATACGTGTGAACTGTATATATGTGTAGGTCAATATGAAACTATATACCGTATATACTCGAGTATAGGCCGAGGCACCTATTTTACCACAAAATACTGGGAAAAATGAGTGACTTGAGTATAAGCCAAGGGTGGGAAATGTGCTGCCCCGTGTCCCTCTTGTGCCCTCTGTGTCCCCCTCTTGTGTGCCCTTTTCTTGTGTCCCCCCTCTCTCTCCCCTGTGTCTGTTTTCCCCTTTATCTCCCCTGTGTCTCTTCCCCCCTCTCCCTTCCCTGTGTCTCTTCCCCCCCTCCATTATCACCCTCCTCAACCTCCCTCCTCAACCTCAACCCCCCTCCTCAACCCCCCATCCTCAACCTCAACCCCCCATCCTCAACCTCAACCCCCATCCTCAACCTCAAACCCCATCCTCATCCTAACCCACCCTCCTCATCCTAAACAACCCTCCTCAGCCCCCCTCAACCCCCCTCCTCTTTCTCAACCCCCTCCTCATCCTCAACCCCCCTCCTCAACCTCAACCCCGCCATCCACAATCCCCATCCTCAAACCCCCTCCTCATTCTAAACCCCCTGCTCAACCTCCCTCCTCAACCCCCCTCCTCAACCCCCACATCCTCAATCCCCCCTCCTCAACTCCCCATCCTCATCCTAAACCCCCCATCCTCATCCTAAACCCCCCATCCTCATCCTAAACCCTCCTTATCCTCATCCTAAACCCCCCATCCTCATCCTAAACCCCCCCAGACTCGTCCTCATCCTAAAATCCCCTCCTCACTTTACCCCTCCTCATCCTAAACCCCCTCCTCACTTTACCCTCTAAATACATCCTCCTCTCCCTTTCCCCTCACTTACCTCCATCTGCAGCTGTTCCTCCGCTCCTCCACGCTCCTTCATATATATATCAACAAAAATCGCATTGTACCTCTCTCCTCTAGCTCCTACTCTCAAATCAAACCTAACCTCCAAGCTTCAGGACCGGCATACTACTTCCAGTGAAATTTACAACAAACTCAACGCATGGGCATGTGGAACTCAAATTTATAAGCTCCCACTGTCAATCATATTCATCTAGACCGCTTCTGATTAGCTGAGAGGCCTGTGTTGCACCTCGTTATTCCGCAATTGGATAGTTACGGGCAAGCGTATCTCCCCTAAACAGTTTGCGGCCACAGGAGGATTTACGGGCTTGAGGCTCTGACACGTAACTTGTTCCCTTGCAGAATTGAATAGCATTGCAATAGGAGTCGAACGGTAGCCCGCAACTCACTCACAGACATACGGCCGCGTCCGTGGCCAAATTACAGCTCTGGCGGGACAGGACCCTTAGAGGGACCCTTAAAGGACACAATTGTGAGGCATGCAATAAGCTCCTTCAGTGCTCATTGTGCATGCGCAACCCCGTATCTTTTAACATAGCATTACCAACAAACTTGCAATACAACAACTATATATGTGATAATCAATATTCAACATGAAATACACAAATTTAGCCACATTTTTGAAGATAAATTACTAAAAATAATTGTGATCATATTTGATATACTAGAACACGGAAGTCACCATATGTGTTCTGCACATTAAGACAGGGGACCCATATGGAACAATAGATTTCCTATTTGGAATTGTAGGTAAATTATGAACATTGATGTTAGTAATTTTAGACTTACTCTGCTATGGCAGAATACATCATGTGGTGTACCAGTTATCTAATTAGGATCAGGTGTGCAGGAACTCTTACATTTCCAATATTAGTTTGGGTATGGTTAGACTCCAGGAAGTAATGCATCTAAACAGTGCAATTACTCCATGGGGTCTGAGTGTGTAAAGAAAAATACCGTAACCACTTAGGCATTAAAATATTAGCCCATCTCAAGGTCTCTTGGTCTAGAAGAGTAGCCTTAGTCAAGATGGCCAAATTACCAAAACACTCTAATACAGGGATGCTCAACTATTTTTCACAAACTTCACCAAGGTCACTGTGACAATGATGCCCGACCCAGTGCCTATAATTTTTCCTTTGTTTGTACCCCAGTTGAGAGATGTGCCTATGTGCAAACTACATGTACTGGAGTAGTTAAAATAAGAGATGAGACTTGCTGGCACCATGGTCCCACCTGTGAATTCCCCCAGAATCCCGAGGGTGGTGCCTTGGTTAATTAGTGGACAATAGGAGAGACACAAGGGGATGAGGTTTAAGTTGGGTAAGTGGACATATTGTATGTTTCCTGCTTAATGTCTGACTGGCTTTTTGTTCAGTCCCCTATAAAATGTCTTACGCGTGCCAAAAAAGGTCAACGATTGCAAGCATGACAGCTGTACTTCGTTAGCTCAGGGAAACTACCTTATAAGACAGTTACACTATTTTCAAAAGAGAATCTCTGTAAAATGAAGTTGGCAGGATTTGTGTAGTAATCAAACAGAGTAAGAAAGAAAAGATCAGAAAGGATAAATAGGTCATGTGAAGGTGACATATGTAGAGTGATAAAGATAAAGGAAAAGGAAAGTAAAAATCAGTAGTGGAGAAATTGTCATATTAAAGTGTAAAGGTAAAGAATAATGTAAAGTTAAAAGAAAAATATCCGTAATATTACAAGCAATTCTGCTTTTACATAACAGTATTTACAATGTGTAAACTACAGCCTGGAAAGTTTAACCAACAGTTTTGCTCATAATACTGAACAGTCCATGTTATAAACTTACTAAATTAATTAACTCAATACAACATTTTGAGACAAGTTAAATAATATTTTAAACTATATTATTTTTATTGTAAGGTAAATTTTTTAATAAATATATACTATTAGCTATTCTTTCGAAATATTTACCTTTCAGGTTAATTTTAAATAAAATATGTATGCATGCAAGCTAACATTCAGCATCACTCCCCATCATCTCTTTAGTTTACGATTAACTAGCAATGTATTCTAACAGTTCACAGATGAGATCCTCTATGGTTTTGTTAGGGTCATCTTGAAGTTGTTCTTCAGGTATTCCATCTAGAAACTCGCTAATCAAAGTTTCCAGATCGTCTTCCAGCAAAATGATTTCTTCTGCTGATGTTGTGGTTATTGTGGGAATCATCACGGGTGGCTGTGTGGTAGTGGGACCGAAAATTGATGGAGCCGAGGTTTCAACACTAAAGCTAAACAGGTTGAAAAGAACAATAAAATCAAATTAAAGAACTATATAGGGGAGTATAAAAGTACAAATGGTGGTTTGTGTATTTGAGGGTGCTGCCCTGTGTACAGGATTACATGTTTTAGGTAGTGACTGCACAAAAATAATCCCCCCATTCTAAAGATAGCTGACATGAATCTTGTGTTTCTCTGTTGAAAGAGATAAGTTCAGGGAATATGTTGAATGATTTCATAAACTTGCTTTGTCCCAATGTGCCATTTTACCTTATCTTCCCATGCTTTGGTGCCCCTTCTAGAGCTTCCTCGGGTGTATTGGAACATGAAGCAGTAACCTGTACAGGAGTGAGGGGTAACAGTGAGACCAAATACAAAATCTCCAGCTCTAAGTGTTCAACTGTTCTTGTGAAATAAAGGCTTATCTAGTGTAAGGAATCCAAAAGCATATAATGATTGTGGTTATTGATAGCATTAAGCGGTATAGGTCAGATATATTAAATGGTGGAGATTGAAAGTTTGCAAGCTTTCAATTTTATAAGGTACTTTGGGAAAAAAGCACTATGTACGTCCAATTTTAAGCTCAAAGACAGGGCCCTCCATTCTTTCCCATTGTGTTAAAAAAAAATCCTTGTACTTAACCCCTGTATAGAGCTAGGAATGCTAAACTAAAGATATCTTCTGGAACATTATATATATATATATATATATATATATATATATATATATATATATACAGGAAAATCCCATCTAACACTGTAGACAGGTTACAACCACTATGAGTGTTAAGCGAAACAGCACTAAACTGGACAGTTTAACATGGTAAAGATCGGGATATGAAAAACGACTTTAAAAAAAAGACACAACACCAATAGAATTTTAAAACTTTTTTACTTGCTGTAAACTGCACACAGCAGCATAGATAGAAAGCAAAATAAACAAAGGGTTTTGCACCTAATAAATTAAAGAAACAGTACAAAATTAAAGAAACAGTACAAAAAAAAAGTCAACTTTAACTGTTGGGTGTGGAGGCTCCAGGGTCATCCTCCTGCCTCGTTTTTGTTGGCCACAAATTGGTCAAGGGTCATTTGGCGATGTTTCTTACGGCTATCCAGCAGATGCAGGTAGCAAGACAACCCTCCCAACACTATGCGCCTTGCATTCCTTCTCCTAGTTGCATCAGGATCATTGGCCACCAGCTCATCCATTATGTCATTGACCTGATGCAATGCCCTGTTTAGGAGCTCTGAGGAGAGTTCTTTTGGGTGCTCAGTGGCTGAGTCGCTGGTGTCCTGAGATTCCTGTGTGCCCTGTTCGGCCAGTTCTTCATCCACATAGCCTTGAGGCACCGCTGGGTTACGTCCCTCCAGGAAAGATCAATGTTGGAGACAGCCTTCATGATGTGGTACTGCTTCCAAAAGTCCAACATTGATTGCTTGTCTTGGAGGTCAGTGTGTTCAATCAGCTGGTGGAATGTGCGGCCGACATAGTAGGTGGCAATCACCCCCTGCTGGATGAGCGACGTTGTGTTGGGCGGCAGGAAAAGGATCTCCACAGGAATGGAGGTGGGCAGCTCAGCCAAGTTATTCAGGTTTTTTTGGCGCATTGTCCATGATGAGCAGCGCTTTCTCTTCCAATGCCTTACCCCGACAGTAACGCTGCACTGAAGGGCAAAAATAGTCAGTGAACCACTCGCTAAAAATATCACAGGAAATCCATGCCTTCCCGTTTGCCTTCCAAATGACTGGCAAGCTGGACTTGCTACTTCCCCTCCTTGCCCTAGGCGTCTGGCAATGGGAGCCCAGCAATGGCTTTAAACAGAAGTCGCCGCTTTAAAGCCCGGTGCTCTGTTCTGCTCCCTGGAGATGAAGGTGCGGCTTGGCATCAGCTTCCAGAAAAGCCCGGTCTCATCCACATTGAAGACAAGCTTCAGTGGATAGCTCCCTCTTTCCACCACGTCCACGTCTCCATCACGATGGCCTGGCTGAGAGGCATGTTAATCTCCAGCTCGTCAACTATCCAGATGGACAGCCTCTTCTCCATCTCCTCAAGGGCATAAGACCTGGAGCGGGTGATCTTCTTGACCGAAGAAGCAGTTATGGTCATCGCTGAAGTGTGGATCTTATCGTTGTTCATTAGGATAGTGCGGATGGTGGAGGTAGGCAGATGGAGATCTGCCCGATATCCACCTGGCACTCTCCTTTCTCTAGGCAGTTCAGCACTTGAATCATGACATCCAGAGGAATACTCTAATGCAGGCCCTTGGCCTGCACCTCTTTGCGCTCAGACAAAACAGTACAATGATACAATGAATGTAGATTTTATTAGACAATTAACATTATACAGTACAACATTAACATTAAGAAAAGCAATGTAACAATGACAATACAGTATTCTGCACCGTACCGTGCCACTGGATGTAGTTTCCAGGATATGGGGTCCCTGCGGGCAATGGCTCTCTTCACCACGACTTTCTCTCCCTTACAAAAATACACAATGAATGTAGATTTAATTAGAAAGTTAACAATTAACACTTAACAATCACATTATGCAACACAATGGAACAATGACAATACAGTATTATGTACCGTACCTTGCCAGCGGACGTTCTCTGCAGGATTTGGGGGTCCCTGATAGCAATCATTCTGTCCAGATGTGACTCTATCTGCATTAAAAAAATGATTACACAATTAACAATTTATAATTAATTTATAATTAATTAACAATCACATTATTAAAAACAAGGGAACAAAGAAAGTATTACCTTGCCAATGGATCTTCCAAGTTGGATTTTTGCTGTCTCTCTCCTTCCTGGCTCTCTGTTGCTCTCTGGCTGCCTCTACCACAAAATGATGCCCCTGTTAACGCTGTCATGCGCTAAGAGCATGAAACGGGGCCCGCAAGGAAAAATTAGCGCTGTTGCGAAGCAGAGCTTTAAGCGAGGTCCCACAAGAAAAAAAACAGCTTTATATCGTGTCTTACTTGTTATCTTGTCTCTGTCCTATTAACCAACTGTGCTACAGTGATCCTATGCTTCAATCTGTGTTTTCTGGCTGACAAGCGTGTATAATACTAATAATATAAGCCACGAGACTCTGCTAGCATACAGTGGCTCAAATGACAGTAAGCATCCCTGTTTATTGCAAGATGTCCAAGTTTGTACAGAGCATGGAAATCAGGTTTTATGGTTTGAAGTGTGACTGCCTGCTTCTGAACATGTGCGTGGGTAAAGGATAAACTGAACCACTAATGAGACATCAAATGCCAGTTAGCCACAAGGCTCTAAGCCAGCAGGTAGTGTTGAAGATAAAAAAACATGACCTTGACTGATTGGCTCATGGCTTAAAGCAGTGTTTCCCAACTTCAGTCTTTAGGGACCACTAACAGGTAACATTTTAGGCATAATCCTGTTTGGACACAGGTGAGCTAATCAGAATATATATGATCCTCTGATTAACTCAGCTGTGTGCAAGCAGAGATATGCCTTAAAAAAGTGATCTGTTGGTGGACCCTGAGTACTGGAGTTGGGAAACACTGGCTTAGAGAGTTGTTAATGTTTTCATTTTTTATATTCTTCACAAACACTTGACATTTCCCCCATCGACAAAAGTCCTTTAAATTATAAGTTATGCAAAGAATAACTGGAACATGTGCTATGTCTACTTAAAGAATATGCAATATCTGATATTTCTATGTTCACTATATAAAACACCAAAGTAACAAGAGGTCGCAAGGAACTTAACCTTTTGAGCTTTGTGTTCAAGTGCTCTTCTGGTTGGTTTGCAGTTCTCCACCACAACTGGCTCCAAATGTCCTTTTAGTTTTCCTGTAGCAAAACACTACATGTTAGTCCTTTGTCCTTTGTATCCTCAAATATATATTTGTGCTATCTCCCCATGTATTCTACCAGTTTCTATGAATCACAGTGTAATTCACATAATTATTAAGGTAAAATAGATAAAATATTCAGATTATACTATACTATAATTAAAGTAACATTCTTGACAACTTCTGGTAGAATGATTGACAAAGTATATTCCCAAGCACACTGGCATGTCATCCCAAAACCAGAATAATGCTCTGCACACATGGATCTGTTTGTGCTTTCTCTGCTTTGGTTTCTTTTTTCACGAGAAAATACTGATTACAAGCGATTTAGTACTGAAATATAGTGAAATGAAATGGGAAGAAATGTAAACATCATAGGATGAAATGCTTAGTGACTGTGGGCTTGTCACTAATCAGAGGATTCCATATATTTTTTACCCACCAGTTTGGATATTATCAGGATTCCCTTGTGATTGATTGATTGCTTGCTTATTTTTCACTTTTGTTTGTTTCCAGAGCCTCCAAACTACCTTTTGTTAGATTTCTCCCAAGGCTTGCGAATGATCTTACTTGACATTCATGGAAACTGTTGATACTTGATTAGGTGGCTATAACAGCCTCTTCCAATATTATTCATCACCTCCTTCTGAAGCTGGATCTACTGTTTCACTTGCTTGGCAAGACTTCCAAGTCTCTGTATTATTTTGATTTCTTCTGCTACCAGCTTTTTTTATTACAAAAATTCCTCTGTCCTGTGACCTTCAATATTTTTTTTTATTGCGTGTGGCTGCCTTTGGTAACTTCCTTAAAGTACCACAAAAGTTTCCATATATTATCTGCACCATCAGTTAGATATTGACTTAGATATTGTAATTTTGGTTTAGCCTTTAAAGCCCTCCCATAAGAATATGTATAAATAATAACGCTGGATTCTTTAACTGTTACACATTGTATTAAATGTGTAGTGGTAAGTGGTCTGTTTCAAAACAAATTGTTTTCATTGGTAAGTTATAGGTTCAATCTTCCTTGACCTAAGAATTCGTGACATGGTGCATTAGCCCTTTTACAGAACCCAACATACCCATAAATAATAACCACATACAACAGATTGGGGTATTATCAGGCCACAGCTTTATTATTATTACCAAACATGTAATAAAACATAACCAAAGGAAGCTGTACACCCCCGGGGAAGGAGCTCAATCTTTACAGAGGCCCAATGGAACCCCGTATCCAAGAGACCTCTGAATCAACCAGCACCAGATACCATACCAACTAATGAGCTTCAAGCTAAGGTGATGCAGCGCCCCCACCACCCGCAGCCCACCGTGCTAAGCACCGCCAAAGCTCTGCATGGCCTGAATAATACCCACCTTCAACGATACCTAAATAGGGAAAGACCCATCCCATCTGGAAGGAAAAATGTATTAGCCTCTGGTGTTTCAAGAACTCTGTGAAGCCATAATATTATTAAGCCTAAGCCTTGCCTTATTCATCCTCCATTTTAACCTGGACGTAATTTGAGAACATATAATTAGTAAACCCAGGAACAACTCAATTAACCTTAAAATATCCCATTTCATAATTCAAATCAATTCCTTCATTGGCATGTAACCCAAATAATTTCCCCCAGCATGTAAAAGTAACCATTCTGGAGGAGGGATAACTCTGGCATACCCAACCACTGTTACCAAGGTCTGATCCTATTTCATTCCCCGAATCCCCAATAATTTTACTAGCACTGCTTCCTCAGGAAAACCCAGCTGACGACCATTATCCTTTATTGAAGCCGACCTTCTGGCCCAATATATGAAAGTGTCCCATAATCCATAACTGTAATGGAGCCAAACTTTATCTGTTTTTTATTTACATAACAACCTCAACCATGCTTAATCATCACCTGGGCAGTGACGCATACCCGAGTTAACTTTTTGTTGTCTTAAAACCCCAACTCCCACATTGCTGGTGGGAAATACACAGGATTTGGATCAGCTACCGGAGCCGTCTCCCTAAACTTTTCCCAGTTACCTCTAGACAATGCATCAGCTATGACATTCTTTTACCCCTGCTATGTGTGAAGTTCTAACCATTACTTTAAACTGGAGACATTTCAGTACCAATTGCCACAATAGCCTGACTACTGGAGGCAAAGTGGCAGCTGTGTTGATTGCTTGTACCACACCTAAATTGTCACAATGAAAAAACCCATGGCTATTCCTACGCCTATCTCCGCAAAGAATAACCGCGAATACTATGGGGAATAACTTAAAAGGCTAAGTTCTTAGTCAAAGCGCTACCTTTCCATTCCACAGACCACGTCTCTGCGCACCAACACCCTCCAAAGTAAGCTCTGAACCCAACCAATCCAGCTGCATCATTATACAGCTACAATACCTCATTAACAACTGACTCCTTTAAAATAAGTACAGCCATTAAAATGTGGGAGAAAGATATACCAAATGCTCAAATCTGCCTTGTGTTTCTCCATCACGCTGATGTGGTGATGAGACTGACTCCCCCCGGCTGTAGCCAACGATAACATTCTAGTGAAGATCCTACCCCTTGGGATAATACGACATGCAAAATTAAGTTTTCCTAGCTGCGACTGCAACAACCTCAAGGATACTTTCTTGGCCGACAACACCAGCCGAACACTATTCTTTAAATCCACCACTTTTCTACCACCCATGGCAACCTACATTCCAGCTTCACAGTATCTATAATTATGACAAAAAGAACTCAACGAATGGCATGGGCTCTCTATCTTTTCCTCCGCCAGCAGAATACCAAACTCGGCTGCCATCTCTTGGAACTATAAAAGTAAATGCCAACAGTCTTGTGACTCCTCAGAACTCACAAATTAAAAGTAATCTAAATAATGAACGACAGATGAGAACCCAGACAGATTCCCAGCCACCCATTGCAAAAAGGAACTAAACTTCTCATAATAAGAGCAAGAGATGAAGCAACCCATAGGTAAACATAAATACACAAAGAACCTACCATCAATATGGCACCCCCATAGGTGTAGTAACTGGGGGGATGGGGAGGACAAATCCTCCCTGATTTTTCTATTTACAGCCTGTGTATACAATGAGCTGTATCCCCCCAGAATTATTCTGGCTCTTACACCCCAGTAAATGATGGGAATTTCAATGGACTGGCAGCAACCTAAACGCAGACTTGATGTTCACCTTTGCCAACCAGACCCCCCTACCAGTCTTTCTGACCAACTGGAGCGCTTGTTTAAAAGAGGCATAAGTAACTGATGACAAGTCCTTATCAATCCCATCATTGACTGATAAGCCCTTTGGGTATGACAGATATTGAATTGGCCTAAAAGAACCCAACTCTTTTTTTAGGGACCAAACCAAACAAGGAAATCTTTAAATTCAGAATGGGTTCTGACTCAAATGAGCCAGCCATCTTGCCCTTTTTCCCATAACTTTTCCAAAACTAAATCAGTATTATTCCTAGCCGATTTTAAGTTAGGAGACTGCCCTAGATCCTGGGAAATTAGGAATGGAATATTAAAACCTAGCGTACAGATGTAACCACCCCACATCTTTTCTAGGAGTGCTGGGCTCTTCCCCTTTTGCATGTGGACTCCCCAACCTTTTGATTCTTTCCATTCCTGAAGCAACGAAAAAGAGGGTGCCCAGTCCCTCATTCCAAGCATTTGTGTCTAAACTTACACAAAGCCCCCCAGTAGCACAAACCTTCATTAAATGCAAAACAGAACCCCTTTTTACCCAAACTGCTTCCGACTGGCTTACTCACCGGGACTGCTACAGGGAAAAGAGGGATAACTATTTTCAACCAGCTCCCCATATCTCTGTCATCCCATTGCATGCCTGGCGTGACTGTCAACGTCTGCCTGAATTTCATATCGTAAGACCACCAAGCTAGTCCCCCATATGTTCTATGGAACCCTTTGATCTCATCTAACTAACAGAACAATGATGAGCAATACTCTGTATTTTTCTCTCCTTTTATACTGGCAAAGATCATACAGGCTTGCAATCAGTTACTAAAAGCTTTAGGCATTTTCCTGTACCTACACTTGCACTCCTCCTTTTTTTGAGTCATCATTTTTATCATCTTGCTTAACATCTATAAAATTATCTAATAGCAGTAATGAGAAAATTTGAATGAATTTCCTTTTCCAAAACTTATTCCTAATCTCTTTGGAAATGTGCTCCCCTATGGGGCCAATAGAACATAAGGCAAACGTTTTCACTGCTGTATCTGCCACCTTGATAGCCCCTACCGCCTCTCCCTCTTGAGAACTGGGCTTACCTGACCCTGCCAACACCTCTGACTCTAGGTTCAATCCCTCTGTGGCCCCTACCTTGCTTATGCCCCCCGCCCCACTATTTTGGACCTGTCTGATCACTACCTGCTGGCCTATTCTGATTAGTCCAGGCTGCTTCGGGCCAAATACCTTATCAACCTAAAATTTTGACAATAAACTTTTTAAATCTGACATGTAAACCTGCAATGTGTTAGTTGTGACATTATTCCCTTGCGTGCCCACCACTAAACCTCCTGTCAATATTTAACATGGGGGCTGTGCATCCTGCTGCTGGCATCTCTGGGTCCCTTCCTGGTTGGAGGATGGGAGTTGCTTGCTCTTGCTCTTGGGATTCTCCTTAATTACTTTGCTCATTGCATATCATACCCTTCTGTCCTCACAGGAAGGCAGTCTCTGATCCCTACTTCCATGTATTTTTCTCTCATTCCTGTAACGAGTCCCTTCTTGTACCCTGTTGCCCCATCTGTTCTCCCATACTCTCTGGAATACTACTGTGATCCTCTCGTTGAATGAGACCTCCTTGTGGGGGAGGGCGTAAATCTGCTCCTGTGACCAGAAGATGCAGACCGTTGATGTCCATGATGTCTTCTCGTGGAGATTTTCTGCATCTGTAATTATAAGTGTTAGCTGGCCGCTCAGACCTACTGCCTGCACGTGACTCGTCTTGATGCAGGCACTCCTGTTGTGTCCTTTGACCCGGTGTCACTGACAATTGATGCAAAGCCATATAAGATAGATGCCCATCATTGCATAGCCTCTGGTGCCACCAGTTCTCATTCATGTCTGCCGCTACTTCCTGTAGACCAACACTTGGCTATGACAAGCTCCTGCTGGAAGTACCTTTACCTGGGTCAAAAGATACAGAAATCGGGCATAACGCCAATATTGCTGACATGTCGGCACTGACATCTTCATCACTCTGCTGCTCTTCTGGCCTTACGTTCTCCAGGCCCATCATCCTCTCTAAATCCATGTCAACATCGTCCACACTGAGCCTACCCGCTTCTGTTTGCCTCCTCTCTTCGCTTAACTGCTCCCTGGCTCCACTCATTTGCAGGCTCCTCATATTATGCTGTCCTCCAGATTTGTTCCTTTTCCTTTCACCCCACTGACCTGCCTCTGGATGGCCCCAGACTTCTTGCCCTTGCCTCTTGGCCCCCTTGGCTTTACAGGTTCTCTCTTCCTATTGGCCCTTGCCGCCCCCCCCCCCCCCCCTCGCAGTGCCACATATGTCTCAGAAATAATTGCATTTTCTCAACTATAGCTCACTCTTCATGGAAAACATTTAATATATAATACAATACATTGTCTTTTTTAATGTACAAAAAGACAAAAGGTGCCACTGTAGTGTGTATTTTAACATCTCTGTTGGAGCTCTGTATAGCTTTATACTGATACCTATTACGGTTTTCGTCTGTCCTTTTGGTAACCCCAGAAGTTGCTTCAAAGAATCGGTAGGTTGAACTGCAAGACAAGTGTAAAAACATGCTGCTTAATAGGAAAATTATGTACCCTATATATACATATAATTTAGTCTCCAGAATTGTTTAATTGATAGTTACAAACTGTACAAACTACTCATAAAATCCTGTTCCTCTAAAATGTTTACCTATTAACACACTGTAAATGTTTACATTACAAGACATTTATTTACAAAAAGACACTGTAAACGCAAATGGACATAGAACCAAAACTGCAATGTGCTATCAGGTACATAAAATCATGTGGGAATCCTGCCATTTTTATTTATTGACTAGCTACTTGCCCGTCAAAAATGCCGGGATTAAAATTGTAAGGCTGGCAATGCTGTTTGCCACACATTGTGAGGCTTTTGCTCCTCTGACCACCTTTGGCGCTCATTGAGAGCCTCTCCACCGTGTACTTCAACTTTCCTGCTTTGCACTGATCACCTTTGACTCTCATTGGGGGCCCACACTGATCGCCTTCGGCGATCATTGAGGGGCTTGCAATGAGTGCCTTTGGCGCTCATTGTGAGCCTTTCCTCTGGCTAGCGCTCATTGCATAATTACATAGTAATTCAGGTTGAAAAAAGACTTTCAGTCGATCAAGTTCAACCTTTTAAGATCTCCTCTGATCTGCAATATGAGGATTAGTTATTAATTAATTAGTTGTTAACTGTAAATTAATTATTTATCAACTATTTATTTATTTTTTTAATTAGTAATTAATCCAGAGGAAGGCAAACAGAAAAAAACCCAAGTGAAACTTAGCCAATCGTCTCAAGGAAAAAAAAATTCCTTCCTGACCCCAGATACTGGCAATTGGATTTCTCCCTGGATCAATACACTCTCTCTAAGTATCCAGGATAACCCTGAATTTCCTTTCTTAATTAGAAATAAATCCAGTCCCCTTTTAAAGTTATCTATCGAATCCGATGTCACCACCTTCCTTGGTAGAGAATTCCACAGATTAACCACCATTACTGTGAAGAACCCTTTTCTCTCTTCAATATCTGAATTATAAATTGCATGGCTATTTTTCCTTCCCAGATGCATAATTTTACATGTATTTGTATTAAATCTCATCTTCCATTTAGATGCCCATTCCTCAATTTTATGTAAATGACTTTGAAGGGAAAGCACATCATTATCTGATTTAATTACCTTGCACAACTTTGTGTCATGAGCGAAAATGGAGATACTACTTTCCAGTCCCACCTCTAAATAATTAATAAATATGTTAAAAAGGAGAGGACCTAATACTGAACTCTGAGGAACCCCACGTACCACATTATTCCAATTGCAGTATGTTCCATTTACAACAATTAGCATATATTTACTGCAATTCCTGTATCCCTTAGTTTGCACTATAATCTCCCATGTGGCACTGTATAAAAAGCCTTTGCAAAATCCAAATAGACTACATCCACTGAGTTGCCTTGATCCAAGTTCCTAACCTCCTCATAGAAACTAATTAGATTGGTTTGACATGACCTATCCCTCATAAATCCATGTTGACTACTACTTATAATCCTGTTCAAATAGACAAATTCTTGTATATTATTTCTTATTAACCCTTCTAAAAGTTTTCCCACTACAGAAGTGAGGCTCTTTGGTCTATAATTCCCCGGATTTGCTCTTGCTCCCTTTTTAAATATAGGTATCACATCTGCTTTTCTCCAGTAATCTGGTAGAAACCCTGTGTTGAGTGAATCTTGAATAACTAAATATAATGGTTTGGCTATTACAGAACCCAGTTCCCTCAGTACCCGTGGATGTATTCCATCAGGACTTGGGGCTTTATTAACATTTATTTTTTCCAACCTCTTTTGGATTACTTCCTGCGTTAACCAATTATTTGGCGAAGTTAGTGTAGCCCCATTAAGTTGCAGTGTCCCAACCACTGGTACCTTCCTTGTGTATATCGAAGAAAATAACCTATTTAGCTCATCTGCTTTTTACTGGTCCCGGCCTGTGTCACATTGTAATGCTCCTATAGCTTCCTTCCTCCCCTTCTTCCCATTAATATACTTAAAAAAATATTTTAGGGTTAGTCTTACTCTCTTTTGCAATTTAATTTTCTATTTTAATCTTTAATTTTCTATTTTAGCCAGTCTAATAGCCCTTTTGCAAGCCTTGTTGATTTCCTTGTACTCCCATAAAGCAGTCTCTGTCCCCTCTTGTTTGTATAATTTCAATGCCTGTTTTGTACTCTGTATCTTGATATTTAAATCATTGTTAAGCCACATTGGATGTGATTTACTCCTTTTACTTTTATTCCCACTTGGTACATGGTGATAAGTATGTATATTTAGTAAGGATTTAAATGTTGTCCATTTATGATTAGTATTTGTACCTGCATTTTATTGCAAGTCTCTCCCTCTCACGGTGCTCATCATGAGCCCCGCGATGAGGGCTTTCATCGCTCATCACGTGGCTCGCAATGAGCGCCAAAGGCCTTTCCTTGCGCCTACTCTACGGGACGCTCATTGCAGGATTCGTTAACCTGCAAGTTTAGTACTTGAGAATGCCATGTGCCTCTTTCCAGCATCTCCCCCTGTCCCTTCCCTTTGTCTTTCTCCTCTGTGTCTATTCTGAATGTTTGTGTGGTGCGCGCCAATTGCTGTTGGTTTTATTTTAAAAGTACTGCGTGCCTGGTGTTGTTGGTGTAAGTATTACTGTCTTTGGCGTCGTGTGTTTTGTAAGTTTTGCAAGCCTGGTGTTGCTGAGCGTCATTTTCATCCTGTTTCGAAAATTTTACGTTTTTCGTCCACCAAATATGGGTGAAATTTGCTTGCAGCCTCACTCCCAGGCCTCCCGTGTCTCCCCCTGTGCTGTGTGGTAGTGTGTTATAATTTTTTGGACATTTTTTTTTGTTTTGGTGGATTTTTAGAGTTACGTGCTTGAAGAATGGGGTGCCTCTGGCAAGGCTCGCTTTGCAATACCTCGCCGCTTGCCTTCGACTGCTCATTGCAGCCTAAGTACTGTGCTGCTGTTTCGACTAGCTTTGCGTGCCGGCGCTCATTGCAGCCTAAGTACTGCACCACTGCTTCGCATTTGCGAGGCTCGCATGTGTGACGGAGCTGCTGGCTCACCTCGCTCTGTGAGGCTAGCGGTTGCACCCTCGCTTTGCGAGGGACGCAAAGCGTGACCAACATCGCAAACATTCCGGACATTGATAACTATATTTGTCAATGTATACTCCTTAATCCTCCCCTTCTACAAGCAGCACATATCATAGGCGCTCATCGTCTGCAAGCCTCGCATAGCGAGGCGAACCGCTAAGGCACTAAAACTCGCTCATTGCCTGCTCGCCTTGCAAAGCGGCGAGCAGTGAAGGCAATAAAACACACGGGACTTAGCCACTAAACACTTAGTAAACTCTGGATCGCCGGCCTGCAACCAGTTGACAAACGTGGGACTTTGAAAAAAATAAATTACGGGACGCGGGACTTTGAAAGAAAAAAAAAACAATATAGGAAAAATACAAGGTTATACAAAATACAAACAATAATACAACAAAAACATCACACAACAGCCAGGATGGCCGGCAAAAAAATGAAAACGAGGCAAAACACAGCCAACCGCATAGCACTTTCACACAAAAACGTACAATGTACAAAATACACATTACAAATGACGGAAAATACTTGCGAGCCGCGTAACACATTAATAACATTATGAATCTACAATGGCGCTTTACACAACTAAACCAACGGTTTGCCCTCGCGCACGCAGCCTATTTCTAATGCACAGTTGGGAGATTCATTACACTTTATCATCAGGGCACCAACACTCAAACTGTACATTGTATGCTGCCAGAAAATACAAACAGATTGTTAGCTCTTCAGGCTATTGATTGGTGGATATATTAATTACAAATAGGTAAAGTATATTAATTTATTCAGTAACTAATGCATTCATTATCAGTTAACTCATTATAGATAAATATATCTCTCTTTGTGATGAGTGATGAAGGTGCTCAGAGAAGCAAAAGTACACAAGACGAGAGGCTCGCAATGAGCGCCGAAGGTCCTCACAGTACAAAAAGCTTTACATTGTGTGTCAAATAGCATTGCCATGGCTTCAAATGTTATTGCCCCATCATTTTTGACGGGCAAGTCGCTAGTAGATAATGATGGTGAAGATCTGAACACAGAGTTAGTGGGCTGTTTCATGTGGCCGCAATGCTGACACTTTGTGTGATGTATCCTGCACTAGTGTTTCAACAGAGAAGTGCTAGAATCTTGCTACTTGGAAGGTGTTAATTCTCTCTCAAATGTGTTTAATCTTTGAGGATTAAAATATGAGAGATCTCTAAAACTGATATTATGGTGCTTGATGAATCTTGTGATAGTGACATCCAAATCAAATGTCTAGTCTAATCAATCCTGTCTACAGTACCTTTCTTTGGTAACACAATACGGCCCCCTGAGGTTGAGGAAACTTGTGTTCTCTTTGCTGGAGGAAGGTTTTTCCCACTGAAGACATCTGGAAGAGACAAGATCAATAGTGGCATGATGTAAAGCATATTTGAGAAAGACTGAGATCTATGGTTCTAGAAATATTAAATCCAAATCCAAATATTTAAATGCAAACCATGATTTTGTCCATGTACAGTAATATAGATCTCTAGTGAGTTGGGACAAAGTGGGCTAGCATAATCAAAGAAGGAATTGGGGTTACAATGGAACTCAAATTGAAATAGGCTTGGACAACTGAGAAGGTTTCTCTGAATTATTCATGTTGTTGTTCATTAAATTAATTGAAGGTGCAATGTCTGATATGTGTTTATGTATTAATTGTGGTTTAAATTATACATGCCACTTTAAGGCTCTATTGGACCCTATGTAATTAAAATCCCCATGTGAGTGGAGTGTTTACGTTTCTTGTCTGGGGAGCAGAGCTTGTATTTTGCTGTACCTTGCAACTGGCTGCATGTGCTTCTCAATATAAATGTGTAATCCTCATCCTCTAAGCTGTCAAAGTGCTACCAGTACGGGAGCTCCTGAATGGAGGGGCCCAGTGCAAAAAAAACTGATATAAGGTTATAGAGAGAGATTTTTTTTTTCATTTGTCCTTGGGGGCTCCTCCTCAGTCTAGCCCAGGCTGATCCCATTCTATCACGTCCTATTCTCCCCAGCCTGCAACCTTCTGAAACCCCCCCCCAAAAAAAAAATTCAATATAATCTGCAAATGTCCTTATTTATATATGCAATTTTTATTACTGCTACAACTGAATCATTTGAAGAGATATAAATATCTGCTTTACAATATAATTTTATAGTGCAAGATGAAAATAGTACACAAGAGGCTTGTGACTTTATATAGATACTTTATAAGCGGGAGAATTATAAAATAACAAATCTCTCCTTCATTTTACAACTTGTATCACTGGCTGATGTACAACAAAAATTTATTTTGCGTTGATGATGATGTTTAAATGTTCTCATAAGCATTGTTTATTCTTAATCTACAAAATATGGGCGATATTCTATTAGCTGCTTGCAAATGCCTCAAACACGTAATTATTGGCTGCGGGTGTTTATTTCTCTAAATGTGTAGATGCGTTCTATTGACTCAAGCCCACAAATTCCCCTTAAGGATGAAGTTGTAAACCCTTCCCACTGACATGACATCCCAAAACCAGAATGATGTTCTGCACACATGGATCTTGTGGTGCTTTCTCTGGTTTGGTTTACATTTTTTCTAGTAAATACTGATTACAAGTGATTTGGTACTGAAATATTGTGAAATAAAATGGGAAGAAATGTAAAAGTCATGTTATGAAATGCTTAGTGACTGTGGGCTCGCCACTAATCAGAGGATTCCAAATATTTTCAACCCACTGGTTTGGATATTATCAGGACTCCCTTGTGATTGATTGCTTATTTTTCACTTTTGTTTGTTTCCAGAGCCTCCAAACTACCTTTTGTTAGAATTCGCCCAAGGCTTGCCAATTATCTTACTTGTCATTCATGGAAACTGTTAATACTTGAATAGGTGGCTATAACAGCCTCTTCCAATATTATTCTTCACCTCCTTCTAAAGCTGGATCTTCTGTTTCACTTGCTCAGCAAGACATTCAAATCTCTGTATTGTTTTGATTTATTCTGCTACCAGCTTTTTTTACAATAATTCTTGCCTCTGTCCTATATTCTTCAATATTATCTATCATTGCTTGTGGCTGCCTTTGGTAACTTCCTTAAAATACCACAAAAGTTGCCATATATGATCTGCACCATCAGTTAGATATTGACTTAGATATTGTCATTTTGGTTTAGCCTTTGAAGCCCTCCCACAACAATCATAAATAATAATGCTGGATTCTATAACTGTTACACATTGTATTATATGTCTAGTTGTAAGTGTTCTGTTTCAAAACAATTATTTTTAATTGCTAAGTTACAGATACAATTCTCCTTTCTCCTCCATTCTATTGCTTTTTTTATCCAATGTACATCTATATATATATATATATATATATATATATATATATATATATATATTGTGATCGTTTGCACCTTGGAAGTGATGACAAGCAAGTGGAGTGTGAGTTCTTGAAAGAACTCCTAATTAGAGCAACTCCCCTTTAAAAGACTGGAAAGCAGGCATGGAAAGGAGGAGGAGGGGCTGACTAGGCCCTAGGCAGTTGTGCTGCTGAGAGGAACAAGCACAGAGAGGAAGGTGATCTGGTGTGGATATACAGTGAAGTTGTGAACTACCCTGTAAAGGATCGCCAAGTGACTGTTACTGGGAGAACGGGGACTACAGCAAGTCGTACGAGCTGGAAGATTGACTTCAGACTCAGGAGGTGAAGTCACAAGGAAGCCACGTAAGTGAAGGGGATTAGTAAAGAATCCCAGGCAGAGTTTTGCCTTAAAGGCCTAGGCACGGTTGGTGCTGAAGTATTATGCCCCAGGGAAGTAGTGAAGATAAAGAGAAGTGAATACAAGTGAGTTTGTGTATGCAAGGGTCCCTGGGGTGAAGCATACGGGAGAGACGGGCGGGCCCTATGCTTCACCCGCAACCGTGTCCCAGAGAAGAGAGCTGTGTCCCAGAGAGGAGCGCTGTGTCCGAGAGAGGAGCGCTGTGTCCGAGAGAGGAGCGCTGTGTCCGAGAGTGGAGCGCTGTGTCCGAGAGTGGAGAGCTGTGTCCGAGAGTGGAGAGCTGTGGCCCCGAGAGGAGAGCTGTGTCCCACAGAGCGAGGAGCTAGAGAGGAGAGCTGTGTCCCACAGAGCGGAGCTGTGACCCACAGAGCGAGGAGCTAGAGAGGAGAGCTGTGTCCCACAGAGCGGAGCTGTGACCCAGAGTGGAGCGGGTCCCAGAGGTTGCTGAAGAGGGCGACTTAATCTCGCTGGGACCCTCACCTGTAAAGAGACTGTTTATTTCCTGGCCACAAGGTGGCACTATCACGAGTCAAAGGGACTATTTGTTTCCTAGCCACAAGCTGGCATTTTCAACCAAGTAAGAGACTGTGTGTTTCCTAGCCACAAGCTGGCATTTTTAACAAGATAAGAGACTGTTGTTTCCTGGCCACTAGGTGGCACTCTCACCAGTCTCCCAAGCTTAAAAGACTGTTGACAAGCTGGCCACCAGGGGGGCAGTTCCCAAGTTAAAGGACTGTTTGTATATACCTGGCCACAAGGTGGCATTCTCCCCCTCGCAGAGACAAAGTAATTTATGTTTCGTTATTTTAAGCAGAGCTACTGCTTCAACTGTTAATTTCCGTTTTGCAAATAAACCAATTTGCTGCATTTGAAGTCGGAGTCAGCCCTTCATTCCAGAAACCACCACTATATGCGGCCATCCTGATCACACTGGTGTCATTTGTGGGATTGAAAAATGTCTGTGATGAAGAAGACAGCCCACCGTGCAGCATAAATATGGAAGAGGCCTTTAAAGCTTTTATAGAAGCCCAGCGGGGGTTGAACAAACAGCAAGCCGAGTTGAACAGAGTGCTGGCTGCTAAGCTTGGTCAGAGCCAGTCAGAAAAGAGAGAAATGATTGCAGAGCATAGCATCCAGGCCGCAAAAGAGGAAGATAAAGGTTTTGGAGAGGTTACTGCAAGATTTAGAGAGGCCACAGAGAAATGGCAGAGACAAATGAGAGAGTCTTTAGAAGCACAGAAAGTGCAGCTGCAGCGATTGAGTTCTACAGAGAACATTGTGGGTTCAAAATCAAGCAGGATTATGAACCCTAATTGCTTTCTAAAGAAAATGACAGCTCAAGATGATGTAGAAACCTACCTCCTGAATTTTGAGAAGATTGCTACCAGGGAAGGTTGGCCTAAACAGCATTGGGCCACAGTCCTGGGTCCATATCTGTGTGGAGAAGCACCGGAAGCGTATGGGTTTTTGCCTGAAGAAATGGCAACCAATAATTGCACCCTGAAAGAGGAGATCCTTGATCGTATAGGAGTACAGAGAGCGCACCCCTGGAATTTTTTTGCCAGACAAGCGTATCGCTACCCAAGAGACATACTTGTCGGGCCAAGTATAAGATACAGTTTCCCTGTTAAGGGAAGGCCAACCAAACCTCACCTAGTAGTAAACAAGGAGAAACCGAGAGTGGAAAAAGCCACCAGTTGCAGTGCCATGAGTGAGACGGCAGGAGCCGCGAGTGAGGCCGCAGAAGGCACCCCAGAGTCCGCAAAGAGGGCGCCGCAGAAGGCTCCCCAGAGCCCGCAGAGTCGGAGAGAGTGCCCGCAGAGTCGGAGAGAGTGCCCGCAGAGTCGGAGAGAGTGCCCGCAGAGTCGGAGAGAGTGCCCGCAGAGTCGGAGAGAGTGCCCGCAGAGTCGGAGAGAGTGCCCGCAGAGTCGGAGAGAGAGCCCGCAGTCGGCCGATCCAGCCAAAGAGGTCGCTGAGAGCCCCAAAGAGGTCGCTGAGAGCCCCAAAGAGGTCGCTGAGAGCCCCAAAAAGCCTGCTGGTGCAGATAGAATGGCCTTAGAGGAGAAACAGCGTTTTGTAAGGCTCCAAAGACAAGCCCACGGTAAAATGAGGCCAGAGTATATCCCTGAATGGCGGAGGAAGCCGACATTCGAGGACTACCCAGTGTCCTACCGGAATGAGAAATTGATGCCTATTTGGGAGCGAAGGATATGTCCCCCAAAGCCTAAGCTGAACGAATCAGTGGTGTGGGAGCGGCCACACAGTGATAAAGAGGAGAACATCTCTCAATTTCGACAGAAGCCCCGACGAATACCACTGTTGACCTTAGACAGTGGGGAAAGTAACAAAGAGGCGTCTAATGGAGACCAGCTAGAAAGTGTTGCTACGCCAGTGTCCGATGTGAACACCTTAGAAAAGACTGTTCCTGTATCAAAACTGGAGCACACGCCACTTAAGGAAGCTGGACAAGCTGCACAGGCAGAAGGATTTGATGACGACTCTGATGAACCAACCGTAGTTCCGCTGGTTGAGTTTGATGCGGCTAAGCAAGCAAAGGAACTTCAGTTGTCTACAAACAAAAATAAACTTGAAACTGAGAATGTTCTAACCCATGAGGTAGAGTTAACTTCAGGAGCATTACCAGCTCTGGAGGAGGCAATCGAAATCTTGTGTGCTGAAGAGACCACTGAAATGTTGTCGGCGGTTCCCCAATTAGAAGAGTCACCTGCAACAACAGATGAAGCTACACCTGTGCCAGAGGAAAGCGACAAGGCAAAGAGGGTGGAAGAACAACAGAAGCCTGTTGATCACATCCTTCAAGCAGTGGCAGAAAGTACAAAGCTGTCTGTAGAAGCAGAAACTGTACATCATGTAGTAGACATTATGGAAACGAATACTGTGGGCTTTGAAATTATTGGCACAATTGAAAATGTGCCACCACTTGACGAAAAACTCCCTGAAATCATCCCTGCTGATGGTAAAGAAGAAGAATTTACATATCTGATGGAGGAGGCAGCAAAGGAACTGCCTGCAGAAAGCATTCATGCTTTCTTCAAGCATCAGCCAAGGCCACCTTGCGAAGGGTATGACTTGCAGCTTATTAAATCAACAAAGTATCAGCCATGCAGTTTGGAACGCAAGTTGGTCATGAGTGATAAAAAAGAAGTCAAAACAAGAGACTCTGCTCCAGCAGAAAAATCTAAAGGGAATGCAAATAATTCCACCCAAGCATCACCGGCTTGTACGGGCGAGGTATTAGAAGGAACTAAAGTTGGAGGAAGTGAGCCTGCCAAGAGTTCTGATGAGCCACCCAGGGCTTGGCACACAGTGGATTCGGAGGACCAGGTGGATAAGCCAGAATCCATTCCGAGGCCTGTAAGTAAAGATGTAGATCCTACTTGTGAAATCCAGCAGGAAATCCCTGTGCCCCTACTGGATTCTCAGACTGTTGAGGAGACCTCTAAATATCCGGTACCAAAACAACATAAAGCAAAGCTTTCCAAGCTGGAAAAGCCCTGTTGGTGCCCCGATGATGGCTCATTTGTTAAGTTGGATGAACATAAGCAAAATAAAGAACTAGAAGTTTGGAAAGAGCGTTTTCTGAAGCACTCCCTGCATAAAGCCAAGCCTGTGATTGAGAGGAAGGTTAACCTAAATATCGTCCGTAAAGGGACGACGGCAGATGGACAGGAGGAGCTAAGGGCAGATGTGGTATCTGTCATGGGGTCTGCTGAAACAACTGATGAGAGAATTCAGAGAAAACCAGTTGAAAAGCTCCCAATTCTTAAAGCAAGGCTGTTCGAGGACAGCGCTACAAAGTTGAGAGATTCACTCCCTCCTGATAAAGGCAACACACATGAAGGAGGCCAACAGACCAGTAAGGAAATGAGAAGATGGATTTACAGGCGGCCACGATCGCAGCCTGCTACCTCAATGCGGACGGCACAGAGCGAGGAGTTCTTGAGTGGTGAGCGACCCTACCGGATGTCCGGCCTCTCGGCATGTCGCCCAACACAGTGTTGTTGAGCTGAGGGGGGGGGGGGGGTGATCGTTTGCTCCTTGGAAGTGATGACAAGCAAGTGGAGTGTGAGTTCTTGTCAGAAGTGAAGGAGTTAACACTTCTGAAAGAACTCCTAATTAGAGCAACTCCCCTTTAAAAGACTGGAAAGCAGGCATGGAAAGGAGGAGGAGGGGCTGACTAGGCCCTAGGCAGCTGTGCTGCTGAGAGGAACAAGCACAGAGAGGAAGGTGATCTGGTGTGGATATACAGTGAAGTTGTGAACTACCCTGTAAAGGATCGCCAAGTGACTGTTACTGGGAGAACGGGGACTACAGCAAGTCGTACGAGCTGGAAGATTGACTTCAGACTCAGGAGGTGAAGTCACAAGGAAGCCACGTAAGTGAAGGGGATTAGTGAAGAATCCCAGGCAGAGTTTTGCCTTAAAGGCCTAGGCACGGTTGGTGCTGAAGTATTATGCCCCAGGGAAGTAGTGAAGATAAAGAGAAGTGAATACAAGTGAGTTTGTGTATGCAAGGGTCCCTGGGGTGAAGCATACGGGAGAGACGGGCGGGCCCTATGCTTCACCCGCAACCGTGTCCCAGAGAAGAGAGCTGTGTCCGAGAGAGGAGCGCTGTGTGCGAGAGAGGAGCGCTGTGTCCGAGAGAGGAGCGCTGTGTCCGAGAGTGGAGCGCTGTGTCCGAGAGTGGAGCGCTGTGTTCGAGAGAGGAGCGCTGTGTCCGAGAGAGGAGCGCTGTGTCCGAGAGAGGAGCGCTGTGTCCGAGAGAGGAGAGCTGTGTCCCACAGAGCGAGGAGCTAGAGAGGAGAGCTGTGTCCCACAGAGCGGAGCTGTGACCCAGAGTGGAGCGGGTCCCAGAGGTTGCTGAAGAGGGCGACTTAATCTCGCTGGGACCCTCACCTGTAAAGAGACTGTTTATTTCCTGGCCACAAGGTGGCACTATCACGAGTCAAAGGGACTATTTGTTTCCTAGCCACAAGCTGGCATTTTCAACCAAGTAAGAGACTGTGTGTTTCCTAGCCACAAGCTGGCATTTTTAACAAGATAAGAGACTGTTGTTTCCTGGCCACTAGGTGGCACTCTCACCAGTCTCCCAAGCTTAAAAGACTGTTGACAAGCTGGCCACCAGGGGGGCAGTTCCCAAGTTAAAGGACTGTTTGTATATACCTGGCCACAAGGTGGCATTCTCCCCCTCGCAGAGACAAAGTAATTTATGTTTCGTTATTTTAAGCAGAGCTACTGCTTCAACTGTTAATTTCCGTTTTGCAAATAAACCAATTTGCTGCATTTGAAGTCGGAGTCAGCCCTTCATTCCAGAAACCACCGCTATATGCGGCCATCCTGATCACAATATATATATACTGTATATATTGTAAACTGGAGCCCCTAAGTGAGGTTGCAAGTTAATTTACTATTCAATTGGCATCTTTTTGCGGTCTTCAAACAGGTTACGAGATACGGTCTTGAAGAAATTGTGATTGTTAAACCTGTAACTTACAGCCTCCAGAAGCCTTTGATCTTTCACTTTTGCAAGAGTTACAAAGGCTAAAATCACAAATCGCTATTCAATTGCTCAATTTCCCCAAGCCCGCAAATGTTTTCACACCCCATAATGGCAAAAGAAGGAGAAAATCCTACGAGTGCTAGAGAGGACCCGCAAGGGGGTTAAACACCTATTCGTAGCTCTGTAAATGCAAATAAAAAATCAATACTGCACTGTAAATGATGGGGAAAGCAATGATAGATATTAGCATTAATTGCACAACAGTCTCAAGTTCACAAATCGGCAGGAAATAAAATGTAATTCTATGTTTCACTTCGGGGTTAAATCAATCTTGGGTATCAATGAGTTAATACATATCAGGCCACCCATATGGACTAGAACAGTATTGGCATTTATTTGTATAATTCTTTATTTTGCAGGTTTGCGAGTCTGATCGCATATTGCACCCTTGAACCAAATTAATTGACAAGTAACCTGCATGTATTACTGACGTAATAATGACTCATTTTCTTTTGGCTGATTGGAAATGGGAGGTTACGGTCTTGCCTAATATATCATGTTCCTGCCCTGAACTGCTACAAACCAGTCCATGGGCTACGGTTTCGGCTTTGGAACAGTAACTTGCGGGCAACACTCCGCAACACACCCACAGACAATTGAATCAGGCCCATAGCCTGCAGTTGGATACTGAAAGAAACTGCAGTCTAAAAGCTATTTTTTTTTCAAGACCCTGAAGGTGTTCACCCAGGAAGGGTAGGGTTCCAGAGAGGCCTGGGACTACACGTGGAGTAAGTACACTGGAAGAAGCCAATATTTTGGGACTGTTCATTTGGTTATTTTATTTGCTCACTAACACTACTTAATAAAAGTAATTAAGCATTTAAAGGCCTCCTGAGTTATCCACTATAGTACTGGAAACTAAGGCACTGAATCCCTAACATGGCAGTTGATCTGTCACAATATATATATCATAGTCTATCATATGTGTGTTAATAGACAAGCAGAAAGAACACTTAACATAACACCAACATACTCTGCATACTAAAGTTAGCATTTGTTTAACTAATAGGTATAGATATGGACAAATAGATAGATAAATATATACATAAATATATGTATTATGTGAACTCATTATTTTAAATTATATATATATATATATATATATAATGAAGATCTGTTCTCCCTTAGCTGACATACTTTTAGGTTTTATAAACAATTGTATAAAATAAGATATCCAGTGTCCACACATGTTGCCTCCCATTGATCCACCCCCATGGACCAATCAGCTGCATATTCTGGATGCACAAATGTTATTGGTTAGTTCTAATCTGGGCAGGGAATTTGAATATGTTCAGCCCACTTACATGTAAATCCTTTGTTCTGTAACTGCATAAATACTGTGCCTGTACCAAATAAAATAAATGCTCTTTTTGGGACATATAGACAATGGTTTGTTTCATTTAGAGGGAAGACTACTGAGCTAAAATGACTTTGCTGCCCATAGCATCTGATGCTCCCCTAGGGAACTGGATTGGAATCTGCTGGGGTTGGATTGGTCACCTTGGCCTTTTCAAGGCCCCTGGAAGAAGCAGATGACACACCGGTTAGGCGGATCCTGTAACCCTGGGCTCCTAAGCTGAAGCAGATGATCCTGATCTGATGGCCGGGCACCACTGAAAAGCTCATTCCTTCTAAAGAAGATTGCCTGCACGAGTTTGGGATTCGGGTAACCAAAGGCAGGAAGTTCTGGAGCTGAATAACCCCCCGCCTCCTGGAATCTTCATATAAATATATATATATGATATATATCCAGGTTATTAATTGTGAGAGGGCCCCTGCCCCGTCTCACCCTTTATTAACCGGTAATTCCCTGCACATGGGTGCTCACGAATTCAGTGCTTGTCAGCAGTGTGTCTCAGCTTGCAGCACTGTCAGCTGTTCTCCAGACACTGCTCTGCCTTCGTTCGTCGTTTTTTCGCTAGTTTTCGGTCACATTCGGTAAGTCTGTCCTCAATTCATTGTGTCATATCATATATGCAGTTTAAAGTAAAAAAATGTGGTTTATTTGCTATGAGGTTTTATGTTTGCTGCCTGGGTATAGTGGTTTTTAGTTCAAATTGGAAAGAAGTGTCGTTTCTCGTGAAGCTCTATGCTGGATTATCCTAAACAAAAGTAAATGCCCACACATCATTCATTATTTGGATGATTTTTTACTTCTGGAAAGTCCCCATAAGCCCTGTTCCAGTCTGCTCAAGGTACTCAATCTATTCGACCACCTTAGAATTCTATACGCCCTTCACAAAACAGAGGGGCCTACTCACAGACTGGAATTCTTAGGTATTATCCTGGACACTCAGCTTATGGAGTCCTCGCTTCCCCAAAACAAACTGATACATTTACAAGAGGTTATTGGAGGGTTTAATCCCTACAGAAGGAACACCATCAAAGACCTTCAGAGCTTGTTAGGTCACCCTACATTTGCTACTAGAGTTTTACCTCAGGGTAGATCCTTCCTGAATCATCTTCGGACGGATTTGGTTCAATGTACAATGAGATTCAACTTGTCATGGATTCACTAGAAGACTTGCAACTTTGGAAACGATTTATTTCCATTTGGAATAGTAGATCGTTTTTTCTCTCGCAACCCACACCCTCCTCTCCTGAAGTTTTGGAATTCACTGGCTCTACTTTTTCAAAGTCCTCTTCCATCATCAGATTATCACTGCATTTTTTGGCCTCAAGCTAAATTCGTTGAATTTACGGATAGAGTAATTTATCCTACCCTGATGGCTACCAAAGCGTGGAAGACTCCGTGGGCTAATCAACCAGTTCGATATGTTACTTCATCTACAAAACGTTCTCTACACTAAAGTCACAGAAATCTCCTGACCCCTTGACCGCATCATTTATTAGAGAACTAGCATTCCAGTCACTTCAAAACAACTTCTTCATCCATCCAATGGAAATGTCGCATTTACCTGATATACCTCATTTTAATCCACAGGATTAATCATCCATACCACCGCAGTCCACCATCATCAAAGTCGCAGACCTCCTTCCTCTAATCCAAACATAGATCGTCTCCTCAATCAAGCTAGGTTGACTATGGAAGATGGACTGGCTTCCAATACTAAAATCACTTATGAAAGAGCTTGGAGTTTGTTTAATTCTTTTCTCGACAATTACCATATTTCTACACCCATAACATTTACTGTATTTTTAACTTTTGCTAGTCACTGTCACGAAGTACTTATACTGCATGTCACTACCATTCGTACCTATCTCACGAGGGTGCAGTTTCATTTAGCTCGTGTTTACCTTATTAAAGAGTCCTTTATTTCTTCTCCACCCATTAAAATTTATTTAAAAGGTTTAACTAGGAATACACCAGCGCAAGAAAGCTCCAGACTTCCTATTACCAGTGACATATTCAAAAGGATTATTATGTGTCTGTCCAGAAACCCGTTGGGTCCTAAAACTTCACTCACAATTCAAGCTGCCGCTTCCTTAGCCTTCTTTGGCTTTCTGCGCCCTAGCGAATTTACTATTTCATCTTCTCAATCACACTTTCTCTCTAAGACGGATGTCACCTTTACCTCTGATTCTTGCACCCTTTGCTTGAATTCCTCTAAGACTAGTAATGCACCAGTCAATATTATGTACTATCCTACTAGCGATTTCACTTGTCCAATTACCACACTTCGTAAATTGCTCCTCACTTTACAGGATAAACCCACACATCATCCTCTACTAAGTATTTCTAGTCAGCCTCTGTCTACAGCCACCTTTAAGCACTATATTCGGATTATCTTAAGTCGTTTAGGTTTGAATCCATTCAAATTTTCAGGGCCTTCATTTCGCATTGGGGCTGCGTCATCAGCTTCTAAAAATGAAACTCCAGCACATATCATCAAAGCCATGAGGCGCTGGAAGTCCCAATGTTATAGTCGCTACATCCCAGATCCTCAAACAGAAATTCGACAGGCCTTTGCTAAAATTAGTAAATAATTGTTTTTTGGCCCTCTTAGCAGGCCTGATAGGGCGTAGCATTTGGGCATACTCAGCTACTGGTTAGAGGGTCCCGAACACAAATCCAGGTTATTACCTGGTAATTGTGAGAGGGCCCCTCCCCCGTCTCACCCTTTATTAACCGGTAATTCCCTGCACATGGGTGCTAACGAATTCAGTGCCACGCCTTCCCGCCCCTCTCTCCTCTTCTCATTCAGCCCTTGGCCCTCTTAGCAGGCCTGATAGGGCGTATCATTTGGGCATACTCAGCTACTGGTGAGAGGGGCCTGAACACACATATATATATATATATATATATATATATATATATTACATCATATTAGAATATGCTTTGCTAAATAGCCTAAAGAAAATACATAATCATTGTAGGCATTAGAACCTAGGAGCTTCACCACCACAGACTACATCCTTTTCTACTGTGCTACCCTGTTGCTGCACTAGCTCTTGGAATATAATCTAGTACGTAGTTACAAATCATATAGCCACTGCCTAAATCAAAGCCTATACACCTAATTCTACATATTTTTCATTCAGTCAGAGGCACTGATAAAGCCTGACTTCTATCATAGTTCCACAAATTCAACATCAATCTTAAAAGCAATATATCTTCTTCCATGTGCTTTTTAACCCTCTATTTATCTCAGTATTCTATTTTAGTGTCACAACCTACTATGATGATGGGATCTAGAGTATCATAGTACTCTTATTCCCAGTAGGTTTAGACCTAAGTTTGGGTGACTCTAGACCTATGGACAGTCCCAGCTTGCTTTGGTAGTGTACCTGGGAGCACCTTAGTAGGGAGTCAGAACGAGCTCCTCTATAAGCATATGCCTCTGGGTCAATAATACATGCTTAGTCAAAGTATGAAAATTAAGAAGAACTTCTTTATTTTTACACAAGTATTTAAACAACTCACAAAACCAGTACAGGGAGTGGCTACCCCCTTGTCCAACCCTCATCTTCCTCTTGGCCAATGGGGTAATCTCCAGAGTAACTTGATTACCTCTGGCCAATGGACTAGAGGTAAGCTCTGGGAACTTCCAGACCCCTCCCCTGGGCCGCCCACTAGGTGTGGCTACCTAATTTAGTTGGTCTCTGGCTCTCAAGGGAGAAACATATATGTGCTCCTGTACTATGACCCTGATATTGGGCTGAAGACCCCATGGGGTTAAGGTGCCTCAATGTCTGTACAGACCCTTTTGTTCTGGCCTTGCTATTACTTCAAGTGTTTACTTTAGGTGATAGCTGGAACGCAGATGGGTGATCTACTCAGGTTACTATCTGTATCAGACCCAATATGGATACTGCACACAACATGGCTCCCACATTACAATACAATATATTTACAGATAATACCACTACATTTTATAATCCACATGTTATGAGTTGAGGCAGTACTTCCCACGTCAGTCCACTTAATGCGTTATGACGACTTTATTAGTGGTGACGTGGTAAACTGCCTCTTCTCTGAATGCATAACAATAACAGTGGGACTCTGAACCGAATATATAACATTATAACAGTGGCTCTGGGAGCCCCAAAACCTTCGGTTAAATAACATGTGGCAGATAACAGTTCCAATCCAAGATGGCCCCTGGCTGATTCATGACATTTAGCATCTCTGTTAGAGCTCTGTGTAGCTTTATACTGATACCTATTTCTGTTCTTGTCTGTCCTTTTGGCATCCCCAGAAGTTGTTTCAAAGAATGGGTAGGTTGAACTGCAAGACAGGTGTAAAACATGCTGCTTAATAGGAAAACTATGTACACTATATATATATATATATATATATATATATATATATATAAACTAGCACTATATATATATATATATATATATATATATATAAACTAGCATCTTCTGTCTGTTTGTGCGCCCTCTCTCTGTATATCCTTTCTCTCTCTCTCTGCGCCTTCTCCATCTCTCTGTGCTCATTCTCTCTCTCTCTCCCTCCCTTCTTCTATCTCTCCCTCCCTTCCTCTCTCTCTCTCTGTCTTTCCCTCTAATACTTTATCTCCCTCCCCCTCCTTCCTTCTCCTTCCCTCCTTTTCTCTCCCTCCCTCTCCTTCTATCCTTCCCTCCTCTCTCCCTCTCCCCCTTTGTTGCCCATTTCAGGCCTTGCATTGTGTCTTCTGTCTTTGTGCGCCCTCTCTCTGTGTACCCTCTCTCGCTACATCCTCTACCTCTCTCTGTGCTCACTCTCTCTTTCCTCTCTCTCTGTGCTTCTAACTTTCTATCTCTCCCTCCCTCCTTCTTTCTACCCTTCCCTCTCCTTCTCACTTACTCTCCCTTTTTCTCTCCTTCTCACTCTCTGTCTCTCTCTAATTCTCACACTTTCTTCCCCCCCTTCCCCCCCGCTTCCTTCTCTCTCCCTCCCTCTCCCCTTCGGCACCCATTGCAGGACTCGCAATGCACTGTGCGCATGCACAACAAACAACTTACACAAAAACTTACAGCACGACAACTATATTAGTTATATAATGTAGTCTCTAGAATTGTTTAATTGCTAGCAGCAAGCTGTACAAACTGCCCATAAAAGTGTGTTTACTTATTAACATAAGTGCTTTACATTACAAGACATTTATATACAGAAAACGACACTTGAAACTCAAATGGACATAAAACTCACCAAAACTGCAGTGTCATCAGGTACATGAAATTATGTGGGTATCCTGTCATTTTTATTTATTAATTGTATACTCCTAAATCCCCCCCCCCCCCCCCGCCCCTTCTATACGCATCTGCATTTATAATGATGGTGAAGACCTGAACACATAGCCAGTGGGCTGTTTCATGTGGCTGTAATGCTGACATTTTGTGTGATTTATCCTGCACTAGTGTTTCAGCAGCGAAGTGCTGGAATGTATGCTACTTGATAGGTTTCAATTCTCTCTCAAATGTGTTTAATCTTTGAGGATTAAAATATGAGGGATCTCTAAACTGATATTATGGTGCTTAATGAATTTTGTGATTGTGACATCCAAATCAAATGTCTAGTCTAATCAATCCTGTCTACAGTACCTTTCATTGGTAATACAATATGGCCCCCTGAGGTTGGGGAAACTTTTGTTCTCTTTGCCGGAGGAAGGTTTTTCACACTGAAGACATCTGGAAGAAGAGGCAAGATGATTAGTGCCATGATGTAAAGCATATTGGAGAAAGACTGAGATCTATGGATTTCTAGAAATATTACATTCAACATATAAATGCAAACCATATATATGAAAGCCATATAGTTACATAGTGATTTAGGTTTAAAAAAGATTATTAGTCCATCAAGTTGAACCTTTTAAGATCTCCTCTGATCTGCAATATGTATATTAGTTATTTATTGATCCAGGAAGGCAAACAGAAAAAAACCCCAGTGAAACATAGCCAATTGTCTTAAAACGGGAATAAAAGGAATTATTTCCTAAACCCCAGATACTGGTGATCAGATTCCTCCCTGGATCAATACTCTGGATCTAAATATCCAGGATAAGCCTAAATGCCCTTTTTAATCAAATATATATAGTCCCTTTTTAAAGTTATCTATCAAATCTGCTGTCACCACCTCCTTTGATAGAAAATTCAACAGATTAACCACCCTTACTGTGAAGAACCCTTTTCTTTCTTTAAGGTGGAATCTTTTTACTTTTTAATCTCAAAGGATGTCCTCTTGTCAGTCCATTCCCCTTATTAGTTTTGTTGCCCTTCTCTGTACTTTTTCCAGCTCTAAAATGTTATTGTTATGAAGTGGTGCCCAAAACTGTACTCCATATTCCAAATGAGGGCATACTAGAGATTTGTATAGTGACAGAATTATATTTGCTTCCTTTGCTTATATACCCTTCTTAATACATGCTAATACTTGATTTGCCTTTGCAGCTGCTGCTTGGCATTAAGAACTGTTACCTAGGTGGTTGTCCACAAGTACTCCTAAATCCCTTTCAATATCTGATACCCCTAGATTTTCTCCATTAAGATTATAAATTGCATGGCTATTTTTTCTTCCCATATGCATAACTAAATTTATTTGTATTAAATCTCATCCGCCATTTAGATGTCCATTTCTCTAATTATGTAAATCCCTTTGGAGGGAAAGTACATCCTTATCTGATTTAATTACCTTGCTCAATTTAGTGTCATCAGCAAACGTGGAGACACTACTTTACAGTCCTACTTCTAAGTCATTAATAAATAAGTTAAAAAGGAGAGGATCTAATACTGAACCCGAGGAACCCTCTTACCACATTAGTCCAATCTGAGTATGTTCCATTTACCACAACCCTTTGCTTCCTGTCTTTTAGTCAGTTCTCAATCCATGAGCAGATATTTACTGCAATTTCTGTATCCCTTAGTTTGCACAATAGTCTTCCACATGGCACTATATCAAAAGCCTTTGCAAAATCCAAAAATACTACATCCACTGAGTTGCCTTGATCCAGGTTCCTACTAACCTCCTCATAGAAACTAATTAGATTTGTTTGACATGACCTATCCCTCATAAATCCGTGCTGTGTCCTACTTATAATCCTGTTCAAATAGACATATTCTTGTATAGTATCCCTTATTAACCGTTCTAAAAGAGTTCCCACTACAGAAGTTAGGCTCACTGGTCTATTATTCCCTGGATTTGCTCTTGCTCCCTTCTTGAATGTAGGTATCACCTTGGCTTTTCACCAGTCATCTGGATCGACTGTGTTGCGTGAATCTTAAAAAAATAGATATAATTGTTTGGCTATTACAGAACCCAGTTCCCTCAGTACCCTTGGATGTATACCATCAGAACATGGGGCTTTATTAACATTTATTTTTTCCAACCTCTTTTGGATTTCTTCCTGTGTTAACTAATTATTTGGTGAAGATAATGCGGGCTCATTATGGTATGGTACCTCCCTTGTATATACCAAAGAAAAGAACCTATTAAGCTCATCTGCTGTTTCCCGGTCACTTATTATCAGATGGTCTGATTCACATTGTAATGTTCCTGTAGTTTCTTATAGATCTTTAGTGAGTTTGAACAAAGTGGGCTAAAGAAGGAATTGGGGTTACAGTGGAACTGGAATTGAAATAGGCTTGGACAACTGAGAAGGTTTCTTTGAATTTATTTTGTTGTTCATTATATTCATAAAAGGTGCAATGTCTGATAGGAGCATGATTGCATGATGCATGATTGCAAATTGTAATTTTAACTATACATGCCACTTTAAGACTCTATTGGACCCTATTTTATTAAAATCTCCATGCAAGTGGAATGTTTACTTGTCTTGTCTGCGGGAGCAGAGTTTGCATTTTGCTGTACCTTACAAATGGTTGCATGTGCATTTCTATATAAAGGTGTACCCCTCGGCCTCTAAGCTGTTAAATAGCTACCAGGAAGGCCCTGGTGCAAAGAATTATATATGTTTATAGAGATAGAGAAATATTTTTTTAAATGTAACATTTTTTAATTTGCCCTTGGGGGCTCCTCCTCAGTCTAGCCCAGCCTGATCCCACTCCATCACGTCCTGATCCCCCCAGCCTGGAACCTTCTGAAATCCTCTAAACTTGGCCCCTCCTTTTTGTTGATGATGATGTTTAAATGTTCTCATAAGCATTGTTTATTTGTAATCTACAAAATATGGGCCATATTATATTACCTGCTTGCCTCAAACCCTTAATTTTTGGCTGCTGGTTTTTTTTTCTCCAAATGTTTCAATGCATTTTATTGCCTCAAGCCCACAAATTCCACCTTAAGGCTGAACTTGTAAACATTTACTGACCTCAAAAGATTTATGGGGGTGTGAATACATGCCGCTCGCATTGTAAAGTCAATCCCTCAATTAAAGTGTGCGCCATAGCCCTTGGAGACAGAAAATGGCTTAAGGGATCAATGATTGAAAGAGATATAATAAATCAGCGAGTTTCACCCCCACGTGTTGACCGCCACTTCATTACTCACCTGCAAAGAAAAAGGCATACACAAATATCCATTACAGTAATAAATACATTATAAATATACCCCTAACTACAATACATTTCCCCCTATCTAGACATCACCCCCTATCTATATCTAACCCCCATCTATACTTAACCCCCTGTCTAGACATTACCCCCTTATCTATACTTAATCTCCTATTTAAACATCCCCCCCTATCTATACAATACCCCCTAAATCAAAGCTAAAATAGAATAAATAAAACCACTTACCTTTTGCAGATGTCCCTTCTGATCGCACCCTTATGTATCGTTTTTCCAGGGGCCGAACCGGAGAACAGATGAAGATGGACGGAGACATGTTGAAAAGGTAAGTTTAATCCTGTATTTGTACTATTTTTTTATTATATGTAATGATTACCTTTTTACTAATCTGATGTTTCTTTTTTTCCTACGGGGTGCAATCAGAAGGGACATCTGCAAATATAAGTGGTTTTATTTATTCTATTTTAGCTTAGATTTAGGGGGTATTGTATAGATAGGGGGTGATGTTTAGATAGGAGGTTAAGTATAGATAGGGGGTGATATCTATATAGGCGGTTAGGTATAGATAGGGGGTGATGTCCAGATAGGGGGGAAATGTATTGTAGTTAGGGGTATATTTATAATGTATTTATTACTGTAATGTTATGGATATTTGTGTATGCCTTTATCTTTGCAGGTGTGTAACTATTTTTTTTATTTTATGTAGTAGCGGGTGGGTGGGTTTGTGATGTTTTTTTTTTTTTGTGAGGGGGGGTTGTAAAGTCCTTTTTTGTGTACATTAGGTTTTTTATTTTATGTACCTTAGGTTTTTTCTATTTTATGTAACACAGGTGTTTTTTATTTTGTGTAATTAGTAGGGTGGGGGTTTAATAAAGAGTTAGGTAGGTAGTGTTAGGTAGGTAGGGGTTAATAGGTTTGGGTAGAGGGGGGTTAGTTTAGATTTAGTGGTTTGTTGTTGGGGAGAATTGTGTAGTGTAGTGTTTGTGTTTAGTGTCATATGGGTGCTGGAGGACCCTCATGGCACTTATGAGGTTAATAATAGGCTTCTCATTGTCCTATTTAGGTCTTCATAGACCCTTATGGGACTGATTGGGTTAAATAGAGGCTTACAGGGGCCTGTATAGACCCCATAAGGAATGGGGTTAGATGGATGCTTATGGGGTTCTGTGTAGACCCTCATAAGTGATGGGATTAAATAGGGCTAGATGGGGTTAAATAGGCTTAGTTATGGTTATTAGGTCCAGATAGGTTTAAATAGGCTCAGTTAGGGTTAGATTGGCCCAGTAAGGGTTAGATAAGGTTTAGTATGGGTTAATGGGGTATAGTTAGGGTGAAGGGGTTAATGGGGTATAGTTAGGGTTAATAGTGTAGTGTAGTGCTTAGACTTTGTCATGAGGGTCCTGGAGGACACTCATGGCACTTGTAGGGTTAACCTAGGGGTTAATAGTGTCCTATAGGGGTCTATATAGACCCCTATTGGATTGAGGGGGTTAATTATAGTCTTATGAGGCTCTGTATAGAGCCCCATGAGTTATAGGGTTAAGTAAGGGCTTCTGTGGGTCTGTATTGACCCCCATGATTGACAGGGTAATTTTAGGGCTTATGGGGGTCTGTATTGACCCCAATGAGTGAGGTTTTTTTTTTAGTCTCGTTGGGCTCTGTAAGTCCAAAGAGAGAGGAACTCCGCTAATAACATTGTACTTCGAATTGAACTTGTTAGAAAGGAGAAATACAATCCAGCCAGAGAGCAGGCCACCACGATTAAAATAGTTGCAGGCACAAATTATAAAAATTATTCAGATTCAGATAGAAAACTGTGGCAGTACCAACAAAAACAGTACCATATTGCTAGCCAAGTTAACGGAGAGATCTGACTTTCGCAAGCCAGCTAAAAATCTAATCATTGCCTTCCTGGAGAAAGATCCCAAAAATAGGCCATACTCAAAAAGAACATTTGAGAAAAGAGATTACTGTATATACTCGAGTATAAGTCAAACCGAATATAAGCTGAGGCACCTAATTTACCACAAAAAAAACGTGAAAACGTATTGACTCGCGTATAAGCCTAGGGTGGGAAATGCAGCAGCTACTAATAAATTTCTAAATAAAAATAGATACCAATAAAATTACATTAATTGAGGCATCAGTAGGCTAAATGTTTTTGAATATTTATTTTAAAAAAATACAGTAAACTAGCTGTGTAAGTGGAAAATAGGGTCAACAAAAACATATCATGAGCCCTAAGACCCCCTCATCCTCCTCCTTTCCCCCCTCATCCTCCTCCTTTCCCCCCGCATCCTCCTCTTCCCCTCTCCCCCTCCTCTTCCCCTCCTCCTCTTCCCCCCTCATCCTCATATTCCTCCCTCCTTATCCTCCCTCCTTCCCCCCTCTCACCTATTCTCTGTGGCCTCCGATCAGCTCCTGCTGCTGATCGGAGCCCTGCAGCGTGTCTTATGCCTTTCTCTGGAACCAGCATATGCTAATGACGTGACGCTCTTGTGACGTCACGTCATTAGCATATGCCGGTTCCAGAGATAGGCATAAGATGAACTGCAGGGCTCCGATCAGTAGCAGGAGCTGATCGGAGGCTACATTGAAGAGGTGAGAGGGGGGAAGGAGAAGGAGGAAGGGGAAGGAGGAATGAGGAAGAGGGAAGGAGGAGGAGGATGGGGAAGAGGACTATGTGGAGGAGGAAGGAAGAGGAATGGTGTGCTGAGGGGACCCTCACTCGAGTATAAGCCGAGGGGGGCTTTTTCAGCATAAAAAAATGTTCTGAAAAAGTCGACTTATACTCGAGTATATACAGTACTTTAGATGAAGTAGAGATAACAGTTTACTCCCTAAAGATTAATAAAGCTCCGGGCCAGGTGGCTTTCCGACAAGCTATTAAAAAATTGCTTTTGAAACATCTGTCTAGCTGTTTGACAGATGTATTTAACAAAATAAAGGTATCTGGAGTGGCTCCAAAAGAAATGCTGAAGGCCGCCATTGAAAACTATACCCAAAGAGGGTAAAGATGAGTCGGTTTGTGCCAACTATAGACCAATTTCTCTCTTAAATAACGACACAAAAAATGTATGTGAAAATATTTCTCAACAGGCTGAATCCCCTTATTACTCAGTTGGTAAAGCAGGATCAGACTGGTTTTACACAAAAAAGACAGGGACTGAACAACATACGCACAATGATCAATTTATTTGATTTTGTAAAAACAAGAAATCTCCCAACTGTTGCGGTCGCTGAAGATGCTGAGAAAGCGTTCGACTGCATCAACTGGAATTTTATTGAAGCTACCTTGGAGGCATTCGATTTTGGAAGTGAAGCTACCAAAGCTATTATGGCTCTTTACTCAAAAGTATCAGCTTTTGTTCAGGGGATATGATACAGATATTCCTTGTTTGAGATAAAAAAAACGGGACTAGACAGGGCTGCCCAATGTTCCCGGTGATTTTCGTTCTCTGTATCATAGTTACATAGTAATTTAGGTTAAAAAAAGACTTTAGTCCATCAAGTTCAACCTTTTTAGATCTCCTCTGATCTGCAATACGCAGATTTATTGTTAATTGATCCAGAGTAAGGCAAACATTAAAAAAACAGTGAAACTTTGCCAATTGTCTCAACAGGGAAAAAAGTATAAAAATCCTTTCTGACCCCAGATACTGGCGATCGGATTCATCTCTGGATCAATACTCCCTCTCTATTTATCCAAGATAGCCCTTAATGCCATTTTTATTTAAAAATATATCCAATCCCTTTTTAGAGTTATCTATCGAATCCGCTATCACCACCTCCTTTGGTAGATAATTCCACAGATTAACCACCCTTACTGTGAAGAACCCTTTTCTTTCTTTGAGGTGGAATCTTTTTACTTCTAACCTCAAGGGGTGTTCTTGAAAACCTCTTGGTATAACCAATTCCCTTGACAAAGCCTTGTATTGATCCTGGATATATTTATATAAGGTAATCATGTCCCCTTTTAGCTGCCTTTTTTCTATAGTACATAAGTTTCATTTTGTTAGTCTTTCTTCATAACTTAGCCCCTCCATTCCCTTTATTAGCTTTGTTGCCCTTCTCTGTACTTTTTCCAGCTCTAAAATGTTTTTTTTTTACGTAGTGGTGCCCAAAATTGTACTCCATATTCCAAATGAGGGTGTACTGGGGATTTGTATAGTGGGAGCATTACATTTGCTTCCCTTGATTCTATACCCTTCTTAATACATGCTAATATTTTACTTGTCTTTGCAGATGCTGCTTGGCATTGAGCACTGTTACCTAGGGGGTTCTCCACACATACTCCCAAATCCCTTTCAATATCTGATACCCCTAGATTTGTTTCATTAACTTTATAAATTACATGGCTATTTTTCCTTCCCGGATGCATAACTTTACATTTATTTGTATTGAATCTCATCTGCCACTTAGATGCCCACTCCTCTAATTTATGCAAATTTGGAGGGAAAGTACATCATTTTCTGATTTAATTACCTTGAACAACTTTGTGTCATCAGCAAAAATGGAGACACCATACTCCAATCCCACTTCCAAGTCATTAATAAATATGTTAAAAATGAGGGGACCTAATACTGAGCCCTGAGGAACCCCACTTACCACATTAGTCCAATCGGAGTATGTTTCATTTACAACAACCCTTTGCTTCCTGTTGTCATGGCTCACTTGGCAGTCATCTGGGACTTGGACAGATGTCTGTCACAGACTGTTGACACAAGAGACGATACCTGGGGGGTTGGGGATCCTAGACCCCCTGTTATACTGTTATAAGGTTATATTGTTATTTTGTGGTCTAGGGGATAAAGTATTATAAGTTTACCCCTTAGCATATTCCCATTCCTTCCATGTTTAGGCTCATTGTAATGGGTATCCTGTGAGGGATCTAATGGGATATATTGGTTATATGTGGGTGAAACATTGTGTGTTATATTTGTAAATATGAATGTATGTTATTATATTAGTATGTTATTATATTGTAGAGGGGAAGCCGTTGAATACAGCCAAGCCTCCTTTATTCCCAAAGGCCTGTTAATCCCATTAGCTAAGTGTCCAGCAGAGTACTAACAATGGGGAGCTCACAGCTGGAGAGCAGACAGGCAGGCACCCAGAAACAATGGGATGGCCTGAGGCTTCTCAGCCTTCACAGCATGGGCACAGGAGAGCCAAGGCATGCTTTGCCCTGGAGATTCAGAGCCCAAATGAATTAGTTGGCCTCGCCTAGTGGGCAGACCTGGGAGGGGACTATTGGTTCACACACAGTTCCCCTTCATGATTGGCCAGAGGTCATTTGGGGCTGGCTAACAGTAGCCACTTCTCCCATTCTTGTGTGTTGCGATTAAATATGCTGTTCTGAAATAAAACATGTTTCATAATTTTCATCAAAACTTTGTGTGCAGGTGTATTATTGACCCAGGGGCATATGCTGATAGAGGAGATCATTCTGACTCCCTTCCAGGTTTCCCAGCGCACACTACCTTAGGCTGGGACATATGTTCTTGCACCTACAAAGAATGTCCATTGGTCTGAGTCACCCAAATCTTAGGTCTAAAACCTACAGGAGATAAGAGGACTAGGATCCTCTATACTCCATCATCATTGTAGGTTGTGACACCTGTCTTTTAGCCAGCTCTCAATCAGCTCTCCCATGTGGCACTGTATCAAAAGCCTTTGCAAAATCCAAATAGACTACATCCACTGAGTTGCCTTGATCCAGGTTCCTACTAACCTCCTCATAGAATTAATTAGGTTTGTTTGACATGACCTATCCTTCATAAATCCATGTTGGCTCCTACTTATAATCCTGTTTGAATAGACATATTCCTATATATTATCCCTTAATAACCCTTCTAAAAGCTTTCAAAGTATAAAATCCTTAGCTAACACCATAAGAGGAAATGAGGACATTAAGGGAATAGAAATTGGAAGTTTAACTTCCAAGATCTCCCTTTTTGCAGATGACGTGGTAGTCACGATGACAAACCCGACTATAAGCCTTATTAAATTCCAGCCTCGTAGATAAGAGGCTTCTACTTAAACCCTACGTACTGCAAAATTCTCAAAGTTACGACGCTATTAAATTAGCCCTGCTGTGAGCAACGTGTGAGCTACGCAGCAGGGCCGTCCGTATGAACACTGCAAAAAATTACGAGGAGTGACAGCCCAAATCCCTTTCAATATGGGGGTATTGTATTTTATTTGTATTGTATGTATTGTAATGTATTGTATTGCATGTAATGTATTGGATGTATTGTAATATATTGTATTGTATTGTGGATGTCTTTCCTTTTCAGGTGTGTAATTTTTTTCTGTAGGGGGAAGGGTTGTAATGTTTTTTTTTTTTTTCTGTAATGTTCCTTTTTTATTTTTTGTGACAGTTTTTTTTATTTTCTGTAATGTAGATTTTTTTTGTAAGGTAGGTTTTTTATTTTTTGTGACTTAGGTTTTATATTTTCTGTAAGGTAGGTTTTTTTTCTTTCATTAGAGTGGTTGGGGGGTTTATTAGGGAGTAGGTAGGTAGTGTAAGTGTTAATAGATTAGTGTAGAGGGGGGTTAGTTTAGATGTAATGGTTTATTGGGGGTTATAGTGTAGTGTTTGTAGTTAGTGTCATGATGGTCCTTGAGGACCGTCATGGCACTTATGTGGTTAATGTTAGGGTTTTAACAGCCCCATAAAGGTCATAATATACCCTTATGGGACTGATGGGGTTAAATAGAGGCTTCAGGACCCTCATGACAAAGTCTAAGCACTACACTACACTATTAACCCTAACTATACCCCATTAACCCTAACTATACACCATTAACCCATACTAAACCCTATTTAACCCTAACTGGGCCTATCTAACCCTTACTGGGCCAATCTAACCCTAATTGGGCCTATTTACACCTATCTAGACCTAATAACCCTAACAGGGCCTATGTAACCCCATCTAGCCCTATTTAATCCCATCACTTATGAGAGTCTATACAGACTCCCGTAAGCTTCTATTTAACCCAATCAATCCCATAAGGGTCTATGAAGACCCTCATAGGACCAATCTACCGAACACTACCTACCTAACCCCTTATTAAACCCCCCACCATACTTATTACACAAAATAAAAAACACCTACCGTATATACTCGAGTATAAGCCGAGGCACTAATTTTACCACAAAATACTGGGTAAAATGAGTGACTCGAGTATAAGCCGAGGGTGGGAAATGTGCTGCCCCCTGTGTCCCCCTCTCTCTCTCCGTGTCTCTTCTCCCCTCTCCCTTCCCTGTGTCTCTTCTCCCCTCTCCCTTCCCTGTGTCTCCTCTCCCCTCTCCCTTCCCTGTGTCTCTTCTCCCCTCTCCCTTCCCTGTGTCTCTTCTCCCCTCTCCCTTCCCTGTGTCTCTTCTCCCCTCTCCCTTCCCTGTGTCTCTTCTCCCCTCTCCCTTCCCTGTGTCTCTTCTCCCCTCTCCCTTCCCTGTGTCTCTTCTCCCCTCTCCCTTCCCTGTGTCTCTTCCCCCCTCCCTGATCACCCTCCTCAACCCCACTCCTCAACCTCCCTCCTCATCCTCAACCTCCCTCCTCAACCTCCCTCCTCATCCTCAACCTCCCTCCTCATCCTCTCTCCTCAACCCCCCATCCTCAACCCCCTCCTCAACCTCCATCCTCAACCGCCCCATCCTCATCCTCCCTCCTCAACCCCCCATCCTCATCCTCAACCCCCCTCCTCAACCCCCCATCCTCATCCTCTCTCTGCCACCCCCCTTCTCAACCCCTCCTCCTCATCCTCAACCTCCCTCCTCATCCTCCCTCCTCAACCTCCCTCCTCAACCCCCCTCCTCAACCTTCCTCCTCAACCCCCCCATCCTCAACCCCTCCTCCTCATCCTCAACCTCCCTCCTCAACCGCCCCATCCTGAACCTCCCTCCTAAAGCCCCCCATCCTCATCCTCCCTCCTCAACCCCCCATCCTCATCCTCAACCCCCTCCTTAACCCCCCCATCCTCATCCTCTCTCCGCCACCCCCCTCATCCTCATCCTCAACCTCCCTCCTCATCATCAACCTCCCTCCTCATCCTCCCTCCTCAACCTCCCTCCTCATCCTCCCTCCTCAACCTCCCTCCTCAACCTCCCTCCTCAACCCCCCCATCCTCAACCCCCCCATCCTCAACCCCCCCATCCTCAACCCCCATCCTCATCCACAACCCCCCATCCTCAACCTCCCTCTTCAACCTCAACCCCCCTCAACCCCCTATTCAACCTCAACCCCCCTCAACCCCAACCCACCTCCTCAACCTCCCTCCTCTACCCCCCATCCTCAACCCCCTCCTCAACCTTCCTCCTCAACCCCTATCCTCAACCCCCCCATCCTCAACCTCCCTCCTCAACCTGAACCCCCCTCAACCTCCCTCCTCAACCTCAACCCCCCTCAAACCCAACCGACCTTCGCAACCTCAACCCCAACCCCCCTCCTCAACCCCCCATCCTCATCCTCAACCCCATCCTCAACCGGTAAAACTCCAGTTTAGGTGCGTAAATTATTTGTTGTTATTTTCAACATATTCTAAGCATTGAAAGCTCTGTATTGTAACAAAACTAACCTGTGCACACACCCCTGTCCTCTCCTCACCCTGTCCTGTGTATACCCCAGCTCTCTCACATCCTGTCCTGTGCACACACTCCTGTCCTCTCCTCACCCTGTCCTGTGTATACCCCCAGTTCTCTCACATCCTATCCTGTGCACACACCCCTGTCCTCTCCTCAGCGTGTGTATACCCCCAGCTATCTCACATTCTATCCGGTGCACACCCCAGTCGTGTCTCTCTCATCCGGGCCTGTGTAACTTAACCTCTCAGCATCAGAACCAGATTGGAAAACAACAACAAACCCTCTAAATAATTTACGCACCTAAACTGGAGTTTTACCCCTCAACCTCCCTCCTCAACCTCAACCCCCCTCAACCCCAACCCACCATCTCAACCTCAACCCCCCTCAACCTCCCACCTCAACCCCCCTAAACCTCCCCCCTCAACCCACCTCATCAACCTCCCCCCTCAATCCCCCTCAACCCCAACCTAAACCCCCCTCAACCCCCCTCCTCCACCTAAACCCCCCTAAATACCTCCCCCTTCACTTACCTGCTTGTGCTCCAGCCTCCGCTCCTTGACCCGGCGCGCATGTGACATGTGACGTCACATGTGCGCCGGCTCCAGGTCAAGGAGCGGAGTCTGGAGAACAAGCAGGTAAGTGAGAGGAGAGGGGGGAGGTATTTAGGGGGGTTTAGGTGGAGGAGGGGGGTTGAGGGGGGTTTAGGTTGAGGAGGGGGGAGGGAAAGAGACACGGACGGGTTAGAGACACACACGGGGGGGTTAGAGACACAGGGGGTTAGAGAGACACGGGGGGGGGGGTTAGAGAGACACGGGGGGGGGGGGTTAGAGAGACACAGGGGGTAGAGAGACATGGGGGGGGGGGGGGGGGAGTGACTCGAGTATAAGCCGAGGGGAGGCTTTTTTGCCTTTAAAAAAGGGCTGAAAAACTCGGCTTATACTCGAGTATATACAGTATGTTACCAAAAATAAAAAACCTAAAGTACATTAAAAAAAAACTAAGGTGCACAATAAAAGGACATAACAGAACCCTGACTACAAAAAAAGATAAAACATCACAAACCCCCCCCCCCCCCCGACACTACATAAAATAAAAAAATAATCACACACCTGCAAAGAAAAAGTCATGCACAAATATCCATAACATTACAGTAATAAATTATGAATATATCACTAACTACAATACATGTCCCCCTATCAAGACATCACCCCCTTATCTATACCTAACCCCCTATCTATACTTAACCCCTATCTAAACATTACCCCTTATCTATATTTAACCTCCTATCTAAACATCACTCCCTATCTATACAATACCCCCTAAATCTAAGCTAAAATAGAATAAATAAAACCATTTACCTTTGCAGATGTCCCTTCTGATCGCACCCCCTAGAAAAAAAAGAAACATCAGATTAGTATAAAGTTAAACATTACATATAACAAATAAATAGTACAAATACAGTATTAAACTTACCTTTCAAGCATGTCCCCATCCATCTTCATCTGTTCTCCGGTTAGGCCCCTGGAAAAAAGATACATACCTATGGACCCCTGCAGCAAGTGGTTAATGCGGGTCACTTCAGGGGTCCCGATGGGGACCTCCAGCATAGAGGGGGGTTAATATTAGGTGCCGGGGTTACTTGGAGTACCCCCCACGGCACAGATTGTATGTAGGACTGCCGTGGAGGTCCCATTCAGGACCCCCGCAGCAATTGATGAGGTGGGGGAGCCTGTGAGATCATCTCGCAGGCTGTCACTCCTCATGCACTTTTTCTCCATATTGACACAGACAGCCATGCTGCGTAGCTCATTCGTTGCTCGCAGCAGGGCTAATTAATAGCGTTGTAACTTTTCAGAATTTGAATCACGTAGAGCTTCAGTACAAACCTCATATTTACGAGGCTAGAATTTAATATGGCTATTTTGAGGATGTAATGAAGATTAATAAGGTCCCCAGCTCTTTCTGGCTCCATTTTAGCACCTTGCGACAGTGTGCAACTCAGAGTATAGTCAACTGACAAGGTTTGATTTCACCAGATGGGAAAATTAATTTCCCATTGTGGAAATATCTTAGAGGAGGCGAGAAATAAAAATAAATCTCCTGGGATGTGCAAATGGAATAGAGATTTTGGGGAAAAATAGGAAGCAAAAACATGGTTTGATGTCAACTTATTAACGGAAAAAAGTATTAGGTGTAGCTCATTGAGAGAAACGCATTTTAAAGTGCAGAATAGATGATATAGAGTACCGGTGGTACTAAATAAAATAAACACAAGTATGCACCTCATGTGGTGGTCATGTGAGAAGATTCAATTTTTCAGAAAAATGTGCATAAAACACCTATCAAGAATTATAAATAGAGAAATGAAGTTAGCACCTGAATCAATCCTCACTCATATTTTTTTTGGAGGAGATTGAATATAAATATACAGATATTTTAATATATATTCTTCTAGTTACAAAATGGCTGATGAAATGGAGAGTAGGATCATTCCCTACCTGGAATGAAATCAGAACTATTGTAGCCCGCAATAAGCAACTGGAAGTTCACTATGCCTTAGCAAATGGAAATCCTAGAAATAGAATCTTGCTCAAGTGGTCTCCATGCGATAGATATATCGAAACCGAGACATGGTGAAACCGAGACATGGAAGAAGAACCCTCTCTGTACCTTAAAGTTGTGTGTAATGTAATGTTTCTTTCTTTGTGTTTTGTTTTGTATTTTGTAAGATTGGAATAAACTTTGAAAAAATAAAGAAAGAAAGAAAAAAGAAAGAAAAAAAAAAAAAATAATTTGTTACAAACAGGGAAACTTAGATATACATTTAATAGATATATTTGTATCCTAATCTTACTCCTTCTGTGCCAATAATATTAAACATTGTTTCGTTCATATAGAGGTATCTTTCTTTTTTAAAGCTAGCATATAAATACAGACACGTGTATAGTGCTAAGCAAATCTTACTTACATTTAGGCTGATACAGTATATACCAGCAAATGTCATATATATCACAAGTCTAAAAAAAAAGTAGCTGCTTCCTGTCTTCCCTTATATTTGCTTAAATGGGAAAAAATATATACTATACAACTGCCTATTCATGTATCTAGTAATAATTGAGTACTAAATACAAGAGTTTCTCTTTTTTTATTGTTTTTTCTCTTTTATGTGTCCTCTGTAGCTGCTGAGTTGTATTGTGAGGTCAAAAATCTTAGACTGTTACTTTTTAAGAAATCACAGTGTTGTCATTTGATGACAAAAAGCTTCAATGAAGAAGCTATAACTTCCTAAATTGATACTGTCGGGTGTCATTTTTTCTTAACTTTGTCCCATGTTGATCATTTACTAAGAGTTCATTATCTGAATGTCATGTGAGTGGGACTATAAAAAAGTCATGTGTGGATTCCTCTAAATAGAATCCTCCAGCTTTTCTGACCTATTTCGCTAACAGCTTTTTCAAAGCTTTTTCTTCTGTTAAGAAACTTCCTTAGAAAGTAACTGCCTCCACTTGTCATTCATCATATTCCTTGAAAAGATGATTGCCCCCATAATCACAAGCAAACGCCCTCGCTTTCACCCACAACCATGGCACACTACACAAACACGCTACCTACAGAGATGCTCACGCACTGCAGAACGACTATGGAGGAAATCTCGAACCTCAGCAGACTTTCTCCACTACAAGTTTACCTTGCGCTCCTACTTGTCTGCCCTCAATCTTGCCAAACAACACTACTTCTCATCACTAATATCAAACCTGTCCTCCAACCCTAAACGTTTATTTGCTACATTTAACACCCTCCTCTGCCCACCCCCGCCTCCTGCCCCTTCCTGTCTAACTGCTGATGACTTTGCCAGCCACTTTAAAACTAAAATTGAAACTATCCGAAATGAGCTCTCCTCCCAGCTTGGCCCTATCCCACCATCCTTTCTACAAGCCGACAACACCCAACATTTACCCTTCCCCAATCCCTCCTCCACTATGGATTCCTTTGACCCTGTTACCGAGGATGAAGTATCTACTTTACTATCAACCTCTCACCTTACCACATGCCCACATGATCCTATTCCTTCACAGCTAATTCCTCCCCTATCCACCGCACTTATCCCAGCTCTCACACATCTATTCAACCTCTCCCTAAACACTGGCAGGTTTCCATCCTCCTTAAAACATGCCGTAATTACACCCATTCTCAAGAAGCCCTCATCTGACCCAGCTTCTGCCTCCAACTACCGCCCTATCTCACTTCTTCCCCTGGCTTCTAAACTGCTTGAGCGGCTTGTTTACAATCGCCTCTCTCAATTTATTTCTTCCAATTCCCTTCTTGACCCCTTCCAATCTGGTTTCCGTGCCCAACACTCAACAGAAACAGCCCTCACAAAAGTCACCAATGACTTGCTAACTGCCAAATCAAAGGGTAACTTCTCCATGCTAATTCTCCTGGACCTCTCTGCTGCCTTCGACACAGTTGACCACCCTCTTCTAATCCAAACTCTCCGTTCATTTGGCATCCAGGGCACAGCTCTTTTATGGTTCACATCCTATCTAAAAGATGGTACATTTAGCGTCTCCTTCTCTGGCACCTCTTCTTCACCTCTCCCTCTGTCTGTTGGCGTTCCCCAAGGTTCTGTCCTAGGCCCCCTCCTCTTCTCTATCTACACCTCCTCCCTTGGCACCCTCATAAAATCCTTTGGATTTCAGTATCATCTCTATGCAGATGATACTCAAATCTACCTCTCTGCACCCGATCTATCCCCCTCTCTTTTAGCTCAAGTTTCCAACTGCCTCTCTAGCATATCCTCCTGGATGTCTACCCGTCAACTCAAACTCAACATGTCTAAGACTGAACTCCTAATCTTTCCACCCTCTACTATAGCTTCCACTCCTCAAATATCTCTCACTGTTGACAACACCATCATCTATCCCACCTCCCAGGCCCGTTGTCTTGGGGTTCTACTGGATCCCGCCCTCTCTTTTATTCCTCACATCCAATCGATAACTAAATCTTGTCAGTTTCACCTAAAAAACATCTCCAAAATTAGTCATTATCTTACACAAGACACAGCTAAAATTCTAATACACTCTCTCATCATATCTCGACTCGTCTACTGCAATTCCCTTCTTGCTGGCCTCCCCATCTCTCGTCTGTCTCCCCTCCAATCCATAATGAACGCCTCCGCTAGACTCATCTTCAATACCAAACGATCAGTGTCTGCAGCTCCTCTCTGTCAATCACTCCACTGGCTTCCCATAGCTTCCCGAATCAAATTTAAAATCATGACCCTAACACATAAAGCCCTCAACAACAGTGCACCCCCTTATATCTCTGCTCTTGTTTCAAAATACTCTCCCAACCGCCCCCTTCGTTGTGCTAACGACCTTCTTCTTTCCTCCTCTCTCATCACCTCCTCTCACTCCCGTCTTCAGGACTTTTCTCGTGCAGCCCCTACTATCTGGAACTCCTTGCCTCGCTCCATTAGATTAACTTCCTGCCTCAAAACCTTTAAAAAATTACTAAAAACACACCTATTTAAAAAATCATATCACCTTCAGCCTTTATAATTACAACTGCACACTCCACAGCTTAAAAACACTCCCACCCACAATCTACAGTACAGCTCACAGACCCCTCCAATTGATTAAACAAATTGCATTCACGTTGCCATTTTGTATTTGTCACCCTCTTGTATCCCACCTAAACCCTTAGGGCCTCATTCAATTGCGATTTGGCCAATTGAATAGCGCTCTAAATAAGCACATAGCATATTTTTTTTAAAGAAGTTTTTAGTTAGTGAAGACCTTGCTTTTGGATATATGTTTACTAACCAAAAACATCTTTAAAAAAAATATGTTATGTGCTTATTTAGAGCCTTATTCAATTGGCAAAATTGCAATTGAATGAGGGCCTTAGATTGTAAGTTTGCGAGTTTTCAATTGTGTGACCGTGTCTTGGAAACAAGCACTATGTACATTTGATTATATGCTCAAAAACAGGGCCCTCCATTCTTTAAGGTGTTAAGTTTGTTTTTTGCCATGTACTAACCCCCTGTACAGCGCTACAGAATATGTTGGCGCGATATAAATAAAGATAATAATAATAAATTGTCTACTATAATCACATGGCCAAAGCCTGGAAAACTTTTTTTATGAATGAAAGCTGCTTTGCAATAATTGGATGTAATAATCACGTGAATCCAAACAAAATGAACACAACTGTTTTTAAAACATGTTTTGAGAAGATTTAGGAAAATATCATCCAGCTTGAAATGTTATGGTTCCAAATCTTATAGAATAGTATAAGTACTATGAATGTTTACTAAATAATATTAATCTAGTTTCTTCAGTAAGGAAAAATATTAAATTAATAATACATTAATAAAAAATACATAAGGAAATAATAAATGTTTTTGGTTTTTTTTAAATCAAGGTATGAAAAATAAAATGTGAACTTTTATCTTTATCATAACAAATTAATGATTTATAAAAATATTTGATCAATCTCATTGCCTATAAATGAAATCTAATTAAAAAAAATCTGAATGAAAGTTGCTATGCTGTGATTGGATGTAGTAATCATTGTAAGTCAATGAAAATAACCACAGTTGTTTTTTACATTTTAATGTAATATTTTAAAACCTAATAGAATATATTCTAACTTGCAGTATCATCGGTCCAGTTCTTATTTAATAGTGCAACCACATTAAATGTTTTGATTAATATCAATCCAATTTTCCCAGTTCACATAAAGAATAAAAAACAAAGAAATGTATAAAAAATGGAACATAGGAATGTTTAGAAACCAAGGTAAGAAAATGAAAAGAATTGTGAATATTTAATTGCATCATAGAAGATTAGAGATCTAAAAAAAATAATTAATCTAATTTTTAATTAACTAAAAATCTATTTCAAAGAATATGTTATGATTTTGCGGAGCCAATAATTTTGAAAAAAGGAAAGAATGGTGAAAAAGGGGGATGTGCTGGGCTGTCTTGTTGATGAATTAATTGACTTATGGGTAACAAATTGGATAAACCAAATAAATGTAAAAACGCTATATATATATATATATATATATATATATATATATATATATATATATATATATATAGTAATCTGATAATAAGTGATTGAGTGATATTGTGTCCTGATTTGATGGGAAATTCTTGGTGACAATTCTGATATCATGTAACATTTATGGTGACAAATTGGATTACCAAATGGATGTATAGATTAAATATATATAAGAATTATAGTGTGTGATGTGATAAGTGATTATGTGACATTGAGTTCTGATATGATGAACATTTTTGTGAATATGAATATACTGAAGTTCATAAATTTGTGAGTATACAGTAAGTGGACTCTCACATGGAATACTATGAGAAAAGATGCACAAGAGAGAGAAAGAAAATAATTGCATATTAATTGAATCACATTCATAGTTGCCAGTGTTGGGAACGATTGCGATGTTGGTCACACTTTGCAAGTCTCGCGAAGCGAGGAGAGCCATCGACCACGCAGGACTTAGGCTGCAATGAGCGCCGAAGGCGCTTTTTGCAATGCTCGCCTCGCAAAGCGAGGAGTTGAGGCACGCGGGGCTGCAATGAGCTGAAAAACATAGCACTTTGCCCCTGACAGCGAGGAACGCAGTTTGCTAATTGAACAGCCAAAATTAGTTCATGTGAGTAACTCGAAAAAAAGTAATTAAACATAAATAAAAACACGCTCACACACAGCACGGGGGGGTGCCAGGAAGCCTGTGAGTTAGGTTGCAAGGGAATTTGAGCCATGTTTGCTGTTTTTCGTCAAACGGAAACCGGCTAAGCGGGGGGGAAAATGGCGGACGAAAAATGTAAAAAATCCGAAACAGGGTGAAAATGAGGCTGAGCAAAGCCAGGCACGCGGGACTTAAAAAATACACGACGGCAAAGACAGTAACACTTACACGGACAACGCAAGGCAAGCGGGACTTTGACAATAAAACCAACGTCAGACAGCATGCGCCGAGCAAACAATCAGCAGACACACAGAGGAGAAAGAGACAGGGAAGGGAAAGGAGTGAGATGGTGGAAAGAAACACATGGCATTCCCAAGCACTAAACTTGCGGGTTAATGAACCCAGCAATGAGAGGCCCGTATAGTAGGCAGGAGGAAAGGCTTGCAATAATCCCTGGAGATGCTCATTGTTGTGAGCCACGCAATGAGCACCAAAGCCGCTCAAAGGAGCAAAACCATGAATTGTGCGGCAAACAACATTGCCAGCCATACAATTTTATTCCCGTCATTTTCGACGGGCAATTTCCTAGTTATAATATAATACTTGGAAAAGTAAGTACCATACTCAAGAGAATTGATGAGCAAATTGATATAACATGTCCATATAACGATCTTTAAATATGCAGAGAAATTGCTTCATTCACACCTGATGAATAAACAATATAAAAAGACACATGCATCCGGTTGCTTATTTGTTCTCTTGTGTATGGTACTTACTTCTGTAAAATAACTGTGTTCTACTGTTGAAATGGGTTCTGTCGTGGTCCAGTGGTTATGATTCGGTGCTTTCACCCCTGCAACTTGTGTTTGATTCCAGTCAAGGAACCAAAAGGCCATACCACCCTGGAGCCGAGCAGGGTTGGGTATGGTCAGTACTTGGATGGCAGACCCCCTAGGTGTACCAGGGGATGTATACTGTGGCCCATCAGAGAAGGAAATGGCAACCCACTCCAGTATCTCTGCAGTGGAAACCACGCACACACACACTGTTGAAATACCCTAGGTGTTACAGTACCTTTATTTGGTGAATCATCAGGGCCTTTTGTGGTTGCTGGAGCCTTTTTGTCCATTCTGTCAGGAACAGTTGGAAGAAAAGATAAGATGATTAGTGACAAGATGTAAAGAGACACGGATATATATGGTTTGACAAACATTACAGAGAATCATTACAGCAACAATAATATATATATACATATACAATACAGGATAAATGAAGTGGGGTGATTCTAAAACCTTTATGGAGATTTAAATCTATAATATAATTTATATACGCATAGAGAAGAATTCCATTGTTGAAATACTGTATTATTATAGTCTTAAAGTAATAGCGTAACAATGGGCCTTAATAAATTCCACAAATTGTAGTTAATGAAGCTTGTAAAGGAGCCCGTAAAAGTTACAGCTATAAAATTGGCCTCTTTTAGCAGGCATAGCACATGGGCATTTTAATTGTTTCACAGATTTCCAGAGTATCTTCAGCATCAATCAACAACATCTTTAAAGGGCATGAGCTAAACCTGTGATCTCACACAGAGGCTTCAAGAGACCATTGTATGATAAAAAATAGTTGTTGAAATTTAGCTTTCAATTAGAAAAAAAGTATTTTGGTATGCCTAAGGTGAACGGTAAAGACATCCATGTTACTTGGGTAAACTTGTGTGTGAGAAGAACATTTACATCTCTGCAGGAGCAGGGTTTATAGTTTACCTTGTGACTTCTTGCTTCTGAGCTTGTAAATGGGAAGGGGCTTCATCTCAAACATTAAAAGTGTGTATGTCTTTCCCATGAAAGCTTTGACCCACATTTTATTTATATATATATATATATATATATATATATTAGCGACTTGCCCGTCAAAAATGACGGCAATAAAATTGTAATGCTGGCAAAGCTGTTTACCACCTAATGTGAGCACGTTCGGCGCTCACCATGAGCCTCTCCCCTGTCTACTTCCTTCCTTGTGTCTCCTTTCCCCCCTCCTATCCCCTGCGTCTCTTTTCTCTCCCTCTCCCTCCCCAGTGTCTCCTCCCCCTCCCTCCCTTGTGTCTCCCCCCCTCCCTCCCCTATGTCTCTTCCCCACGTCTCCCTCCCCTGTGTCTGTCCCCCTTCCCCTATGTCTGCCCCCTCTCCCTTCCCTGTGTCTGTTCCCCCCTCTACTCCCTCTGTGTCTGTTTGCCCTGCTCCCCCTCTCCTGTGTCTCTTCCCCCCTCCACGGTGTCCTTTCCCCCCTTCCCCTGTATCTCTACCCCCCTCTTCCCTGTGTCTCCTCACCCCCCTTCCCTATGTTTCTTCCCCCCCTTTCCTGTGTATCCTCCCCTACACCCCTGTGTCTCTTTTCCCTCTGTGTCTCTTTCCCCACTACCCTGTGTCTTCCCCCCCTCCTGTGTCTCTTTCCCCCTCCCCCGTGTCTCTTTCCCCCCCTCCCGTGTCTCTTTCCCCCCCTCCCGTGTCTCTTTCCCCCCCTCCCCTGTGTCTCTCCATCTTCTGTGTCAGGTCCCGGCACATGTCACATGCGCATCACGTCATTAGCATATGCCGGGTCCCAACACAGAAGACGCGATAGACAGCAGCAGGAGCAGCGCAATGAGGGGAGAGGGGGGAGGGGGATAAATAGATAGGGGGAAAGGGAGGAGGGAGGATGAGGGGGGGGGGATGAGGGGAGGGATAGGATGAGGAGAGGGAGAGGATGCGGGGAGGGAGAGGATGCGGGGAGGGAGAGGATGAGGAGATGGAGAGGATGAGGAGATGGAGAGGATGAGGAGATGGAGAGGATGAGGAGATGGAGAGGATGAGGAGATGGAGAGGATGAGGAGATGGAGAGGATGAGGAGATGGAGAGGATGAGGGGAGGGATAGAATGAGGAGAGGATGAGGGGAGGGAGAGGATAAGGAGAGGGAGGAGGGGGTGATGGGAGCCCTGAGACTCCTGCTGCTGTCCATCGGGTCTTTAGAAACCAGCATATGCAAATGCTAATGACATCACGCGCCAAAATAGTCACAGAACTCTGTGAACAAAAAGTAGTGGTACAGCTCTTCCCCTACTCCCACAATTGCACCAGGTCCAAAACTTAACCACAATATAATCTTATTTGAGAAATTTGTCTTGAGGAACCCCTGGTCACACAAAATAGAAAACAGCTCGAGAAGTACTGCCATTAATGCTTGCTATGATGGTGTATTTATTTAAAGTGATATCTAAGTGACCTGGATTCATCTATTTTTGTACTCTATAGGCAAAAAGCAGCCTATGTGTATGCAGCCCATTTCATAAAACATTTTATTTTTATTAAGATTTAAAAATCCCTCTAATAATTATGTTGACAACTCCAGGGGGTGTCTAAACAGGCATCTGATCCCCTCCAATAAGCATTCAGCTTCCAGGGAGCAATATTAACCCATTATTTACCTGTTCTTGCTTGCTCAGCCAATCTCCTTGCAGCTTCCTCCTTGAAGCTTCCTGTCACATGTCAGTGATACACTACATTTCCCAGCTGTTTTGCTACATATCCCATGCTGCTTTTTTCAGGAGATCAGAGTTAATTCAAGAGTTTCAGCTAACCCAATTGGCCAAAACAAATAATTCCAAAACAAAATGGATACCATGCTGCCTGTGATTAGTCAAACAGAATATGACTATGCTAATTTTAGAAGATATTGTCTGGGGGTGTCAACTTTGAAGGCTAACTGTTTGCAAAGGCAAGAAATTCAGCTGACTTCAAGGTGAGTGTTTAAATGTATATTTTTGGTATTTTTTTATGCAAACATTTTGTTTCACACGCTACTGATTCTCCTCCATTAGATGCATTCATAATCCAGCAAACTTAGATATCCCTTTAATAGGATAGCATACACATTTAAAAAAACATCAAGGTATAAAATATGAGAGATCACTGCAGGTGACATGATGCTTCACAACTATTTGATTTGAAAGATAACAATATTCTTCATTTCAATTGTCTAATCTAGTTGTTAAATGAGTGATTTAAAGTACATTTTTTTGTAATATATCAGGAACCACTATGAATGGGGCAGTCATTTTTCCAAAGTCTCCAGAAGTTAACTGTTTTATTTTTGAAACGTCAGCTATATTTATAGAAGTTAGATATAGAGGGGGTGTACACAATGTAACTATGAGATCGTGTGGCCGACAATTACAGGAGATGGCCCCACATGGTGTCTCGCAGTACCCTCATAGCTGGCACCTTAGAACAATAGGGCTACCTTCTAATACACATCCTGAAGTCTCTGTGTCTGAGTGGTCCAGACCGTAGATAGAGTACATGGCAGATGGGATTAACTTAATTTGCTAATGGCATAATGCAGATTACAATACAATGGAGTGGCTGGAGCCAAGCCGTCCCTCCTTTAATGGGCTAAGATCCAGGAACTGGAAAAAGGGGTTCTTAACAGGTAGGCACTAAAGACTCATTCTCATCAAACCTTTTTTTATAAAAAAATAGGATTCAAGAACCTGGTCGGTAGTGCCGAAAAAAACAAGTTATCCTTGGCCATGCCAAAGCATGGAGAATCACGGGCAGAGAAACGGCCCCCCTGGCCCCAGCTCCCATGGGTCCTGCCCCCAGCACCCCATGGCCCCCACCCTCTCCCAATATGAGTTATTTATACAGTCCTGAGCAAGAGCTGCAGAGGTGGAGCAGTCAGGCACAGAGGGAAGCCCAACTGTCAGATTGGAGGAAGCGAAGATGAAGAACAGGGAGATCAAAGGAAAGAGGGAAAGGAGAGAGTAGAGTAAGAGGGAAATATGAGATTGAACCAGGGAAAAATGTAGCAAGCTTTACAAATATTTAAACATTTTAGCTCAACAGGAAGTGAGAGGTATAGTAAGTGTCCAAATGTAATTTAGTCCAGTCCAAGGAGCAGGGTCTTCTAGGGTCTGCTATAGCCATAAAGTTATAACTAGAGGTATAATAATATATAATTCTTCCTAACTTCAGCTAAAATTATATAAAATCTTCAGGGTGAGAGCAGGGCTCCACAACCCTCCTGTACAGTATGAGACAGGACTTAGAAAGTGACCCCTGAGGGGAAAGAGTCATTTGATATGAAAGAGGGTATACGACTTCTGTCCTGTCTGAAGAAGGGATAGGACATCATCTCCATGTTTAGCCCCGTGCTGTGATAAGGGTTTAAGAGAAAGTTGTGTACAATTTATTACCAAAATATAATTTCCTACCAGAAATCTGACTTTGAAAATTGCATTTTCTTTTGTGTTTTGAGAATCAAAGTTCCCCCATCCACAGTCAGTCTCCTTTCACTGTCAGTTATATGTATGGGAATTACAGATTTATCCTGTTTTATGTGCGCATTTGTTGCAGGGCGCAGATGACGACTGTAGGAATACGGCAGCACTCCGGTCCACATCTAGCTGTGAAAACGAGGTAGTCACCCCAACTCCCTATCCCTCTAACCCTAACCCCCTATACCTCACTTCCTAACCCTACCCCCTAACCATCTAACCCTAAACCTCACTTCTTAACTTTAACCCTCTAACCCTAACCTCCCAAACCTCACTTCCTAACCCTTTAACCCTAACCCTAACCTCCCAAACCTCACTTCCTAACAGTAACCCGAAACCCCTAACAACTTACCGGCCGTAGTAGCTCATCACAGCTAGATGGGATACCGGGCATAGTAGCTCATCACAGCTAGATGGGGATCCAAGTGCACCCGCGTTCCTACAGTCGTCGGTGGCGCTCTTCCAGCACTGCAACAGGATAGGGCCAGAATTACACATATGGTACATGAGTAATGAGTGACTGTTTCGTGACTTTCCTAGGAAAGAAACACTGGCTGTGCAGTACTATCAGAGCACATTTCACCTATAGTTTGCAGTCATTTGTTACAATTTTGTTTTTAATATATAAAAACTATGTTAATGGTTCACGTTCTTAAGCATACAGTTTGCACTGGCACTATGTCTTTATATAAAAAAAACAACACCATTTAGGCTTTCTGGCCCATATATGTATATGTACATGACAGTGCAGTGTGACTAGTGACATGTGTCTGGGCACAGGGACACAAAATACACAACAAGATCCACAACAAGATCCCTCCTGTGACACCACACTGCGCTCTGAGAGCATGTGCTTTGTGTTCAGCAGCTGCCTCCATCTTACATTGCTGCTTCCTGCAGTGATGAGATAAAATGGCTGCACATGGATAAAGTGGGTGAAGAGCATTGTGGGTATATTGGAATAGAAAGTTCTAGTAACCCTGTTTGGATTCTATTATGTGCAATGAGGGTGCTTTGTGTGTGGTACTTGTGTATATATGTATTTAGTGTACTGTGTATATAGAAATATGTGTATACTGTATGTGTGCAGTGAGGGTGCGCTGTGTATGTGTGTAGTACTTGTGTGTGTGTGTGTATATATATATATATATATATATATATATATATATACACAGTGTACTGTGTATATAGAAGTATATGTGTACGGTATGTGTGCAGTGAGGGTGCACTGTGTGTCTAGTATCTGTATATATGTATACAGTTTTTTGTGTGTATAGAAGTATATGTGTATAATGTATTTGTGGAGTGAGGGTGTGCTTGTATGTATACAGTGTACTGTGTATATAGAAGTATATGTGTATACTGTATGTATGTGTGCAATGAGGGTGTGCTGTGTGTCTAGTACTTGTGTATATATGCATACAGTGTACTGAGTATATAGAAGTATATGTGTATATTGTATGTGTGCAGTGTGTCTAGTACTTGTGCATATACAGTATGTATACAGTGTACTGTGTATATAGAATTATATGTGTATACTGTATGTGGGCAGTGAGGGTGTGCTGTGCATGTGTCTAGTATCTGTGTATATATGTATACAGTTTATTGTGTTTATAGAAGTATATGTGTATACTGTATGTGTGCAGTGAGGCTATGTTGTGTATGTCTCTGGTACTTGTGTATATATTCATACAGTGTATTGTGTATATAGAATATATGTGTATACTGTATATGTATGTGTGCAGTTAGGGTGTGCTGTGTATGTGTCTAGTATTTGTGTGTATATATATATATATATATATATATATATATATATATTTTTTTTTTTTTTTATATTGTGTCTTTAGATCCTTGGCGCTTATCTTCAGTTTCTTTTTCCTTAGTGCTGAAAAATAGACAAGGAGAAAAGAGGCTCCTCTAAGGTAGTAGGTTTTGCAAATGAGGAAAGTTCTTTAAAAAATAGGTAATCTCCTTACATTTATGTCAGATTATTCAGGCCCTCAGATCCTGTCACTGCTCTCCTTGTGCAGGGTTATATGCGCCGTCAGCTTTATGCATGCAGTCATCAGGGAGAGAGAGGTATGGTCAATAACGTTTTAATACAGAGTAAAAAATAATATAAAAAGCTTACATTAGGTTTAGTAATGTCCACAAATGGAAGATAACTTCCTTCAGTCCTCTGTGTCTGTATCTCCACAGGTCAGCAGCAGCAGCTCTCCACGTGCTGTGATTCTGTTTCCTGCTTTGGTAGTCAAAGGTGGAACTGTTTAATCACTCAACCGGTTTCACACTTGTGCTTCATCTGGAGTGGGTGGTTGTATTGTTCTGATCTTCTATTTAAGTCATTCTCTTAATTGACTTGATAATGCTCAGCATTTACAATTAACTTCTCAATTAGTTCATAAATAATCAAAAATACATTTTTACACCATAGTATACTTAAAACAAATATACCACTTTTATAAAATTACAAGGTACAGTTAAAACATTATATATGTTAAAATAGTTTTCTAACACTCATGATATAATTTATTTAACAACATAATTATTTGTGTGTTAATATATTCTTGCTGATTGGAACTGATAAATGGTATCTTTTTCCCATTTTTACTGCCAACTAATGTTACTTCATGGTATTGCAGTTTGATAGTGACTTGGTAGCTGATTTTATTAGATGAAACAATTTAAGACAAAATCTACATTTAAACCTTTGGGGGCCATGGTGTTTAAATAATATATTAACTCTCCTTCTTTTTGAGATAATGTTTTTACTGTGTTTCCCCCTCTCCAATTCTGTTTAATCTCTACAACACCCATAAATTTCATTTCTCCTGGGTTTTGTTTGTGTACTTCTTTAAAGTGTTTTGAAACTGAATGATTTGGAAAACCTTTTTTGATATTTCTGATATGTTCCTCAATTCTTTTGTGAAGAGGTCTGGAGGTGCGGCCTATGTATTGTTTCTTACAGCTACATTCTAGTATGTAGACTATATTTCTAGATTTACATGATATTTTATTTGACACCTTAACTTGATTTGTATTTGAAGTACTTTCCACTATACTGTCTTTAGGAAATGTATTTTTACAGGTTTTGCATGCATTACATAGCCCACATCTGAAAAATCTCCCTTTCTCTTTTTTATTTGTAGTCTGTTCTGTATTTATCATGCTTTTAACTAGCCTGTTTTTTAGATTACCCGATCTCCTGAATATCATTTTTGGGCTTTTAGGCAAAATGTCTTTTAAAGAGCTATCCTTCATAAGTATATGCCAATTTTTTCTTATCGCTTTCTTTATCTGTTTATGATTTTTGTTATAATCCATGATGATAGACATTTCATATTCTCTATTTTCTTCCTTTTTTTTGCTTTTATATTCTAGCATAGTATTCCTATCAATTTTCTTTATCTCTTCTAAGGCATTGTCTATTTCTTGTTCTGGGTAATTTTTTTCTACAAATTTCTTCTTAATGTTTTCTGCTTGTTTGAGAAATATTTTGTTATCACTGCAGTTTCTTTTACTTCTTCTGAACTCCCCTTTTGGTATATTCCTTAGCCATTGCTCATGGTGTTGACTGCTTTTTAAGATGAAATTCGAACAGTCTGTGGGTTTAAAATATGTTTTTGTTTTAATGTTGCCATCCTCTATATAGATGTTTAAGTCTAGAAAGTTTACCTCTTTTTGACTTATTTGTTCTACAAATTGTAAGTTATTTTTATTATTATTAATGTCCTTAATAAATTCCTTTAGATCTTGTTCACTACCTTTCCAAATGAAAAGGATATCATCCACATATCTTTTCCATGTGATAATGTTATTTTTCAGAGGTACCATTTCTAGGAAGGTCTCTTCATACCAACCCATGAATAGATTCGCATAGCTTGGGGCAAATTTAGTTCCCATCGCTGTCCCTCTGTCTTGCAGGAAAAATTCATTTTCAAACCAAAAATAATTGTTATGAAGGATAAAATGTATTCCTTCTAGAATGAAGTTTATTTGTTCCCTTTTTAACTTTTTTTCTTGATTTAAGAAATATTTTGTAGCATTTAAACCTTGCTCATGATCTATGATAGTGTATAATGAGGTAACATCTATTGTAACTAACCACCAATCTTTTTTCCATTTTAGTTGTTCTACAAAGTTAATTATAGCGGTGGTGTCTTTTACATATGACGGCAGTTTTTTTACCTCAGACTGGAGGAAGTAATCAATATATTCTGACAAGTTTGTAGTGATGGAATCAATACCTGAAATTATTGGTCTGCCAGGGGGGTTAGTTAGATTTTTGTGAATTTTTGGTAATATATAAAAAACTGGAATTTTTGGATATTGATTAAACAAAAATTCATATTCTTTTTGATTAATAATGTTTCCTTTTATACCTTTATTAAGGAACTGTTTACATGATATGTTAAATTTTTTAGTTGGATCACATTTTAGTTTGTGGTATGTTTCTTTATCTGCTAGTTGTCTCTGGCATTCTTCAATGTATTTGTCTTTATCTAGTATAACTATTCCTCCCCCTTTATCTGCTGGTTTGATAATTATATTATTATCCTTTTCCAGGTTTTTTAGTGCCTGTTCCTCTACTTTTGATAAGTTGTTTTTGCGTTTATTTATCTCTATTTTCTCTATATCCTCTATTACTAGATTTTCAAAGATTTCCATATAATAGCTTTTAGTTTGATTTGGATTAAATGTGGATTTTCTTTTGAAATCTGTATGTATAATTCCTGCCAAGTTGCTTTTGCTGTTCTCTATATTTTTATTAGCAAAGAATCTTTTTAGATTTAATTTTCTCAGAAATTTTTTGAGGTCAACAAAGGTTTTAAATTTATTTATATTAGATGTTGGGGCAAAATTTAATCCTTTATTAAGTAGTTTTACTTCGTCCTTGTTTAGTACTTTTTTACTTAGATTAAAAATTCCCTGTGTTGATATATTTAGTTGGTTCTTTTTGATCTTTTTCCCTCCCCTTGTTCCTTTATATCTTTTTTCTTTTTAATTTCTGTGGATAAAGGTTTTTCTTTGTTTTGTTTTTTATACCTGTATCTAAAAAATATTGATCAATTGTGTTAATATGTTGGTTAATAGAGTCTTGAGCATTTGAAGTGGTTTGATGAACTTCTTGTTCTATTATTATAGTGTCTTTTTCCCCTATATCTTTAAGTATGTCAAATTTATTACTAAGTGCTAAGGGGGTAGCAGGCTGTAGTTCATGATGAATTTCTGCTGATACTGTCATGATTTTAGGACTATGTTTTTTACTAATTTCCTTTACTTGATTGTACTTTCTAACGTCCTTTGGTTCTATTTTTTGTTTTGGCATACTTATTTCACTAGGTTGCTCTATATTTTTTTCTCTATTCTTCTCCTCTAATTCAGATTTAAGTTTTCCATTGTTTGAGTAATTTCTGTTTGGCACTGATGATTTTGTGTTTTTACGATAAAGGTTATGGTTAAAATCCATCCAATTTTGATTTTTTCTATATGCAAAATCTGTGATGTCCCTATTAAATTTGTGGTGTTTTCTAACTGTAATGTCTTTTTCTAATTTAAATATCTTATTTTCTAGTTCTGTTTTAATTTCTGTGTATTTCTTTTCTTCCAGTGTTTTAGTGAGTTCTTGATTAATTGTGTTTATTTCTTTTCTGGTTTCTAGAAGGTTGTTTTTCCTGTACTCTGCAATAGTTTTCATTAGCTCAAATGAGCAAAAGTCCAATATTGCATCCCAAGTAAACATACATTTTGGGTCTGCCGGTATAAATGAGGGTTTTTTTAAAATTCTTAAACCCCTAGGTATTATTTTTGTCTCTAAATATTTCTCTATTGTAGTTAGGTCCCACCAATCTTTTAACTCTATAATTGACAGTTTTTCTAATCTTTCTTCCAGTAGATTAGCATTATTAATTTGGTTAATTTTGTTTCCTAAATGTTCTATTGAAAATACTTTTTGTGCCAATGTATTTCTATATTGGAACATATTTTCAGTATCCATAGCTGCATATATATGTATACAGTATATTGTGTGTATAGACGTATATGTGTATACCTTAACTGTATGTGTGCAGTGAGGGTGCACTGTCTGTCTAGTACGTCTGTATATATGTATACAGTGTATTGTGTATTTAGAAGTATATGTGTATACAGTATATGTATGTGTGCAGTGATGGTGTGCTGTGTATGTGTCTAGTTCTTGTGTATATATATATATATATATGTATACAATGTACAGTGTGTATAGAAGTATATGTATATATGGTATATGTATGTGTGCAGTGATGGTGTGCTGTGTATGTGTCTAGTTCTTGTATATATATATGTATACAATGTACAGTGTGTATAGAAGTATATGCTTATACTGTATATGTCTGTGTGCAGTGAGGGCGTGCTGTGTGTCTAGTACTTGTGTATATATATGTATACAGTATATTGTGTGTATAGAAGTATATGTGTATACTGTAGCTGTATGTGTGCAGTGAGGGTATGCTGTGTATGTGTCACTTGTACTTGTGTATATATGCATACAGTGTATTGTGTATATAGAAGTATATGTGTATACGGTATATGTATGTGTGCAGTTATGGTGTTCTGTGCATGTGTCTAGTATTTGTGTATATATATATATATATATATATATATATATATATATATATATATATATATAATATATTGTGATATTGTGTGTATAGAAGTATATGTGTATACCTTAACTGTATGTGTGCAGTGAGGGTGCGCTGTCTGTCTAGCACAGTGTACTGTGAGTTTTCAATCTTGCACAGTGCTTTGGGGACAGACAGCTCTATGGACACCGGATTCTAAGCTCAAAGACAGGGCCCTCCATATTTGTAATATGTTAATATTGTTTTGACTTGATCACAACTTATGTATAGCACTACAGAATATGTGGAAGCGTTACAAATAGACGATAATAATTATAATATACAATGTATTGTGTGTATAGAAGTACGGTATTTGTGTATACTGTATATGTTTGTATACAGTGTTTAGTGTCACATTATGGTAGACAATATACATTTTGTACAAGAGCAGGGTGCCCTGTTGTTTATTATCTATTTAATATGTGCTGATCAATACAGGACAGGACATATTTAATTAAATGGAGGCCGCAGTACACACAGTCCCAGTGTGAGGGCTGAAACCTCCATTTGTATTCAGATAAGAGGATCAACATTTACCCAACTGTGCCCCTCTCACCCTATATCCCAGTAAGCTCCCTCCTGCTCCTCCCTCTGATCACATGGAGGAGCGGCCTTACCATATTGGTCCATATTAGCCCCCATACTCCTTAAAACTAACATTCAAAAAAAGATTATAAAAAAAGAAAAAAATGAATTCATCCTGTAGGGAGGGGGACATAAATTACCTATCATGTTGGGGCCCTCCAGTGATGAAAATTGAAGCCTTGATCCTCCTTTTCTAATTGGTTAACTCATTAACCAATCAGAATGCATGGTTTAATTTTTCCCAAAAGCCTTAATTGTTCCCATAAGTGTCTCCCTGGGGTCTTCCTGGTCCCTGTGGGGTCTCCCATGGCTGCACAGGCCTAGCTGGGAGTCTCCTTGGCTGCGTGGGCTTATCTAGTGGTTTTCATGGGCCATGCCAGCCTAGCGGAGGACTCTTCCTACAACACAGGCCTAGTGCTAACCCTGACAATCTTGATGAGTCCCCAACTGCACCAGCTGCCCCTACCCCTCCTGGCCCCAGCCATTTCTGCCCTGACCACCAGACCACCTCACCCCCAGGACAGGTTTTAATTTCTCTTGTTGAAAACTACACCCCAAATACTAGTAACATAGTCAATTAGGTTAAATAAAATACTTTTAGTCCATAAAGTTCTACCTTATTAGATCTCCTCAGATCTTTATATTTTTTATTTGTCAACTGATTCAGAAGACGGCATACAAAACGCATCTTTGAAACCCTACATATTTTCTCTTTTGGGAGAAAAGAATCCTTATCACAAAGGCTGGCAATTGAATGTACTATGGATCAATACCCTACATATTCTAGTTAACTGACATAACCTTCTATATAATTGTTAATTAAAAATACATCCTTCCCTTTTTAAAATTATCAATTGAATCTACTTTAACAATGTCCTTTGGTAGTAAGTTCCACATTCTGATTACCCTTACAGTAAATAACATTTTGCTATCTTTAATGTGAAATCATTTTCCTTAAATCCTTAAGGCTTGACCTCTTGTCAACTGTAAGCTTCTTGGCAAGAAAAGTTCAGTTGACAAAGCCTTATTCTGACTCTGGATGTATTTATATAAAGTCATTATATCACCTTGCAATCACTGTTTTTCTAAAGAAAATAAGTCTAAGTTTGAGTTCCTTTTCTTCATAACACAGTACTTCAAATAGTATCTTGTTCACAATGCAAGAGGTTGGGGCAGGAAATATGACAATCCATCACTAGCCAATAGTAGGCCTATAATTATTTAGGGGAGATAACGGTAATGGTAGAAGAAGATGCCCCTTCTGTATTGCTACCTTGTTGTTATGAAGGAACTTGTGTACCTCAATGAAGCTGTGAGCTATACCATGTAGGGTCACCAAACATGGGCACGTCATAGCAGAGGGATCAGACAAATCACAGTCCACTGGAGAAAGAACTTGCAACCCAATCCAGTATCTTTGCCAAGAAAACTGTATGTATAAGCTCAACCAGAGACAAGATGTGCGTGGCATCCTGCGATCAATGGGGTCATGGAGAGTTGGACACGACTAAACAACAAGAAGAGGAGGGGGTTTATTTGTATTTTAAACCCAATTTAAAGCCTTTTCTCATAAACACAGACAGATGTGCCTGGCGTGCTACATCCATGTGGTCACAGAGAGTCAGACACGCGTGAAGGACTGAACTACAATAGTGTGACACCATGCATGCTGTCTCTTCAGTATATAAGTGTAACATGTTATTTTGGGCATATGATTCTCTGTAATATAATTTGGCTTCAGACATCTCTATAATGAACTTTTGCTGTGTGAGATCTCTGTGTATACAGTTCAATAAACAACTCTTTTGCTTGACCAGACTCTGTTCTTAATTATTGGATTTCCCACCAAACATTCCCCAGTGCTTTAATATTATTTACAGCTTGATGTGTTATGATGAAATCAGTCTGAAATTACATGTTTGTGTCTTTTATTATCTGACAAATACAAAAACTATTTCTTGGAGTAGTCTTTATTACAGCATCCCTTCTGTTTAGATACAGTAATTGTAAAGACTTTCTTGACAGAGTCGATCAGTTTATTTTATTGTAAAGAAATATACAGCTTCAATAAAGCTCAAACTTTAAAATATTAACTTGTTGAATTGTTGCAATTTAATAGCGATTTGCGATTTTAACATTTACGGCTTGAAAGATCAAAGGCTTTGATTGGTTGGAGTTACGATTTTGACAACCGCAGTTGCTATTCAGCCTGTAACCCGCAGATCTATTGCGGGTAGCGAAAAGAGGCTAATGGATTAGCAGTAACTTTTGCGGGCTACAGTAACTACAATTTGGACAATTTAATGAGGCCCATAGTGTTTTGTTTTCACTCGCTCATCTCTCATTATCTCTCACTTAGCATACCCTCCTTAAATGGCATCCCTCTCAACTATCTCGCTCGTCTTAAATCCATTCTAAACTCAGCTGTAAGACTCATCCTTCTCACCACTACTACCCTTTATATGCTGCTCCTCTACAAATACCTACAATGCACCCCCCGCCCAATCTCCTACAGAATCACATTCAGACTGGTAGTTTTCACCTACAAGGGTTTCTATGATACTGCTCTCCCTACTTCTCCCCCCACTCATCCCATCCACACATCTTTGCTGTGTCTCTCCTCTCCTGCAGCTCATCCTTTGTTTGAAACTCTTACACACTTCTTCAGACTCTCTGTAGATCTCTACACATTTAGAAACATTCTAGAAATGCATATCCCATCATACTAATACATCCCATACCAGGTAATTTAAATTTCCCTACAACAATATAATGGGTTCCCTGGTGATACAGTGGTTAGGATGAAGGTGTTTTTACCACAGCATCCTGGGTTCAAATCCAGCCAGGAAGCGAAGAGATCACACTGGTCTGTACTTGGATGGGAGATCACCTGGGAATACCAGAAGCTGTATGCTGTGGCCCACTGGAGAAGTAACTGGCAATCCACTCCAGTATCTCTGACATAAAAACCAAGTGAATTAGCATGGTGTGTTGTCCATGAGGTCACAGAGAGTCAGGCATGACTGAGTGTCACCATTTACATTTTTACTACAATATATCTGGCCCACTTAGCATCAGGGACCACTACACTCATAGACTTCCTTACAGTATGTCTGACCTCTAAATGTAATTATAAGTACCCCCAAATGTATATCGTTGTCTAAAATGTTGTAAGTGTTGGCAAAACAGGTTTTTATCCAGATAATTCTTGAGAAATGCTATATGCAAACAGAACTGTTCACCACAACATCAAATGATAGCACTCAAGGCTGGAAATGGTGGCCCGATATCAATCCTGATAGTACAAGATGGGCTATTCTCCTTGTCTGACCGAAGTAGAGCCGCCCGTATATTATGACTCACTCATGGAACTTCAGAAATTTCATGTAACCTTTAATATTCATTTTTAAATATGATTTATAAGTACAATATAAAAAAAAATATTTACAAAATGTTACTTCCATCAATCAACTCTTACAGCTCATGGATGCTCTAATGCTAAGGTGTCCATAAACTCGTAGAGTTCATGAATGAGGTCATCTGTTGTCTTGTTGGGGTCTACTTAAAGCTCTTCCTCAGGTATTCCTTCTAAGAACTCATTTATCAGAGTGTCAATGTCATCCTCTTTGGGCAACACAGGTTCTGCTATTGTGCTTATTGTGTGGCACTGCACTATAGCCTCTGTGGAAGTGGGTCTGGCAAGCTCAGGAGCAGAGGGTCCAACACTAAAAGGAAACAGGTGGAAATAATAGTAAAATTATCACGGTATTAAATAATTATATATAGGAGTGTAAGTGTGTATGCAGGTTTTGTAGCTGAGGGTGCTGCATTGTACACTAGAGGTACATATGTCTTGTGCAATAACAACACAAAAACAGTTTGAGATTATTAGTTTGAGGTATATTTCGCATAAACCAGAACTTTCCTAGTATGAGAATCTAGACATCTGAAGCCACTTCATCCACAATAATTAAAAAAGTATTATTTTGCTTTGTCTGAATTTGCCATTTACCTTTCTTTCAGGCGCTTTGGTGCAAGACCCTGTATAGGAGAGAGAGATAAGAGTGAGGCCAGATGTAACCGCTGCAGCTATAAGTCTACACCTTATGAAGCCAGGATGTGCCTAGTGACCAGAATACAAAGCATGTAATGATGTTGACTGCTGATAGTCATAAGCAATACTGGTTAGATGTAGTAAGCAATAAACTGCTGGCAATCTCTTGGAGAAAATATATATTCCTATGTTATTGGATGGGAATATGTACTAAGATTTGCCAGCTCCAAAAGTCATCCAACATTCTCCATTTTGCATGGTAGGTATTCTGTCGCTTAGGTACACTGACATAAGAGCAGGTATATACGTAAAGCATTTCTGCATAAGTGGATACAACTAAAATGTTTAGACTTGTTACAAACATTTGTTCTCTACAGTAGTCCTTTATATTATATGTTATGCCAAAATAAAGAGAAACATGTGGCATATCTACTTACAGAAGATGCATCATTAGAAATGTGCACATTCACTGTGGAAGATACTGCAGAAACGAGAGGTCTCGTGTCAGGCGCTGCCAGGGTCACTTGTGATTTGCGTTTAAACACACTTTTGGTAGGGGTGCTGTTATTCACTGCCACTGGCTCCAAGTTTCCTTTTGGATCTCCTGTAACCAGAGATTACAAGTTATTTGCTTGTCATATATATCACACAAATCATTTTTTGTTTCTCAATTAACATTCTCACAGATCATCACTTACAAGATATCCCAGAATAATGTCCTGTACAAACCTTTCATTTTATTCTTTTTTGTGTGCACGGTGGATCCTCCAGTTCTTTTTGAGGCTCTAGCTTCTTGGACCTCCAGGTTGGCTGCATGGTACACTTTCATGTCAGGCTCTTCCTTCATGACATTTGGTACTATGGGGTTCACCTCCTCCTGCTTCAAGTTATTCACTGCCGCTGGCTCCATGTTTCCTTATGGATCTCAACCAGAGATTACAAGTTATTTGCTTGTCATATATATCACCCAAATAATTTTTTGTTTTCCCTCTGTGTTCTACTTTTTAGGGACCATTCAACATTCTCACAGATCATCACTTACAAGATATATCCCAGAATAATGTCCTGCACAAAACCTTTTTATTTTGTGTGTACACAGTGGATCCTTCAGTTCTTTCTGAGGCTCTAGCTTCTTGGACCTCCAGGTTGGCTGCATGGTACACTTTCACGTCAGACTCATCCTTCCTGACATTTAGTACTGTAGGGGTCACCCTCTCCTGCTTCTTCTCAGGTAAAAACTTATGATGTACTGAGACTGGAGAGACAGTAGGTTGCTTGAAACAATCCTGCAGCATTAAATAGAACAGAAAAACTTTATCTATGCAAAAATAGAAAAAAAATGCATCAGGTTACCTGCAAAATATGGTCCATTATAGGAAAAAAGCTAAAGTTCCAAATGCAATATGCACCTTTGAAAAACGAAATCTGATAATCTTACATTTTTTAAAAGGCCTAAAAGGATTTAATGTGTTAGCACAAATATACAGTCTCAGGCAGCTCCATCGCTGTCATCCCATATCTGTATTGTCAAATAGTAGTGAACATTTGAAACGTAAGCCGGCTCATAGATGTTATTTGTATAATGCAACTAAATTGGTTTAGTTTCACTATGCCAGTCACGTATACCTGACAAGACAGATAAACACTGGAGCTCTTTAGAACTGCCTATGATAGCTATTTTCTTAATAGCAGTTTTATCTTTTTAAGTTTTCTAAAAACATTTCCAAAGAGTATATAAATATGGGACTACATTGGTCTTTTACAACTGTTTGTTCTCACCTGGGCAGAGGTCCTGACGCTGACTTGAGAATAGCATGAGTTTTGTTCCGTTGGTGCTTTGTCTGGTTTGGTTTCAGATTTAACTACAGAAACATAATATTTTGAGGTGGAGCCAGCGTCCAAGTCATCGGACCCGTTTGGGAGAAGCTCCGACCGCAGGCTGACAAAACAGGCTTAAAAGCCTGAAATCCGAGCAGTAAACCCACCAACAACATCAGGGAAACCCGGAGAGGGGGCGGCACACAGCCACACACATCTCCCAGACGGGGAGCACCTACACCGGGAGAGAGAGGCGTCGGGTAGAGGCAGCACAAGCACCGAGGAGGTGCAGGAAAGAGAGATGGCCAGCGGACCCCCAATTCCAACCCCCGGACCCCCGAATAGAAAGGTAGGAGAGGGGGCCATGGAGGGGAGGAAGAGACCGCCATTTTAAGACGCAAGTGGCGAGGGCCAGGCCACCACCGGGGGACTCCCAGACCTATAGCAGCATCAAGGGAGAGGAGAGACTCCAGCAGAGGGGGTAACGAGGGGCTGATAAGTCCCATAGCCTGGGGCAGGAATAAGCAGGGCGGCGGGAGATCCCGCGGGAAGACGGGAGGCCGCCATTTTAGCCCCCCACGAGGCAGGCCGCCATCTTAGATCCATGCGGCAGGCCTGGAAATCCACACCAGCAGCCTCACCTCAAGCAAGGATCCACTGCTAAATAGAGAGCTAGCCCCACAAAGCTCAACACCCTGCAATAGGCCTGGAGGCACCCTTGTGGAAGGAAGCACTGGGGCAGAAGGGCTACCTCACCTGAACTTTCCACCCTTCACATGCCCTGCCAGGGCATTGTATTTTCTTGAGTGCATCCACCCCAGGTGCTACAAACCGGCATCTAGATTGCTACCTTACTGAACCTTGGCATCTCACCGGACCCAAACCTGACAAGCCCCACCGGGACTTTGTTTTGCCCTGATTATACCAGACTCAGGGGTTTTGGTCCCACATCCTGATTGGGAACATTGCAACTTTAATAAGGCCTGGTAATACATTGGACTCAAGGTCACAAACCTACAGATCAGCTTCTTCCTGTTTTAAAAATCCAATACACCCTTTCAACAGAATATAACACAAAGCTAGCAGTGTCCCTGAACCTCCCTTCTGCCATTGTGTGGCTAATAATTAGAACTACACCTGACGTGTAAAGGGAAAAAAGACTAAATTCCTGACTCCTGCAGGACTGCCGAGACACTGGAGAAGGAGTTGCTCAACCGCTATATATACCCTTTTTAGGGGAACAAGTACATGCATCTAAATCAGTCTGATTTAAGTTTTCCGGGACTTTCCACCATGCAGTGGGTCCTGGATAGGGTGATACTGGCATTCTGCATACAAGGCCCACTGATCCAAAGGATGTACAAATTACCCAACGGGAGGCTATGACTATTCTAGTACATGATAATACTCTACTACTGAACCATAATCAGGGAGCTTACCTGATAGATGTGAAGCACCATTTGCTAATATCGTTTTCTAGCTTATTCGCAAGCATCCGGGATAGGAGGAGGAAACCATAGGTTAAATGGAGTACTTGAAACTCTACTGTCCAATATGAAGAAAGGCAATAGGGGCCCCTCAGGCAAAGGCATTCGGTAGCACTCTCCACCTAGGGTGGCCAAATCTACGTCCCACATGGACTCAGCTTCCGAAGGATCAGACTCGTCGGATCAAAAAGGCACCTCCAAAAAAGCGAGCCAACATATAGACCTCTCTCCCAGATCCATTGCCACGATCGAGCAGCTTCTGACCAAGGCAATAGAGCCGCTGCGAAATGATCTGAAAGAATTGGGGCAAAGGACCCAGATGCTGGAGGAGTTAGTGGATCAAATCGGAGAGGCTCAACAGCATGACCGATCAACCATTGATCAAAATTCTTATAATATTATGGAATTGATGGACAAGATTGAGGACCTGGAGAACCGGTCACGCCGTCATAATGTGAGAATAAGAGCAGTCCCAAGAGCCACACAAGACCTGACGGCATACCTGAAAGAAACGTTCGCGGCGATACTCCCCGACCAGGCAGAGACGGTCCTTGAGATGGAACGAGCTCATAGAGCTCTGGGAGGGGCGAGAAACTCAGAGGCCCCTAAGGATGTAATTGTGCGCTTTCTCAGGCAGCAAGCCAGGGATCTGCTGCTGGCAGAGACGAGGAAGATACAGACTATTAAAGGCCCTGATAACTCCACCCTGCAAGTTTATGCGGACTTGTCCCCTAACACACTAGACAGAAGGAGGCAGATGAAGCCTGCATCGGCGATCCTCCAACATCAAAAGCTGCAATATCAGTGGAACTTCCCTTTCGCTCTTACCTTCAACTATCAAGGCACGGCGCACACCACACGTACTCTGGAGGATTGCCTGGCGGTTTTGCGCCAACTTCGTCTCTGCCCGGCGGACTTGCCGGTTGAAGAATATAGCCGCCCTCCTCCCCCTCCTATCCCGAAAAAGCAATGGACTCTAGTGGGCCCGCACCTTCAAAAGGAGGATACGCTCCCTCCCAGAATTCCCAGAGACAGAAACTTAAACCGCAAAAGCCAAAATATTTGCAGCTCACAACGTAGAGGAGACCCGGATCTTACCACTGAAAACTTGGCAATAGCACGATCAGAGTGATAGCCAGCTTAGTATCTGGAAAGAACACAAAGACTTTGTCAACTCTGGACTATTTACAATACTTCTGATGAAGGAGAGCCAATGTAGAGCAATCTAGTTTAAATATGTGATAGTCAAAGCCTCAGATGTAGAGACAGTTAGAAGTAGACACTTGAGCTAGACATACAAATTCTCAGTCTTACTTCGATTAGTTATTATGAAGTTTAATTTTTATACGAATTGTTATGGAGAAGGGAAAGAGCTAAACTTGCTAGGACAACAGACCAGTTATCAGGCAGCAATAATTAGGATAGCGGCTCTGACTATGGTTAGAATTCTATAAATTGTACCACTAACACTTAATTTTTCTGTTTTCTTTTGGTTTCACGGCGACCAGATTTTCCAGCATCAGTAGACTCCCTCCGGACCTCCGCTCATCCTTAGACTCACTGGAAACGGCGACGGACATGAAGCAGCAGGTAGTCAGGGAATACACGCAAATGTAGATTCTAAACCAAGATGGGTGGGTCAGAGTATAAGTTTATAACCCATAACGTAAAGGGATTTAACTCGCCTTTCAAAAGGAGGAAAGCCTTCAGGTATTATAGGCAACTCAGGCCCTCAGTTGTTTTCATGCAGGAAACTAATTTTTCGCATGAAAACAAGCCAAAATTTGTTCATAAAGATTACCCGACAATTTATATGGCCACTCAGCCCACAAAGAAGGCAGGGGCAGCTATTCTGTTACACAAAGATTTTCCATTTAACTTAGAATACAGTAGGGTAGATATAGATGGACAATACGTCTTGGTTACCGGGACTGTCTCGGGCCATAGAATCTCACTCATATCCTTATACTCTCCCACAAACTCACCCCACAAAACTTTGATTAAATTACTGAAAGAATTAGAATCGCTAGAGTTAGGTAGGCTGGTGATTGGGGGGGACTTTAATTTAACTTTAGACCCCGCAATGGATAGATCAGGAGATATCCGGGATACTACATTTTCCAAAAAACTGGGTCAAATTAATCAGTTATTAGCGAAAATGAGTTTGGTAGACGCTTGGAGAGGCCTGCATACAGACCGGAGGGAGTATACATTTTATTCACCCATGCACGGCACATATTCGAGGATTGATACGTCTCTCATAGACTCTCTACTTTTCGATAGTGTCCGAGAATCTGACATTGTCTCCTGCCCTTGGTCTGATCATTCTATAGTGGTCATTAGAATAACTCTAGGACCTAGCTTAGTCCTACCCAGGAGCTGGAGGATTGATGAACACTTGCTGTCAGATCCCAATAGTTTAACAAAGCTGACGGAGGACATTAAACGACTCTCCTGATATGGGAGCAGGTTGGCTTTGGGTGGCCCATAAGGCATTTATAAGGGGGCTGCTGTATTAAGCTGACTGCTCAACATCGTAAGTCGCTTAGGCGAAAAGAGGAAGAGCTGCCGGCTACCCTCAACAACCTAGAAAGCCTTAATCAGCAGCGCCCTACCCGGAAGCTCCGCATTCAAATTAACAAAGTCAGGTCAGACCTAGATGGAGTTTTATCTTATCATACGGAGAAGGCTATGAGAAAAACAAAACACTTATACTACTGGAAAGCGAACAAGCCAGATAGAATGCTAGCCAGGACACTGAAATCCAAAGAAGTCCGATCCAGGGTAACCCAGATTAGGAAATCGGATGGTAACATTTCCTGTAGTCCAAGGGACATACAGGAAGAGTTTCAGTCCTTCTATCAGCAGATATATTCATTTAGAATGCAGACTGAAGGGCTGGATATTGACTCCTTTATAAGTACCATAGATCTCCCCTCAATAAATGAGCAACAACTAACTAATCTGAACCAAGACATAACATCAGAAGAAGTGAGGGCAGCGATTAAAAACCTCAAAATAGGCAAATCCCCGGGACCGGATGGGTTTACTAATTTATATTATAAGAAGTTTGAAACGCTATTAAATCCTTATCTTAAGTCCCACTTTTACGCCATTCTGAAAGGGGAAAGTATGCCCCCAGAATTAAATAGGGCGGATCTGGTAGTGTTTCCAAAAGAAGGAAGGGATGAGCTTGAGGTGAGGAATTATCGACCCATATCTTTACTGAATGTAGACGTCAAACTACTAGCTAAAATCATGACAGTAAGGATCTCCAGGTTCCTACCGGAAATTATTCATAAGGATCAAGCAGGGTTTGTACCTCATAGGCAGGCGGGGGACAATGTCAGACATATCCTCAATCTTCAATACTTGGCACACAAAGCAGGCTCCCCTATGTGCATGCTGGCCCTAGACATTGAGAAAGCCTTTGACACGGTTGAGTGGCCATATTTGTTTAAGGTACTAGACAGGTTTGGCATAAAGGGTCGCTTCACTACCCTCCTCCGAACATACTATAAGTCCCAGACAGCTAACCTGAGCCTACCGGGGGAACATAGAGCCCAGATCTGCATACAAAGAGGTACGAGACAAGGATGCCCACTCTCGCCCCTTTTGTTTGCCCTGGCAATTGAACCGTTGGCACAACTCATCAGAGCAAACAAAGAAATTCAGGGATTACAAGTGGGGTTACAACACTACAAATGCACATTTTTTGCGGACGACATCTTATGCACCCTGACAAATCCCGGGTCTTCCATACCAGCATTAATGTCGTCTCTCGAAGGGTTTGGCAAAGTGTCAGGACTTAGACTAAATCTGGGGAAATCAGAGGCCCTAAGCCTGGGTATGAATCAGAATGACATTGAACTCCTAAAATCTCTATATACCTTCTCATGGCAGGCCATACATATAAAATACCTAGGGGTTAATATTACTCCCAAATTATCCGACCTTTACAAGGCAAATTACCCCCCTATGTACAAAAAATTAAATGATGACTTGTTGAGATGGAGGAGTTACCCATTATCATGGACTGGCCGAATAGCAGAAATTAAAATGAACACACTGCCAAAGATTTTATATCTCTTTAGGACACTCCCCATACCGATATCCCTTAAGGAACTAGATCGGTTTCAAGCCAGTATTTTTAGATTCTTCTGGAATAATAAGAAATCTCGCATATCCAAGAAAATAATGTTCAGACACAGGAAGGAGGGGGGGGCAATCATGTCCCAATTTACGGGACTATTTTAAAGCGGCTAGACTTGCTCAACTGACACAGGCACACTCAGTTAATCACCAACCGGGCTGGGTGTTTTTAGAACAACCACAAATGCAACCTCATAGCTGGGATACGCTTTTATGGATGCCTGAAGGTCTGAGCCGGATTAAATCCCCACCAAAACCCCCTAATAAATCTGACTATAACATCTTCGGGGCGGGCCAGGTCCAAGAATAGGTTAGATGTAGGTATACCCCCCCTAATTTTGGTTCTTTCCTTTCCAGAAATTTGGGCAACCCTAAATGTGACATCAAAACATTGGTGGGCCTCTAGGGGATTGGATAGGTTAGGCCCCTGGTATGGGGGGGATCACCTAGTGACTTTTGAGCAGTTTAAAGAAAAATATGCCCTCCCTCCTCAGGAGTTCTACAATTATTTGAGGATTAGGAGTTGGGTCAGCGAGATGCGTAAAAGATATGGGTCTCCGAAACCTTCCTGGTTCTCGATTTTATGCAAAAACCTCCCATTGGCTAGAGGAGTAATTGGCTCGTTGTACGACAAATTTTAAAAATCCAAAAATGTAGAGAAACCAGCATACATATATAAATGGGAGAAAGAGCTTGGAAGGGAGTGGGATAGGAGAACATGGCAGAAATCGTTCTTGTACCTAAGTAGGGCAACCAGTAACTATTCACATCTAGAAACATCCATCAAGGTCCTACACAGGATATATTGTACCCCCGACAAACTTCACAAATATGACCATAGAGTAAGCAGTAACTGTTTTAGGGGCTGCCAACAGATAGGAGATCATATACACACCTGGTGGCTATGTCCGGTGGTACATAGGTTGTTGGAAGACTTAACAATGGCTACGTCATTGTTTGGAAATACTGTTTTGGCAACCATGGAATCCTGCTTGTTGGGGACTAAACAACCAAATTTATCATTGAGCCAAAACAGGTTGTTCCAGATAATGGCAGCTGCGGCCAAAACACACATTGCCAGTCAGTGGAAGTCGGGAACTTTAGATCTGCAGGAGGTTGTTAGGAAAATTAACTATATAACAATAAATGAGAAACTAACGAGTGCTAAATTAGACACTATGCCACAATTTTACAAAATTTGGAATCCCTGGCTGGAGTCGTCTCTTAACACACTCCTGATTTGATTTGACTAAATTATGACCTAATTGAGAATGCAAACCTTTTCAAACTGAGCTTAAGGAGGACCTGGAACGGGGGAGGCTCGAGAGGGGGTCCTGGAAACTCTGGTTCGTGTGAGCTGTTATACAGGAGGTGATTATACTTCATTTAACTGTAAAAGTTAAGACTTATATATTAGACGTAATATTCTGGAAGTAGCTTTACTGCAGTAGTAGATTAGCTAAGTAGCCTAATTTAATATACTTAACTCGACATAATTGTACAGTATTAATATATAATTAAAATGCTGCTAAGTATAGAAATCTGGCTCTATTAAGGAGCCATCTAGGTATCAATATTCAGATATACCTTTGTTCCTTAACATTTTTATATTTCCCTAGATATTTATTTAATTATACAAGTATATATTTAAATCTCTAATCTCCATATATATAAAAAAAAAATTATGGTACTGTTTAGGTTTCTTTTGTTGTGTTTAAAAGTTGTTTTTTGTAGTTTCATTATAACAGAAAAGATAAAACCGAAGGGGTAGCAATTAATCTCTAAATGCAATAGAGTAAATAGAATATTAAATGTATAGTCCCTATGTGCAGTAGGTCAGGAATGTCTATCCCTACCACCACCTAGGAGACAAAAAAGACTCTACTTTATAAATGTGTAGCAACTAATAATAAAAAATATATATACAAAATAACTTTATTAAGAAAAAATCTGAGTGAGAGCAAAAATAACAAGGTGTAGTTAAAAAAATGGATATACTCTCTGTATATCTCTTGCAGGCTGGCTCTAGTAATAGAGGGGGATTTAGCAGTAATAAGCTCTTAAGGAGTAAATATAGAGCTCTACTAAAAATGATATAGTGAAATACTGAGTCACCACCTGTCTAGTTTAAAGGACAGATGGCAGCTTTAAGTTGCTGTTGTTGCTTTCAAAAAAGGGGGGAGAAGAGGGGAGGTCTCTCTGAATTTCAAACTGAGAATTGACCTAATCACTCTAGAGTTTTACCTCGTAGTGATGTAGTTAGGGTCAAAAGAGACAGGTCCACCTCAGTGTTTCTGATACACAGCACAATGCTGCTATCAAAGAGAAGGGGGTTAGTCCCAACTATTTTACTCATAGCCCAATAGGGAATTGTTATCAACAATATATTATATGAGTGTTTTTATAAGGTAAGTGACATTCAAATGAATGGTGTTGTATTACCCTGTGTGTGTAGATAATACAGTCCTACGCCGAGTGTGTAGGTATGTTGCTCCACATTGGGAGAGCTTACCCCCGCCGCCTGGTGTGTTTAAGTTGTTCCCGACGCGCGTTTCCCCCGCTATTGTCGTTTCGGATTCATCAGGGGACAAGTTCTAAGTCAAACCGCGCTCTTTTTAAAGAGTCCCGCGGTTTCGCGGGACGCGATGACGTCATCGCGTCCACGCTGGCATCGCGACATGATCGCGTGCCGCGTAATCACGTTTCTCGCGAGATTATGTGTTCCTAATCGCAAACTCGCGTTAATCGCGAGATTATGCTTAAAGTTGCTTGTACCACACGTAGATGTGGATAGTGACATCGCTGATAGTCAGATAATGGCTCTATTAATTGTAAAATGTATATTTAGACTAAATTGACATGGATTTTCACTGGTAATAAGTGACATGTCTATAACAGTCAAATTATATTTACTTAATGGGTATCTATTATAATCCCTTATTCTAGGTTTTAATATCTCTAATGATGTTAAGATATATCTTGTCTGGAAGGCCAGATATAGAGGTCGAGCCAATATGGGGGTATCATGCACCTGGGATGTACTCACAGACCCCAACCACTGGATTCCAAGGCATGCTAAGTGTAAAAGAAGGACAAAGAAAGGACTTAATGTCTACTTGCTCTTATAAAAAGTAAAAGAGCTTACACTAGGGGAAAAGATCTTGGACTGAGTAGTAGGTGGGAGGAGAACTTCCCTAAAAAAATGTAAATAAATAGAATATTTATAGTCAATTATAGTAAACTGGGGTGTCTGACTGGCTGTAAAATACAGACTAAAGAGGAAGGAGAAAAAAGAGAGAAAAAAGACCCCAGATAATGAGCCTAAAAAAGTGCTAGCGAGTGGGTGCCCTAGTTGGAAGGATAGGCCTAAGATAGTATACTATAAATAATTTAATAGGAAGAGTTGTAGAAACTTTTTGATCGATGGGTCAACCATACTGCGTAAAGGGTAGTTTGGGTAAGAAGCCCTATTATTGTTAGATGTTTTGGCGCTAAAAAGGGACTAGATGAAAGGGGCGAAGGTAAAGCCCTCGTTGAGACCATACGGAGTTAAGGTTTTCAGATGAAAGATCCACCAGGCTTCTCGTTGAAGTAACTTATTTTCCATATTGCCCCTCCTAGGAGTGGTTTTAACCTTTTCAATGCCCATAAACTGTACACACATTACGTTTCCATGATGTATAGAGTTAACATGTCTGGCGACTGCCACATCATGTTTGTTGATTATAGTGTTGACATGCTCCAATACTCGTTGTCGGAGTTGACGTGTGGTTTTTCCTACATACTGTAGGCCACATCTACAATGGATAAGATAGACCACTGATGTTGTTCTGCAATTGATGTGGTCTCGTACTTTAAACTTCTTCTGATTAGAGGAACTTGTGAACTCTGCTGTGGTACGTATATGACAACAGGCCTTACATTTCCCACATGGTTTAGAACCAGCTGGTCGTTCATTAAGCCAATCACTCCCTGTGCTCTTTTGTGCTTCGTAATGGCTATGGACTAGCTTGTCCTTCAAACTAGGTGCTCGGCGGTAAGTAATTGCGGCTACATTAGGTAGTCTAGATTGTAGTTCCTTGTCAGCCAATAAAATATGCCAATGTTTTTGTAATATCAATCGAATGTTCTCTCCAAATTTATTATATGTGCCTATGATTCTTATAGGTTGAGATTCAGGTATCTTTGACGTAGTCAAATTGTACAATAGGTCTGACTGTGAGCGTTCTTTTGCTCTTGCATACGCCTTTTTCAGGATGTTGTGAGAGTAGCCTCTTGATTTGAAACGGTCGTAGAGGTCTTTTGCTTGCTTTTCAAAGTCCATTTCAGTGGTGCAGTTTCGGCGTATACGAAGATATTGGCCGTAGGGAATGCTACGTATGAGATGACTTGGGTGATGACTGGATGCCAAGAGTAGACTATTCGAAGCTGTGTCCTTACGATATGTTGATGTTGTGATGTGATTCTTCTCTGTTTTGGAGATTAGCAGGTCCAGAAACTCTATCTGGTTCGAATTGATAGTATGTGTGAGTTTGAGACCAATGGAGTTTACGTTAAGGATAGAAATAAAGTCCAAAAGACTGGATTTATTTCCATTCCAAGTTAGAAATACATCATCAATATATCTGATCCAAAGGCCTATTTGATCAGTGTAATTGGCCAGTTCTTCTCCAAAAACTGTGGTCTCTTCCCATATGCCTAGATGAAGATTGGCATATGAGGGTGCACATGGGGTACCCATTGCTGTCCCTTTTATTTGTTTATAAAAACTGTTGTCATATGTAAAATAATTCTTGGTTAGGACAAATTCCAGTAGCTTTATAACAAACTCACTGTGCTTGTGATGTTGTACGCCGCAGGTTTTTAGGTATTTCCTTACCGCTTGTACACCGACTTCGTGTGGAATTGAGGTATATAAACCTTCCACGTCAAGACAGACTAGTAATGTTCCATCATCCAATCGAAGATTATAGAGCCTTTTTAAAACACTTTTAGTATCCTGGGCATACGATGCCAGGGTTGCCACAAATGGTCTCAGAATTTGATCAATATATGTACTGGCATGTTCTGACAGGCTATTTTTTCCGGAGACTATTGGGCATCCTGGAGGTGTTTTTATGTTCTTGTGTACCTTCGGCAATGAATAGAAGGTTGGAATTGTGGGATGTTTGTTAAGTAGAAAGTTAAACTCTTGTCTTGAGATGGTATTATTCCACAGGCACTCTGACAATATTGCACCAAGTTCCTTTTTGTAGTCTCCTGTAGGATCTCTTATCAAACGTTGGTAAGTGTTTTTGTCACTTAGTAACCGCAGGTTTTCTTGGTGATAATCAATTTTTCGGAGGATCACTGTATTACCTCCTTTGTCTGATGGTTTAACTACAATGTGTTTGTTTTTTTGTAGTTTGAACAGTGATTTACTTTCCATAGATGTTAGGTTAGATTCTTTTGTATTATTGGTTGCTAGGGTTTCTAAATCCTTTGTTACCAGTTTGACAAAAACTTGGACTTCAGGAGCTATACAAAAATTTGGTGTAAATTTACTTTTGGGTTTCAGATTTGTATATGGTCCCTCACCCAGAGTGGGCTCATAGAGATCTGTATTCCAATTGGTTAGCATCTCTTTAAGGGCCAGTTCTTCTGAGGCGCTTAGTTTTAAGGAGACTAATTCGGCCTCAGTTGTCTTTTTGTGATGTTTCATTAATACTAGTTTACGGGCAAAAAGATGAATGTCTTTAACCCACTCAAAAAGATTGAAGTTGTTGGTAGGGGAGAAAGAGAGTCCTCTGTTGAGTAGCGTGACTTCTTCTTCAGTCAGAATCAGGTCAGATAAATTAATCACTTGATTGTTGATATTCATGATGCTCATTTGTATCTGGGTTGTGCTCTCTGGTTTCGGTCTCGTAGTCGTCTCTGTTCCGGGTGTTGTTGGCGCGGATCTAAAAAAGACGGACTAGATGGTGTTGTTGAGCCATCCACCCTGCGACCTCGATATTTTATGTTGCCCCTGTTTACAAAACGATTTTGTATCTCTTCTGGAAATTCAGCATCTGATGTATCATATTCAGATGAAGATTGAGGCTCCGTCTGTTGAATTTTCTGGCGATGGGAGTGACGGTAAACCTGTTTATTAGTTAGGTCCTTCTGGTCTCTCATGTATTTCCGATGTTTGCGTTGTTTTAAAACATTTTTGAATTTGTCTATCTCATTCTGAAGTTTTAACTCGTAATCTTTAAATTTATCCACACTCCGAAAGGTCTCAATGTCCACTAAATGTAGTGCTAATTCCACTTTTGTTGCCTCCAAAATTCTTTCTTCCTCGCTGATTATGAGCTTTATAAGGTCTGCTGAGCATGTGTTAAGAATTTTATCCCATGATTCTATGAACGTGTCATTCCAAAGGTGAGAGGCGGGGCTTAAATTGACCCTTAATCCCCTTGGGATGAGGTGTTGTTCTATATAGTTTTGAAGACTCTTAATTTCCCACCAAGCCCTTGTTTGACTTTTGTAAATTTTAGTAAGTGTGAAGAAAAATTTGTGTATATTCTTGGCTTCACTTTGTGAGGCTGATACCCCTTCGCCTTCTAAGGAGAAAACACTTCCCACTTCGCCCAGCCATTGGTTGGGGTCTGTGTGTAGGTGCAGAAAACCCTCCATCAGCGAAATAAGTAAAATTGGTAAAGAAAGGGGGATAACCCCAATTGATAAGGAAAATAAACAGGTAGCAACTAATCTCTAAATGCAATAGAGTAAATAGAATATTAAATGAATAGTCCCTATGTGCAGTGGGTCAGGAATGTCTATCCCTACCACCACCTAGGAGACAGAAAAGACTCTACTTTATAAGGGCCTCATTCTATTATCGGCCGTAAATCGTCCGTAAGGCTGCGATTCCTTGCGGGGGTTCAGTTAACTCGCGATTCTATTATACGGCCCCGCAAGGATCTCCTTTTACGGCCGGCCGCATATCTTGGAACCGGCCGTAAGCTGTGAAATATAAAAACTCAAAAATAAATTCAAGCCTGCACTGTACAGCTCTGTAAATGCTAGGGATCATATTGGGGGACATGAGGATTAAAAGGAACCCACTCTCAAGCTTGCACATCAGCCCAAACCCAAGTTCAAATTAACTGTTTATTTTCCGGCTGCGGCGTGGGCATGTCTGAGGTGCACCAAGCACTCTGGACTTTTTACATGGATATTTTACGGATATTAAAAATAAAATATTTTACGGATTTGAGTATAGGATAATTATGTGCTATTTTTTCTAACACCTAAAATCCCTTTATAGTCTTCTCAAAGTGCAGGATGGCTTTATTTGAGCTATTTTATGTGCTTAATTGGTGCTAGCGGGACCTCTTTCCTGCAAGTAAGCAGCGGCTCGTTTTTAGCCTTGCAGAGAGGTTTCCCGGAGCAATTGAATTGCAAATAGGAATTTCTTACGGCCGAAACTCTTGCGGCCGTTTAAGATCAAAGGATTTCCTCCGCCGCGAGCGGCCGCAACAGATAGCAAGGCACCGGCCGCAAGCCTGCCGGAGCCTCCGGCCGTAAGGGAATAGAATAGCAGAATAGCTTGCGGCCGGTCCTTGCGGCCCCGCAACTGCTGCGGCCGCTAATAGAATGAGGCCCTAAATGTGTAGCAACTAATAATAAAAAATATATATACAAAATAACTTTATTAAGAAAAAATCTGAGTGAGAGCAAAAATAACAAGGTGTAGTTAAAAAAATGGATATACTCTCTGTATATCTCTGGCAGGCTGGCTCTAGTAATAGAGGGGGATTTAGCAGGAAAAAGCTCTTAAGGAGTAAATATAGAGCTCTACTAAAAATGATATAGTGAAATACTGAGTCACCACCTGTCTAGTTTAAAGGACAGATGGCAGCTTTAAGTTGCTGTTGTTGCTTTCAAAAAAGGGGGGAGAAGAGGGGAGGTCTCTCTGAGTTTCAAACTTAGAATTGACCTAATCACTCTAGAGTTTTACCTCGTAGTGATGTAGTTAGGGTCAAAAGAGACAGGTCCACCTCAGTGTTTCTGATACACAGCACAATGCTGCTATCAAAGAGAAGGGGGTTAGTCCCAACTATTTTACTCATAGCCCAATAGGGAATTGTTATCAACAATATATTATATGAGTGTTTTTATAAGGTAAGTGACATTCAAATGAATGGTGTTGTATTACCCTGTGTGTGTAGATAATACAGTCCTACGCCGAGTGTGTAGGTATGTTGCTCCACATTGGGAGAGCTTACCCCCGCCGCCTGGTGTGTTTAAGTTGTTCCCGACGCGCGTTTCCCGCTATTGTCGTTTCGGATTCATCAGGGGACAAGTTCTAAGTCAAACCGCGCTCTTTTTAAAGAGTCCCGCGGTTTCGCGGGACGCGATGACGTCATCGCGTCCACGCTGGCATCGTGACGTGATACCTTCGCCCCTTTCATCTAGTCCCTTTTTAGCGCCAAAACATCGAACAATAATAGGGCTTCTTACCCAAACTACCCTTTACGCAGTATGGTTGACCCATCGATCAAAAAGTTTCTACAACTCTTCCTATTAAATTATTTATAGTATACTATCTTAGGCCTATCCTTCCAACTAGGGCACCCACTCGCTAGCACTTTTTTAGGCTCATTATCTGGGGTCTTTTTTCTCTCTTTTTTCTCCTTCCTCTTTAGTCTGTATTTTACAGCCAGTCAGACACCCCAGTTTACTATAATTGACTATAAATATTCTATTTATTTACATTTTTTTAGGGAAGTTCTCCTCCCACCTACTACTCAGTCCAAGATCTTTTCCCCTAGTGTAAGCTCTTTTACTTTTTATAAGAGCAAGTAGACATTAAGTCCTTTCTTTGTCCTTCTTTTACACTTAGCATGCCTTGGAATCCAGTGGTTGGGGTCTGTGAGTACATCCCAGGTGCATGATACCCCCATATTGGCTCGACCTCTATATCTGGCCTTCCAGACAAGATATATCTTAACATCATTAGAGATATTAAAACCTAGAATAAGGGATTATAATAGATACCCATTAAGTAAATATAATTTGACTGTTATAGACATGTCACTTATTACCAGTGAAAATCCATGTCAATTTAGTCTAAATATACATTTTACAATTAATAGAGCCATTATCTGACTATCAGCGATGTCACTATCCACATCTACGTGTGGTACAAGCAACTTTAAGCATAATCTCGCGATTAACGCGAGTTCGCGATTAGGAACACATAATCTCGCGAGAAACGTGATTACGCGGCACGCAATCACGTCGCGACGCCAGCTAGGACGCGATGACGTCATCGCGTCCCGCGAAACTGCGGGACTCTTTAAAAAGAGCGCGGTTTGACTTAGAACTTGTCCCCTGATGAATCCGAAACGACAATAGCGGGGAAACGCGCGTCGGGAACAACTTAAACACACCAGGCGGCGGGGGAAAGCCCTTTCAATGTGGAGCAACATACCTACACACTCGGCGTAGGACTGTATTATCTACACACACAGGGTAATACAACACCATTCATTTGAATGTCACTTACCTTATAAAAACACTCATATAATATATTGTTGATAACAATTCCCTATTGGGCTATGAGTAAAATAGTTGGGACTAACCCCCTTCTCTTTGATAGCAGCATTGTGCTGTGTATCAGAAACACTGAGGTGGACCTGTCTCTTTTGACCCTAACTACATCACTACGAGGTAAAACTCTAGAGTGATTAGGTCAATTCTCAGTTTGAAACTCAGAGAGACCTCCCCTCTTCTCCCCCCTTTTTTGAAAGCAACAACAGCAACTTAAAGCTGCCATCTGTCCATTAAACTAGACAGGTGGTGACTCAGTATTTCACTATATCATTTTTAGTAGAGCTCTATATTTACTCCTTAAGAGCTTATTACTGCTAAATCCCCCTCTATTACTAGAGCCAGCCTGCCAGAGATATACAGAGAGTATATCCATTTTTTTAACTACACCTTGTTATTTTTGCTCTCACTCAGATTTTTTCTTAATAAAGTTATTTTGTATATATATATTTTATTATTAGTTGCTACACATTTATAAAGTAGAGTCTTTTTTGTCTCCTAGGTGGTGGTAGAGATAGACATTCCTGACCCACTGCACATAGGGACTATTCATTTAATAAATGTTATTTCATGTTTGATTATGTTGGAATATTGCATATTCCCTTCAATAAAAAAAACTAAAAAAAAAAAAAAAAAAGAAACATAATATATTGGATTAACAAACAATCTGAAATTTGATTACTGTGTATGGTACTTTAATGAGAAATGGAGCAGTAATAATGTAGAAGTCATGTAGTAAAATAATTGTGAGCTCGCCACACTAATCTGAAGATGACATAAATGTATTACCTCTCGGTTTGGAGTTTAGAACGACTCTCTTGAGATCGATTGGAACTTGTTGCTGGGTCACAGTCTCCTCATTTTGGGTTTTTGTGGCCTGTTTTTGTCTAAGAGCTTTTTACTGACGGATTTCTTCTAAAGTTTTTATATGCACTTTGTCCAAAGGCTTTGCATAGTATTTTGCCTTATACATGTTGATATTTGGATATGTGGCTTGCTGTAATTAGCTTCTCTCATATTCAATCTCCTGCAAATGCAAGACTCTGGTGTATATTTACTATTTAATTGCAATTAAGTGAATATTGCTTTAAGTATCCTAAATGGAGATATAAGAGCTCTGATAACTGTTTCTGCTCTACTCTTCTTTGCCCCGCACTGTACTGCTCCAAACTGTACTGTACAGACCTCTTCAAATCTGCAATCAATATGAAACTAAATGGCAACAGGCAGAGGGTTCTCTTATCACTATGACATCCTGCAGTGACATCATAATGGACACCTGTCAGTATAGCACTTATGATAAGTCTGAGTAGCAATAAGAACACTGAAGTGTAGATTCTATTCTTTAGGATGGTGTTGTCTACATAGTCAGATATTGCTAATTTAATAAATGCCAGTGTGCATTTGTTTCACTTTCTAGTCCCTGTTCTTCTGTAAAAAAAAAAAACTTTTTTTGATCCTGTATCAATGATAGGATAAAAGTTTCATTGAGAGGGAAATGTCAGAACAAAAAGTCATGCTTTGAAGCATAAAAAATTAATATGACAAAGAGATCGTAGGTACTTGGAATTGGGTCCCAGCAGAAGTGTTATGTAGAAGACAAAGGATAATATTAATATAAAAGAGTTTTAAACATCAGGCATGATCCGTAGCATTAATTTACAGTATATAGAAATGGGGCAAAGATGACTTGTGATGTGATCTGTATATGTTTATATTTTCAGAACTTGATAAATACAAAGCAGACCTTTTAAGCTCACTGTGTGTCTTGTATGCATGTTCCACATTATCTGGTGTTTGGGAAAACTCATACCTACAGACCACATTTTACTGCGAAACCAGGTCATGATAGCAAAAAGCATTATATTATTATTATTAGAGTTTATTTAGACAAAAAGGTGGGTCAGCAGCAAAAACATCCAAAATGGCTGCTACTGGCTGGCTGACTGGGCAGAAATATAAACAACATAGCTTTTTATAATCATTTACCTAAAGACAATGGGATAATCAATTCCCACCTTTTAGATACATGATATAACCCACCAACAGCCAATAAAAGATTAATGATATTAGTAAACCAAGAAAATATAACACATTTGATTAGCATACATCAAGCATGTCTTCGTACATCATACTAGATGTGAAAAAAATACTTTCACCTTTTATCTCTGCTCATAGGCCAAGAGTTGAGCTACTGAAATACACATTTGTTTACGCTAAATAATTGTTTACTGTCTTATGAGAATAATTTATTATGAGAAATAGGGACTTGTTTATACTTATAGAAGAAAAAACAATGATTTAAGTACAAGCAGAATTAACGATTTTCATTCCTCCCGGCCTGTAATGGACTAAGTACTGTTTCAGGGCTAAAGTGTTACAAAAGCGAATATATATATATACACTAAATAATGTAAGTATATCTGTATTTTTTCCACAACACTCCCCCCTATGACAATGAAAATTGGCATCAAAGGATAAATTCAAATATGACAGGGTGCAAGCTTAATATAAATGTCACAGATATATCTAAACAACATAAAAAGATAAACGTATTAGGAAGTAGAGGTAAGATCTTTCCAACAACTCGGAAATATGACATTACATCTCACGGAGTCCTTTGCACCTTTTACCTTAAGACCTTCCTAACAAGAATATTGCAAAAGAAAATCAGAATTATTCATAGAAACAATAAAAAAGAATACATATTAAAAAGCAGATATAATAGTCCGATATGATCCATGGAATAATGGAAAAAGTCTCTCAATAACGGAATCCATAGCATCAATTTTAAAGTCTGTTGAATAAAAGCTTTACAATAAATCCATAAAAATAAATGAGCACCTGTTTGACGAAATCCATATAACAAGGAAAGAGTCCAATGGCGTGGATGAAAACTGCCTTTTTTCTTTAGCAAAACATTTTAGTGCACGACCTTGGAAATGAGAGTTTTCGAAAACATTGGGCCAGCATCCAGTATAATGTTTTTCTTAAAAAAATTATATCATGCAGTTTAAATGAATTTAATATAATTTACACATTATAAATGGTTTTAACTAATACAAATTTTAAAAATCTTTCTCTTTATCTTTTTTCAATAACCCAGTTTTTTTACCAATTACTGTATTTACTTGTAACCAATTTCTCAAATATCAACCTTTTAAAAAAACTATTTAACATAAATAGGAACCAGATCTAAATAAAACCTTTATTATGATTATCCAAAATGGCCGACGGCATATAAACACAAATATTAATTCGAAATTGATCAGATTTCTGATTATATTCTCTATCTGCAAGTTTATTATACCGTCCGTCAGATATAATGGACAATATTTAAACAAAAATGCAATGACATAATCTGGACACTGGTACTCTATGTGACCACCTATATTCAGTATACATCATTCCAGGAGAAAACAGCAAATCTCCCTTTCAAGCATCACAAATTCAGACAAACAGAACATACATGACATCTGTGCTTCCCCCTGAACAGTCAAATAGCAAAACAGGGAGAGACAAACAATATAAAATGGCGTCATCTACAAGGAACATTTCCCCATCAGATAACAACCCTGTCATGTCACTTTCCACTCTATGTTCACTCAACCACTATACCTAATCATACAAAAAAGATCCATACACAGAGACACACATGACCGTCTCCAAACTCTGTATTCCACACACTTACTTCAAACAAAGACCCCCCTTTCTCCACTTGGAAAACATAATTAGGATACGGACAAACAACATAGAACATAGAACATATAATATATCATTGTGAGCCCATAGAATAATTTTACATGCGCATAGGTCATCTTAAATCACCTTGTAATAATCAAATACAAAAAACAATCAAATTTGAGCAAATCATATACATATATATTTGCCTATAACTAATCCTAAACATAATTACACTAAAATAACTGTTTAACTCACTCATTAAATCTTTTATCTCATCAATATTTCCATAAAAAATCATTATTACACTTGCAATAGGGGTTGAGTTAATGCTAGTGCAAAAGGTGCAACACCTGGGGCACAACATAATAGGTCACTCTTATTACTAGCAGTAAATAACAACAGGTTGGAAGGTAGGTGGGAAGGTAGAGAATTACTCTGTGCACGGCTACCTGATCTACATGAATAACTCATTATAATACATTATCACAGACATTTGCTTCCGTTATAAAAATATGCACACCTCTGTAAGCTAGAAATATCGGTGATTGAGGATGAGGAGGGGGGTTGAGGATGAGGAGGGGGGAGGGAAATAGACACAGGGGTTTAGAGAGACACAGGGAGCATTAGAGAGACACAGGGTGGGGGTTTAGAGAGACACGGGGGGGTTAGAGAGACATGGGGGAACAGTGACTCGAGTATATGCCGAGGGGGGCCTTTTTAGCCTTAAAAAAAGGGCTGAAAAACTCGGCTTATACTCGAGTATATACAGTATGTACTTTTTAAGTTTAATAAAAATACAACAAAACAATGTCCTCCTAAAACCTACGGTGAGGAACCAGGTATCTTTTCAATAAGATACACAGGTGTCTCGTCAAAAAACAATATATAATAATAAAATAAAAAAAGAATAACATTTTAAAAATATACAAAATTAAACCCCTATGGGGCACTTCTTAAAAAAACAAGTGACTGTATCAATGCAGTTGAAGTCTAATAAGTGGAAAAATTCCTTAATGAACCCTGAGGTAGAACTGAATTCGGCACACAGAACTAAAACATTGCTATCAATTAGCTAATATCAATACAAAGCAAGAGGAAGCTCAGGTTGAGACAAGTCATATGAACTGATAGGGTGCCACTAGGGATTAATAAAATAATGATAAACAGCAGAAGAGACAAAAGGGACCCCTATTACTCTGCACACCTATGTTTACTCAAGTATAATCTCAAAGAGAGTAAAAACTAAAACTTAGCTTTTAATAAATAAATATTATTAAAAATATTAAAATTCTCAGAGGCAGGATATTTCATTCATTGATCGCATGGGTATAATAAAAAAACTTTGCTACCAAACTTGGAAGAAGACACCTTCAGACTAGATTGCATTCATAGAGTGCTGGCGGGACGTCCTGCCTCTGGAGAAAGACCTAGGCATGTGATTGGAAAATTCAACTATTACACAACCAAGGATCTTTTTTATGAAGGCAACAGTTAAAACAAACATACTTTTTAGAAAAAGGCAGATATTGTCTAATTGAAAGCAGAAGCTGCTCAACATCGCCTGCTTTATTTTTTGATGCGAGAAGATAATATTATGCTCACGATGTAAGCGCACCCCATACCCCAGTTATGGTGGCACAATCTAGAGCTAAGTGACTTACCTGAAGAATACAGCTAAATCTCACGTTTAAAGCCCATAAAAAAGGAATGGTGGGTATCTCAACAAGAAGGGCTGCTAAATCAATACAGGACTTTTGTACAACAAAAACAAGCGCCCAGTCTCCCTGACAACCTTCTGTAACACCTGAACATTTACCAATATATACTATGGAGCCTACAGCACCCAACACAAAGGTGGATATACAAGATTTATAAAATGTGATTTCATTTAGAATGGAAATTACAGGGGAAATCAAGAAAATGGCGCAAAACTCACTGGAGAAATAAAAGCTGTTGATACCAAGGTCCCTAAGCTAGAAGAAAAATATGATAATCTATTGGAGGCGCATACCCAATTAGAGGATGAGGTGTCGGCTTTGAGAGATAACCAACACCAACTTCAATATGCGCAAGAAAATCTGGAAAATCGTTCCCGCCGTCAGAATCCAAAATGTTTCAGAAACAATCACAGATCTCCCAAACTATATTATGGATCTCTGCAAAACTTTGCTACCAAACTTGGAAGAAGACACCTTCAGACTAGATTGCATTCATAGAGCACTGGAGGGACGTCCTGCCTCTGGAGAAAGACCTAGGCATGTGATTTGGAAAAAATTCCACTATTACACAACCAAGGATCTTTTTTATGAAGGCAGCAAGTCCCGGCATTCCAGAAATTGCAGGTGGCCAACCTAGCATTTATGCTGATCTTTCCCCAACCACCTTGTATAAAAGGAGACTATTCAAACCTTTGTTGGAGATCGTTTTAGCCCAGGGATGGAGATATGCTTGGGGATTTCCCTTTAAGTTGAACATTCTGAGAGATGGGAGAACATATCCAGTTTTTGATATGAAGGAGGGCATGGCGTTGCTTACGTCCTGGAACATTCAGTTACCAGATCAGTTGGGAATTGCCCAACTCTCTGATACTAGACCTTACCGACTCTTCAGGCCGCAACAGAGATCCTAAGTCTGTAACAACTTTCTATACTTTTGTATGTGGGGAATTCAAGAGCAGTTACTCTCAAATACAGATATTGCTTCAGGGTGAGGACTAAGTAACCTTACATGTAAAATGCATAGTTTTTGGTTTAAGTTTAGCTAATTGGTAATGATAAACAGAAGAACAGACAAAAGGGACCCCCATTACTGCGCACACCTATGTTTACTCAAGTATAATCTCAAAGAGAGTAAACATTAAAACTTAGCTTTTAATAAATAAATATTGTTAAAAATATTAAAATTTTCAGAGGGAGGATATTTCATTCATTGATCGCATGGGTATAATAAATCCGGAATTTGTATAAAGTGTCAGTGTTAAATTCATTGAATTGAATTAATAGAAAATATTTTATATCACTATAAGTGTTGACTAATAAAGTGCTAGAAATAGGAAAGTGCTATTAATACAAAAAAGTGCTAGTGCTATTAATATTAGAATCAATAACAAATAGATTCTAATCCAGTGAAATATAATAAAGTGATATTCCAGTAGGGAAACTTAAATAATCTTCACATTCATATGAAATTCACATTCATATGAAATTCATTATCTATTATTCGCTAGTAAAGTAATTCCCATCTAATCCGGACTACACTGTGAGTGTTGTCATCCAATTCCCTAGAGCTCTAGAGCATAGCAATATTAGTTCTTTGCGACTGAATTTGGCTCCTAAATCATATTCTTTTAGTGTATGGTGTTATTGATTAAATTCTAAAGATCGGAGCTAGGTTACAGCGTGCCACGCGGTTTCGACGCCTCGCGCTGACGTCATAAACCAGCACGTACGCTCCTGCGTCTGACCCGATGCACGTTTCTGGATTTTTTTAAAGGGTCGCCGCCATGTTCATGAAGCTTCCCTTTATAGCTTTATATTGTCATGGTAACGGTGAAAGGTTAAAATAACGCATATATAACGAAAAGCTTAAAACTTAAATATCTCTTTATTAATTTAATATGGGATTTACAAACTATATTTTGCATACAATAGAGAAAGAAAAACCAAACCAGAAACCAAAAAAGAAAAAGAGAAAGAAAAAGACCTATAGAAAGGGCAACTTATATATAGTGTAACTTAGCCCCTTGGCACACAAATGTGTAGTCAAATATTAAATATTATGTCTATTATATCTATAGTATCAATACTTAGTTTATCCTTGACTACACATGTACTAGATGACATTACAGCTAAGTTAAACTTGGATTTAAATAAATAATAATTCTTTTTTAGAGTACTCTGGATAATTTATGTTATAAAAAAGCATATATTCCATATTGTGGTTATTTTGCTATAAAATAGCCATATTACATTCTGCTTACTACAAATATTGGAATATGTTAGTTAAGGCCTCAAACCTTCAAATATATCTAAAGAATAAGTACCGAAAATACATTAAATATATACGTATAGAAAAGCCCACACCTCCAAGAGACACAGCAAATAAAAATCAGGAGAGAGTCACCTGAACAAAATAACCGTACAAACTCATCACTACGACAAAACTGGTTGAATCACCTCTAGGAATAATGAACAACAAACAAAACAAAGATCATCCCAGATACTATACAACTGCAACAAATAATACAGGAAAACAGCAAAGACATTAGCAACAAACACACCTGGTTGCTCGCACACGAAATAAATCTTGACATAAAGGATGATTAAGCTGAAACACACATGGAGTTCCTGTAGTCAGTTCAGATACAGGAAAACATAAAATTTGAGTAGTGCGCTAGGCACTACTAACCAGATATACACAGACTGAAGAGAACCCTTCATAACAGAAGGACACTACAATAAGGAACTGAATTAAATAATACAGAATAGGCACTAGGTCACGGTTATTCTCCCAGAGGGAAAGCGGAGAACAGATCCCCTTTACTCTCTAAACTAAGGGTACTTCTACTAAAGTGCCAGGAGAATTTGTTGTTTACCATGGTTGCTTATTACAAGTTTACGCTAAACGAATGTTATGTATTTATGTTATGCATGTTACTAAAGTCATTTTGTGTTTGCTTACATTACAAGCGGCTCCACACAATTACACAAGGTCACGAGCCTCAAGGTCAACTGGACTCCGCAGAGGGAGGGCCCCGGGACCAGGAACAACAGACAGGTGAGAACAACCTACACAGACAAAAACCAAGACACACACATGGCAGAGGTGACATTTAATCTCATTTCCCATAACGTAAAGGGTTTTAATACCCCTTTCAAAAGAAGGAAGGCATTCCTCTTTTACAAAAAGTATAAACCGGCGGTACTCTTCATACAGGAGACACATTTTGCCCAAGACAAACTACCAAAATACCTTCACAGGGAATACCCTACCTTTTACTCAGCCACACAGAAAACCAAGAGAGCAGGGGCCACAATAATAATACATAAATTGTTCCCATTTCAATTAGAACGTAAAATCGTGGATAAGGAAGGGGACTTCATTATCTTAATTGGATCGATACTAGGGAAAAAAAACACAATTATAATCCTCTACGCACCCACCACTGCGCCACACAAATCCCTAATCAAACTACTAAATACCTTAATCCCTCTAGACACAGGGAAGATTATTTTGCGGGGAGACCTCAATCTCACTCTACAAGCCACACTGGACAGGTCGGGAAATAAATCAGACTTAAGTTTTAGTAAGCAACTACAAAAGATTCAAATGCTAATGCAAAATAATAACATAATAGATGCATGGAGGGGACATCACCCCCTGGAAAGGGAATACACCTACTTCTCCCCCACACATCAAACGTACTCCCGAATAGATATGATATTTCTAGACTCTGGGTTGTTTGACCACTCTAGCAATGCACAAATAATCCCCTGTCCATGGTCCGATCACTCTGCGGTGGCCATCACTTTGAACCTGAACACGGGGTTAAAATCCAAATTTAACTGGAGACTAAATGAGTCCCTTATTGCCATACCAGAAACAAAAATGCAAATACAATCAAAACTGACACTATACTTTGAACAAAATGAAAAACCAGAGATAGGAATAGGCTGGCTCTGGCTAGCCCATAAGGCCTATATGCGAGGATCCATTATAAGGATAGCCACCACTTACAAAAAGACCCTTAATCAAAAATAGGCAGACTTAACTAAAAAATTACACAAACTAGAGACCTTAAACCAAATGAAGCTGACCCCTACAAGGACAGCGGAAATAGTAAAAACAAGACAAGAATTAGATAACATTCTAACAATTAAAACAGAAAGAATAATGCGCAGATCCCAACACACATTCCTGAAGCAGGCAAACAAATGCTCCTCAATGCTCGCCAGGAAACTGAAAACAAAACAACACAACAATCAAATATTCCAAATAAAAACAGCAGATGGCCATATAACCCAAAGCCAATCCAAAATACAAGAAACCTTTAAAAACTTTTACCAGAAAATCTACACATCAGAGAAAACCTCTACAACACATCAGATCCAAAACTATCTAAGTGGCCTAGATTTACCAGAAATATCAACCACAGATCTAGAAGCCCTTAATACAGAAATTACACTAAATGAAGTCAGGGAAACAATTGAAGGAATGAAACTAGGAAAGGCGCCAGGACCAGATGGGTACCCAAATATTTATTACAAGACATTCACTGATCACCTGTCACCATACCTAGCCAAATTATTCAACGCCATACTCAAAGGGGAACAGATAGCTCACGAATTCACACAAGCAAGCCTCATTTTCTTCCCCAAGCCAGGCCGCGATCCCATAGAAGCCAAGAACTATCGACCCATCTCCCTATTAAACGGCGACCTTAAGATACTAGCAAAAATTATGGCCTGCAGAATCTCAAAATTCCTCCCAAAATTGGTACACAAAGATCAAGTTGGTTTCGTGCCGTACAGACAGGCGGGTTACAACATCAGAAGGATAATGAATGTTATGCATATAGCCAAGGCAAACAACAAATCACTCTGCACCATCGCTTTTGACCTAGAGAAAGCCTTTGATTCCCTAGAGTGGGGCTATCTGAAAGGAGTGCTACACAAAATGGGGATCAGGGGAAATTTTCTCAACGTCTTTAACACCCTATACAATAAACCCAAAGCATTCCTGAAACTAGAAGGGGAAAACATAAATTACATCGACATAGAAAGAGGGACGAGACAGGGGTGCCCCTTGTCACCATTACTATTTGCTTTGGCGATAGAACCTCTCGCACAGAAAATCAGGGCGGATGGGGGTATCAAGGGGGTTTGGGCTGGGTCCCACCAATTAAAATGCTGCATGTATGCAGATGACATTCTATGCACTGTGACCGAGCCGGAATCCTCTATACCCCCCCTGCTGGAGACCCTGGACCAATTCGGAATGATTTCGGGATTAAAAGTTAATTATAATAAAACTGAGGCTATGGGCTCCAACATTCCGGAACAAACCTTAACCAGACTAAAAACAAAATATAACTTTACATGGTCCTCAGACCAAATCAACTATCTGGGAATAAAACTGACCCCGACCTGTCTGGGCTGTATGAGGCCAACTATCCACCTATATTCAAAACCCTATGTGCAGACACAAAAAATTGGAGTAAATTCCCGATCTCCTGGACGGGACGCATAAATTCCATCAAATTAAACATATTACCAAGGCTGTTGTACTTGTTTAGGAACCTCCCTATTCCCATAAAACAAAAAGACTTAGACAAATTTCAAAGCATCTAACAAGATTCATATGGGGCAACAAAAAACCTCGAATTTCAAAGAAGCTGCTATATAGCAATTATAACACCGGGGGCATAGCGTGCCCGGACCTAAAAGCTTAGAATACATCAGCCCAACTAGCATTCCTCCCCCAATCCCACTGCGTGGAGCACCAGCCAATCTGGGTATTTGTGGAGAACATACAAATGCACCCACATAAATGGGACAATGTGACATGGTCGCCCACCATACCACACGCATGCGAGAAACACAGCAACCCAATCATCAGACATATATTACACACCTGGCACAAAACCAACAAGGCACACCACATAACAAGAGGCCTATCAAACTTAACACCCACTTTAACAATCCCAACAATATGGGATACATTAGACAAGGACTCAATTAACTGGTGGTCCTTGAACAAACTAGACACCCTAGACAAATGGATACAAAATTATAAGGTCCTTACATTTGACCAGCTCCGACATAACCATAACATCCCATTAAGAAAACATTTCAACTTTTGTAAGATAAAACACTACATAACAACACTTATTAGGAAATGGGGAGCCCCCAGACCAAACTGGCTAAGCGTGATCTGCCAAAAAGCCCCACTCACAAAAGGCATCATAAGCACACTATATGCAGAAATTAGAGAAAAGCACAACAACAACAACACAGCTCCCTTTAAGTGGAAGTGGGATCAGAACATAGGAACCCCAAAAGACGATAAGGCCTGGGAGAAAACCTGCCTCAAACTTGTGAAGAGCCCCCTGAGCTATTCCCTTAGGGAAACATCCATAAAATTCCTCCATAGAGCATATTATACACCTGCAAAACTACACACCATTAACACGCGAATCCCCCCACAATGTTTCAGGCACTGCCAGGATAGGGGGACATTCGAACATATATGGTGGGAATGCCCCATAGCCCTAAACCTCTGGAACAAAGTGCTAAAACTAGCCTCAGAGACACTGCATACACCAATCCCTTGGTCAATTGACACATGCCTCCTAGGAGGACCTATTACACATATTTCAAAAAGCCAGAATTAATGGTTTCAGTACCTGATGCTATCAGCAGAAAGCCACATAGCTCAAAAATGGCGAACCCCAGACCTCAGGATACAAGAGGTAATACACAAATTAAATGGCATAATGTTGTTTGACAGATTCACACACACGACTAACAACACATACCCAAAATTTCTAGAAATATGGGGGGCATGGACAACCTCCACACAGGCAATAGAAATATAACAAACATAAACACAGATAGCAGACAAACTAGGAGATAAACCAATTCAAGAAAAGTGAACTGGGGCCCCCCCCCCCTTGCCGGACTCCACAGACCAGCGCGAAACGGCAAGACACAGAGGTGAGTGACCTACTTCAAACTACTGTCTAGTATACATACAAAAACGGTCCCTCGACATGAAAGGACGGAAAGAAGAATCATTAGACACAAGCACACGAATGACACTGTAGTTAAAGTTGTTATATCCAGTTAATTTTATTTTGTATGTTAAAAAAACTGTAACAAGAGGTAGCATATCATACTAAAACCATCAGAGATCTCAAAAACAGGCAAACAACCATGCTACCAGTTTAATGTTACTTAGAAAGGTTAAGAAAAAGGAAAATGTAATGGAAATGTCACTAAATGAAAATGTCACCATCATATAAGTTTACGGTTAAGCAATCTACAACATAAATTTGGCCTGCGAGCCATCGCTGAAACATTAATACTGTATAATATTTACAACTCTGTGACAATAAAAACTATTGAAACAAAAAAATATATACGTATCAAATTTTGTAGGTTACTGCCTATCTTTGATTTACCATCTATTTTGTCAGCGTTGACCCATGTATGATATAATCCATTATTCATGGTGTATATTATTTTATAAATGATATTTATCATGATATTGAAATCAATAAATTATTCTGATTATTCTCTATTGTTATTATGATTTCCAAATATCTTATTAGGGAAGGCTATTGTCCGCCAACATGAATCCACTGCAACAAAATGAACATATACAAAAACCTCCAAAATTATCCTGTTACAGGTATTTTCAAATAAATGAGGTAAAAGTGAAGCCTTCATTCAGGCCTAAAGGTTTCTTGGTACTTAATACATAAATCCCTTTTGCCTCATTTTTCAATAGTTCTTTTTTGCACATGATCTATTGCCATAAAGGATAGTGTTTTCACCTCTCCATTATGTCTATTATTGACATGTATTGCCACAGGAGTGTCAAAACCATGTTTAATACTATAAACATGTTCGAATACTCTCCTTCTGAATTCCCTGTAGGTTTTACCTACGTACCTCATCCCACATTGACAAGATATTAAATATACAACTCTTTCTGTTTTATAGGTGATTAAATATTTCACTTTATAAATCTGTTTTTTGTCATAAGAGGTAAAAGGTTTTGCCGGTTTAATGTATTGACAGGCTTTACATGTTTACATGACATTTATAGCATCCTTTTAATGGTTGTAACCAAGTTGTATTTTTTGGTAACTCCAAATGACTTTTAGATAATATATCTTTAAAATGACTAGATCTTTTACTTGTTATTTGTGCTTTCTCCTTTAAATATGGGCTGATATCTTTATCATCTCGTAATATCTGCCAATGTTTATTGTAGATTTTTTTGTTTTTAAACCATTTTTCATTGTATGTTCCTATGCATCGGACATGGTTATCTTCTTCAAGTATTTTTTCTGTAAGCAGATTCTCTCTTTTAACATCTCTAGCTTTATGATAGGCCTTTTTCAGTACTGTTTTTTATAACCACGTTGTTGAAAAACGAAATTGTAATTCTTTCGCCTCTTTTTCAAAATCCTGTTTTTCAGAGCAATTTCTCTTAATCCTTAAATATTGTCCTACAGGAATTCCAGATAGCAAACTTTTTGGATGGCTACTTTCCGCATATAGCAAATTATTTGTAGCTGTAGGTTTCCTATATGTATTGGTTTTTAAAGTGCCATCATCTTATTTACTTATCCTTAAGTCCAAGAAGGTAATTGTTTTCTCTTTGATCTCAGAGGTTAAATATAGACCCATATCATTATTATTCAGAGTTGTTATGAATTTCTGTAGATGTTCTTTTGTGCCATTCCAAAGTATCATAATATCATCTATATAGCAAATCCATAGACCCACATGTTGAGTGTAGATATCCATGTCTTCGCTATATACCATCTGCTATTCCCACCACCTTAAGTATAAATTGGCATAAGTTGGGGCACAAGCTGTTCCCATCGCTGTGCCTTGAATTTGGTGATAAAAAGATTGTAAGAACACAAAATAATTATGTGTTAACACAAATTCCAATAATTTCATCATAAAGTGGTTATGTTTGATATAAACATTACCTTTTTTTTGTAAAAAATACTCTACTGCATGTAGGCCTCTATGATGTTGTATGTTGGTATAGAGGGATTCTACATCCAGAGATACTAAAAAGGAATGTTAATTCTTTAGTCAAACCATTTAATTTTGTGAGAACATCTTTTGTATCTTTGACATAAGATGTAAGAGTAACCACATGTTCTCTAAGAATGGAATCTATGTATTTACTTGAATTTTCAGTAAGGCAGCTTATGCCTGACACAATTGGTCTACCTGGAGGTTTGGTCGGATTGTTAGGGATCTTTGGAATGGAGTAAAAGGTGGCAACTTTTGGGTTAGTCACATTTAAGAATTCAAATTCTTGTTTGGTAATGATTTTGTGTTTTAAACCGATATTAAGAATCTCATTTAGCTCATTTGTAAACTTATCAGTAGGATATTTACTTAGTTTATTATAGCATTCGTTACTGTTTAAAAGTCTAAAATGTTCTTTAATGTAATCCTCTGTGTTGAGGATAACCAAATGTCCTCCTTTGTCTGCATTTTTAATGGTAATATCTTTGTTATCTGATAGGTCTTTTAGGGCTTTTTTTCCCCCATATGATAAATTTGATTTTTTTTTTTTTTTGTGGGACAGTTCTTCCAAGTCCCTCACTACATTTTGGACAAACATTTCTATGTTAGGACTAATGGAAAGTGGTGGCGTGTAATTGCTTTTAGGTTTACACTTTGAAAAAGGTCCCATTAAATACTCAGAGTTGTCTTCTATTGGTGTATCATGTCGTATATTGATCACCTCTTTGTTTGATCAATTATTTTCTTTTTAGAGAAGAACTTTTTTAGTGCCAGTTTACAAGCGAATAGATACACATCTTTTACCCACTTGAAAATTTGAAATTCTTCAGTAGACGAGAAATTCAAACCATTTCTCAATAAAGATAAATGAACATTAGACAACAGACAACTTGATAACTTAAAAATCTGCAGAGGATTCAATGTTTCTTGAATCTTTTGTGCGGCTTGGGTAAGCTTGGGCCTTTTCTTACCCCTCCTAGTTTTGGCTGTGTGTCTAAAAAACCTTTTCTTACAATATTAGTTTTCATGACTCTATCAGACGTTTTTTCATAGGATTACCATCTTTTTGTTCAAAGTCTGACCACTCTGATTCTGAGGTTAGGCCATCTTCTAATCTTTTTTGGGGATTTCTGTATTTTTTAGGTCTTCTAAAGATATTGCCTGTTTCAAAGTAATTTAGATCTCTTTGGAAGTTTCCTTTCCATCAATATTTTTCTGAACTTGTCAATATCTTTTTCTAGATTATTTTCAAATTCAATGAAATCATTACTAGATTTATATTCTTTGATTTTTTCAATTTTATTTTTTAACAAGACCTTAGTTTCTGTTAGCTCTTTTTGTTCCCAGTCTAACAGTAAGTTCATCAATTTTTGTGAACATTTTAATAACACAGAATCCCATTTCTTTCTAAAGTCATCTGAAAGATCTCTAATCGTAGGAAAAAGTTGTATTTGTAACCCTCTAGGTACCAATTTGTTGGTTAAATAATTCTCCAACATTGCTACTTCCCACCAAACTTGATATTGTTTTTTTAAATTCTATTGAGTTCTATAAGTTCTATAAATTCTGTTTTGAGATTAGGTTCATTTGGTTTACTTGTCTGAAATGTATTTGAAAATACTGATTTCATTTCATTAGACCATGTAGCAGGATCCCAATTTTGGGATAGAAACCCTGCCATTGTATCTCCCTTTAAATACAAAGGGCCCTATTAAATTCGAGCTGCGGATGAAATCGTATCTCGCAAAGGCCCATCGTAACTCGATTTACGATATCCGATTGACTTGCGATTGACTTGCGTAATTTTGGACTACTTTGCCGAGATTTGACTACGATAAGCGCTACGTAGTAAGTAGCGGACAAGAATTCCTTGCGGACGATCGTATCTCGCAAATTCGCTAAGTGAACAAAAAACCCACGTAAAATGGTTTACGCATTACGTACAGACAACTTAAAAATATAAAAGTGAGTTAAACAGAGGAAAAGCATGGAAGGCCATTACAATTGATTTCACCATCCCCTCCCCCCACCAAAGCCAAGGCATTATACAACCAATTAGTTGTTACATTTTGAATGAAAAGCAATGCTGCAGCTTACATAAAGCAAAATTAAAGACACACTACCTGATTACATAAAAACACAAAAACATCCAAATAATGCATATTAACCCTGTTATTTTGTATACATGTTGCTCATCACATCTACATTTGGGAACACAAATATGGGGCACATGGAGTATGTGAATATGTCCTGTTCAGTCTTTCGGTCGGGTCCGTCTGTGACCCTCTGTCACTGCTTTCTTACAAGGTTCCTATGCTGGTGAGACCGGAGTGGATTGTCAGTTCTGCTGTCACTCTCCCACCCACAATGACCCTTAATGGGATAGCTCACAGCTTCATTGAAATACACAATACCTCTTGTTTGGTCTTTCGGTCGGGTCCGACTGTGACCCTCTGTCACTGCTTTCTTACAAGTTTCCTATGCTGGTGAGACCGGAGTGGATTGTCAGTTCTGCTGTCACTCTCCCACCCACAATGACCCTTAATGGGATAGCTCACAGCTTCATTGAAATACACAATACCTCTTGTTTGGTCTTTCGGTCGGGTCCGACTCTGACCCTCTGTCACTGCTTTCTTACAAGGTTCCTATGCTGGTGAGACCGGAGTGGATTGTCAGTTCTGCTGTCACTCTCCCACCCACAATGACCCTTAATGGGATAGCTCACAGCTTCATTGAAATACACAATACCTCTTGTTTGGTCTTTCGGTCGGGTCCGACTGTGACCCTCTGTCACTGCTTTCTTACAAGTTTCCTATGCTGGTGAGACCGGAGTGGATTGTCAGTTCTGCTGTCACTCTCCCACCCACAATGACCCTTAATGGGATAGCTCACAGCTTCATTGAAATACACAATACCTCTTGTTTGGTCTTTCGGTCGGGTCTGACTCTGACCCTCTGTCACTGCTTTCTTACAAGGTTCCTATGCTGGTGAGACCGGAGTGGATTGTCAGTTCTGCTGTCACTCTCCCACCCACAATGACCATTAATGGGATAGCTCACAGCTTCATTGAAATACACAATACCTCTTGTTTGGTCTTTCGGTCGGGTCCGACTGTGACCCTCTGTCACTGCTTTCTTACAAGTTTCCTATGCTGGTGAGACCGGAGTGGATTGTCAGTTCTGCTGTCACTCTCCCACCCACAATGACCCTTAATGGGATAGCTCACAGCTTCATTGAAATACACAATACCTCTTGTTTGGTCTTTCGGTCGGGTCCGACTGTGACCCTCTGTCACTGCTTTCTTACAAGGTTCCTATGCTGGTGAGACCGGAGTGGATTGTCAGTTCTGCTGTCACTCTCCCACCCACAATGACCCTTAATGGGATAGCTCACAGCTTCATTGAAAAACACAATACCTCTTGTTTGGTCTTTCGGTCGGGTCCGACTGTGACCCTCTGTCACTGCTTTCTTACAAGGTTCCTATGCTGGTGAGACCGGAGTGGGTTGTCAGTTCTGCTGTCACTCTCCCACCCACAATGACCCTTAATGGGATAGCTCACAGCTTCATTGAAATACACAATACCTCTTGTTTGGTCTTTCGGTCGGGTCCGACTGTGACCCTCTGTCACTGCTTTCTTACAAGGTTCCTATGCTGGTGAGACCGGAGTGGGTTGTCAGTTCCTTCCCCAGTGGTTTGGGATTTGGCCCTGCATTCTGCTTTCACTCTCACCCCCACAATGACCCTTAATGGGATAGCTCACAGCTTCATTGAAATACACAATACCTCTTGTTTGGTCTTTCGGTCGGGTCCGACTGTGACCCTCTGTCACTGCTTTCTTACAAGGTTCCTATGCTGGTGAGACCGGAGTGGGTTGTCAGTTCTGCTGTCACTCTCCCACCCACAATGACCCTTAATGGGATAGCTCACAGCTTCATTGAAATACACAATACCTCTTGTTTGGTCTTTCGGTCGGGTCCGACTGTGACCCTCTGTCACTGCTTTCTTACAAGGTTCCTATGCTGGTGAGACCGGAGTGGGTTGTCAGTTCCTTCCCCAGTGGTTTGGGATTTGGCCCTGCATTCTGCTTTCACTCTCACCCCCACAATGACCCTTAATGGGATAGCTCACAGCTTCATTGAAATACACAATACCTCTTGTTTGGTCTTTCGGTCGGGTCCGACTGTGACCCTCTGTCACTGCTTTCTTACAAGGTTCCTATGCTGGTGAGACCGGAGTGGGTTGTCAGTTCTGCTGTCACTCTCCCACCCACAATGACCCTTAATGGGATAGCTCACAGCTTCATTGAAATACACAATACCTCTTGTTTGGTCTTTCGGTCGGGTCCGACTGTGACCCTCTGTCACTGCTTTCTTACAAGGTTCCTATGCTGGTGAGACCGGAGTGGGTTGTCAGTTCCTTCCCCAGTGGTTTGGGATTTGGCCCTGCATTCTGCTTTCACTCTCACCCCCACAATGACCCTTAATGGGATAGCTCACAGCTTCATTGAAATACACAATACCTCTTGTTTGGTCTTTCGGTCGGGTCCGACTGTGACCCTCTGTCACTGCTTTCTTACAAGGTTCCTATGCTGGTGAGACCGGAGTGGATTGTCAGTTCTGCTGTCACTCTCCCACCCACAAGGGCAGCAAACACACACAGAGGGTTTGCAGAGGCACAATGAGCACCAGCCAACTCACCTCCATCAGGGGTAATCGCCACTACTCTTATCCAAGGAAGTCCCACGCCATTGCTGGTGGCCATGTGCCAAGATGACCATTCATTCCCATTTGGTGACCTCCCATTATGTTCTGCTATTCATCAATTTACATTAGTTTCGATCACTAATTGATGTTGGGGAAGTGCGTGTGAGAGCAGAATTGACGGACAAATCCAAAATCACTGGAGAAGGAATTGACAACCCACTGCAGTATCACCTATCGTTATCCTTTTAGGCCCACAGGGGAATGTTCCTACTCCCCAGTCCCGCTAATTGTACTTGGCCTGTGCATTAACCCTTTATTATTCCTAGATTGTAGATCAATTAGATGCATTATATGATATCTAATGCTATTAGGACTATTATTCCTCTTAGTATGTATGGATCTATTGCAGGTTAACTAGGGCTCATTAGTTTACAGCTATAGTAATGTGACACTAATGTGATGCATGTGGATGTCCCCTAACCCCAACCATTGAAAACACACCGACATGGGGAGAACCGAATAACACAGCTTTATTTTTGGACACAGACCACAATCAGCAGTGGTCAAGACTGTGCATTCACAGAACGGTATAACAAAACTTAATTTTTGGACACAGACCACAATCAGCAGTGGTCAAGACTGTGCATTCACAGAACGGTATAACAAAACTTTATTTTTGGACACACACCACAATCAGCAGTGGTCAAGACTGTGCATTCACAGAACGGTATAACAAAACTTTATTTTTGGACACAGACCACAATCAGCAGTGGTCAAGACTGTGCATTAAAATCATGGGTGTGGTGTGGGCGGGTCCCGAGAGAGCAAGCATTACTAACTATTAGCTTCAGTAGGTCTCTGGATAATGAGTAATATGGGCAAATACCCATTAATATGGACAGGACACAAAGGTTGGGGGGGGGAGGTGTGTGGTGTGTGTCCTAACGCTATGTATGTCTCTATGTGTCTTTAATCTATGTGTCAGGCAAATATGTGTAATGTGTAAATATGTGTAACTCTTACGTGTAAATATGCTAGTAATCAAATCCAAAACAATCAAAAAGAGTGCGCCTACAAATCAAAATAACGATAAAGAAATAAAAGTATTACTGGAATGCCTGTTGGAAAGAAAAGATGTGTGTGCTATGTGTATTTAATAAGTGGTGGGGGATGGGGTGTGTTGGGGGATGGGGTGTGGTGGGGGGGATGGGGTGTGGTGGGGGGGATGGGTGTTTGGGGTGTGTGTCCTAACTATATATATGTCTCTATGTGTGTTATTTAATCTATGTGTCTTGCAAATATGTGAAATCTGTAAATATGTGTATTGCTTAAATGGAAGGACTTCTAAATAGACAATGAAAAAAGAAAAAATAACTAATCTCCCTCTCTCCAAAGTACTAATCTCAAAGACTCTCTCCCACCTGCTCCTGGAACTGCGTGCTAACTCCAATGGCTCTTACAACACAGCGCATGGGTTTGTATCAATCACATTTATAAGCTCATACTGTCAATCAAATTCTTAGCTTGTACGTGATTGGCTGAGAGGCGTGTCTCGCTAGGACGTCCCCTTATCAGCTTGCGAGCGCGCCAACAGACTCAGCCAATTACATACGCACTTATAGTGTCAGGCCGCCAAGTGCGTATGTAATTGGCTGAGAGTCCCGATACATACGCACTTGTCGTCCTGCGTTGGGACTCTCAGCCAATTACATACGCACTTGGCGTCCCGCGTTGGGACTCTCAGCCAATTACATACGCACTTGGCGTCCCGCGTTGGGACTCTCAGCCAATTACATACGCACTTGGCGGCCCGTGTTGGGACAGCCAATTACATGCGGCCAAGTGCGTATGTAATAGGTTGAGAGGCTTCTTGACGTAAAATCATCAGCTGGAATGCCATGTAAAGATCCACAGGTGACCAATGGCAAAGCAGAAATTAACGTGCCTAATACCAGGTCATGCAATCAACAAGCTATATAACCCCATCCCCAACAAGTCATCAGCATGTCTGAAACAGCATGGATGATCATGTGAGAGGGGTGATGGCCAGGATGAGTGGGCGTATGAGGTTGAGATGCTTTTGTGCAGCTCACCTAGCACAGTATGAAGACCAGGAAGCAAGGTGTGTGATTGAGGGGGTGATGGGGAGTGGCAGAGAGGAGTGTCTGGGAGTGAATGAGGGTGTGAGTGGTGATGTGATCCATGCTGGGGCAGAACCAAGCCAGGAAAGGGAATTACCACAGGTCATGCCTAGTATCATGGCGGTGGATCAGGGAGGAGAGAGAGCTCCAGTAGCACAGGGACAGAGGGATATAGGGCCACCTGCACCCAGGGAGGCTGACAATGTTGTCGGTGATCAGCTGCTGGGGGGAGTACAGGATGTGGTGGCTCAGGCAGAAGGGGGGGAGCCTGACCAGGAGCCTGACCAGGAGCCTGACCAGGAGCCTGTGAGGAGGCGGGCACCCAATGTGTACAGGGAGAGACTCACATTAGAGGGGTTAACTGATGGGGAGGTGTATGAGCGGTTCTCAGAGCGGACTTGGAGCCTCGCTCAGGGGCAAATAGAGCCATCCCAGGAATGACACGGATGTTAGTTGCAATACACCTCCTTGCTTCTGGTAGCTTTCAGACCACCCTGAGCATAGCCGGAGGAATGTCTCAGCCAAGCCTCTCGAATTGTCTGAGTGCATTCCTCCGTGCTATTGGTCGGAGAGCTGCCAGATACATCAGTTACCCTAACACTGCTGAAGAGATCTCGAAGGTGAAGTTCGATTTCTTCCAATTAGGAGGTATCCCCAATGTGCTTGGTGCTATTGACTGTACACACGTGGCACTGATACCTCCTAGAGAGCAAGAAGCGCTGTACAGAAATCATAAGCATTATCATTCAATCAATGTCCAGGTTGTTTGCGATGCGAACATGCGCATACAAGGTGTGTATGCAGGCTTCCCGGGAAGTGCTCACGACGCCTATATCCTGCGTGCATCCGGAATATCTGACATCTTTGAGTCCGGCAGATTTCCATCCGGATGGCTACTGGGTGAGTACACATTAGTAATGGCAGTCAACCATATCTTACTATGACTGGATACAATAACACATACGGTACATCAGGTTTCCCTCTATTGCTCTGATGTTCACATGTGCATTACGGAGTAATACTACCAAAGCCAGAACAGAATAGCTCATTGCTGGCAAGAACCCTGTGTTAGCTTGGCCAAACAGTATGCACAACAACATATGCCGAAAACCACAATTGATTAATCATTAGGTTTATGTTCTGATGCATTCCCTTGTATCCTGTGACATGGACATCTCTAGTCTACATAACGTGTTGTGTGTTCTTGTACGGCCTATGTAAGTGAGATGACTTCAGAATTCATCTGATAGAGGAGAATTAATACTGTTTGGCATACTTTTTCTTGCCTGAATATATCCCGGAATAAACATGAATTAGCTTACCTTGAAGTTATCAAAATCTCCAAGGTCTTTTGGCATTTGCGTTTGATCGTGTACGCCAATGGGAAATTCCACCTGAATTAGCATCACATTTACGTTCACAAGAATACACTATCACGCTTCACCTCAGACCTCTGGCATGTGCTCGGTACAAGAACTGCAATAGTGACTTCCCGCTCTCTACCAGAAGGGTCGCAATATGTACCCTGTTGTATTTCCCTTGTATCTCCGCCTCATGTAAGTGTCCTGTGGGTGTGAACATCTGGATTTTACATTTGTGGAAATCACATTGTAATTGATCTGAAGCTTCATATAGAATACATGTGTTAATACACTACTAATTATCCTATCAGATGCATTCATGATCCATCTCCCTTACATATATCTTTAACTGTGTATTAGCCACAGGGATGTGTTGATAGGTCATGATGACGCTATTTGGCCATATGCTTTGTCAAACATCACATCCTATTCATATCAACATCATATTTTATTTCCACCAGGTGATGCAGGATATGGGTGTTTGCCGTGGTTGTTGACCCCTGTGAGCAATCCCCATACTCGGGCAGAGGCGCCGTATAATGCTGCGCATAAAACCTGCCGGACTGTAATTGAGCGCACCTTTGGTGTACTAAAGATGCGCTTCAGATGTTTACATTCCACTGGGGGGGCTCTACAATACAAGCCCCAGAAAGTTTGTCGCATCATCGTTGCCTGCTGCTGTCTGCACAATATAGCAGTACAGGCCAACTGTCTGGGGGACATTGATGCGGCTCCGCTACCTGGGGAGGAAGAGCCTTTATTTCCCCCTGAAGTGGGTAATCTGCAGGGGTCACAACAACGTGCCCGCCTAATTCGTGAGTACTTCACATGTAAGTACATACCCAATATGCATGGAACACAGTCTAATGTATCTGGATTATGCCTAACTCCCAAATCCACCTTTATCCATCGCCCTTGTCATACAGAATTCCAAACAGTCCACAGTAGAGGAGAGTTCCCTGACGTTGTCAATGTTTGTACCCTGGAACAAGCCACATGATCAGTTATAGGCAAGTAAGCACACATTCCCATACACATCGTAAGTACTGACGGTTAGAAACATCAATGGCATAGATAATTTGAGTGGATTATATATCCCACTATGTCAATGTATATATGCCCCACGTTACATTGTTATCTAGTAATTTAGATGGAAAAAGACTTTAGTCCATCAGGTTCAACCTCTATAGATCTATGATCTGCAATATGCAGATTTATTGTTAATTGATCCAGAGGAAGTCACCGAACAACAAAATGTGAAGCTTTGCCAATTGTCTACACAGGGCAGAAAAATATAACATTCCTTCCTGAGCCCAGATACTGGTGATCGTATTCATCCCTGGATCAATACTCCCTCTCTATTTATCCAGGATAGCCCCTAATGCCTGTTTGGTTTTGTAATGTAAAAAGATACCCAATCCCTTTTTAAAGTCACCTACAACCTCTACGGACCAGGATTGTTCACATTGTCTGATCCTGCCAAACCACATGAAATGGGATCAAAATGTCGTAGATAAATACCATACACACATACTTTGTCTAATTTGTGACTGTAATCCTAACATCATATTAACCTTACAGAGCTGCTGTCGTGTGTCAACTCTTCTTTCAACAACCTAGACATGGAAAAACATGACCAGCAACAGAACTGCTACATCAATGTAAGCTACATAGTGAGTATTTGTGTAATAATATGGCAACGTATGCTGAAGAACACAAATAACACATCAATCACTTTATTAATATCGGCCTATCTCTTTCCAGAATACAGCAGATAGGTAAGCGGTGATAACTAATGACGATCCACAGCGCACGTGTCCTGGTGGAACAAATCACCTCGCGGATGAGCTTGGGACTGTGTCCAAGGTAAAACACCACATTTGGCTCTCAAAAGATGCATTAATGTGTAATCTATGTGAGATTCCTACATCATTAGCCAGATGAGTAGCTCGTTTCATATGTAGGGAAAGAACAGTGAAGACGTTTGTCTGAAATGAGCAACATATATCGGTACAGTGGATCGAAAAGGTCTAAAGTCTACACACCCCTGTTAAAATGTCATGTTTCTGTGCTGTCAAAAAATGAGACCAAGATAAACCATTTCATAACTTTTTCCACCTTTAATGTGACCTATAAACTGTACAACTCAGTTGAAAAACTAACTGAAATCAGTTAAGTAAAGTAAAGAAGAAATCAAAAAAGAAAATCACATGGTTGCATAAGTATGCACACCCCTAAACTAATACTTTGTTGAAGACCCTTGTGATTTTATTACAGCACTCAGTCTTTTTGGGGATGAGTCTATCCGCATGGCACATTGTGACTTTGCAAGATTTGCCCACTCTTCTTTGCAAAAAAACGTCAAATCTGTCAGATTGCGAGGGCATCTCCTGTGCACAGCCCTCTTCAGATCACCCCACAGGGATTCAAGTCTGGGCTCGGGCTGGGCCATTCCCAAACTTTAATCTACTTCTGGTGAAGCCATTCCTTTGTTGATTTGGATGTAGAAAGATGAAGTTGTAGAAAGATGAAGTTCATCTTCATGTTCAGCTTTCTAGCAGAAGCCTGAAGGTTTTGTGCCAATATTGACTGGTATTTGGAACTGGTCCTAATTCCCTCTTTCTTAACTAAGGCCCCAGTCCCAGCTGAAGAAAAACAGCCCCAAAGCATGATGCTGCCACCACCATGCTTCACTGTTGGTATGGTGTTCTTTTGGTGATGTGCAGTGTTGTTTTTGCACCAAACATATCTTTTGGAATTATGGCCAAAATGTTCAACCTTGGTTTCATCAGACCATAACACCTTTTCCCACATGCTTTTGGGAGACTTCAGATGTTTTTTTTTTTTGCAAAATGCAGCCCGGCTTTGGTGTTTTACTTTGTAAGAAAAGGCTTTCATCTTGCCACTCTACCCCATACGCCAGATATATGAAGAATACGGGAGATTGTTGTCACATGTACCACACAGCCAGTACTTGCCAGATATTCCTGCAGTTCCTTTAATGTTGCTGTAGGCCCTCTTGGTAGCCTCCCAGACCAGTTTTCGTCTGGTCTTTTCATCCATTTTGGAGGGAGCTCCAGTTCTTGGTAATGTCACTGTTGTGCCATATTTTCTCCGCTTGATGATGACTGGCTTCACTGTGTTCCATGGTATATCTAATGCCTTGGAAATTCTTTTGTACCCTTCTCCTGACTGATACCTTTTAACAATGAGATCCCTCTGATGCTTTGGAAGCTCTCTGTGGACCATGGCTTTTGCTGTGGGATGCGACTAAAAACATTTCAGGAAAGACCAACTAGAGCAGCTTAACTTAATTTGGGGTTAATCAGAGGCACTTTAAATGATGGCAGGTGTATGCTGACTCCTATTTAACACGATTTGGAATGTGATTGCTTCATTCTGAACACAGCTACATCCCCAGTTATAAGAGAGTGTGCAGACTTATGCAACCACATTAGTTTTCTTTGTTTTTTTCTTCCCTCCACCTTACAGATTTCAGTTTGTTTTACAATTGAGTTGTACAGTTTATATGTCACATTAAAGGTGGATATAGTTCTGAAATGATTTTTCATTGCCTAATTTCTTTAAAATATTGTGTAGACTTTTTATAACCACTGTAAGTGACGAAGTAAGCGCTCCGGGAGCATGTGCAATGTAAATATTGACATGTTCCATTTATGTTTCAGATCGCAAAGATGAGTCCCTTTCCACGGTCAGAACAAGGAATGATGAGCATTCCCACGTTCCAGGACTATGCTATTGTCACATTGCATCATGTATGTTCATATGTCAGTCATCATGTGTTGCATCGGGTGTGATATCACATCCTCTACATCGATTTATATGTACCTATTGCTTTAGATCTGCCATTCTCTCCTCTACTTGGACTATTGGGAAGCCTGTATCATACTTCCTTCCAGATCTCTTCCTCAGTGCTGATGTGATCCTCCCTGTACATATGGGGAAGAGTAACTCTAGCCTTGGAATATAACTGTTAATGAGGTTCCGTTTACCTTCAGTTATGAATATGCAACAGCAGATAATAGAGATGCTCATTCACAGAACAGAATACACCTCGAACTGGCCAGTTTGTTGGTAGTTCTGCTAACACATGAAATTATTTTGAACACACTGATATGGTCCTGGTCAGGTTCACATCTGAGTGTCCAAACTTAGGTATGTAGAGTCTTCTCTCATAGTGCCATTTCCAGTGACATGACCTACGGGGGTTCTAACATTGACTGATTCAGCACTTCTACCTCTGCAGTTGCATAGGAGTGTGTGTTGCGCGCACACACAAGACTACAGATTACTTCTCCCCATGAGCATATCTCCTTCTGTATTGTTGTGTTTGAATATTGAATGTTATCCTGATATATTTAATAACATAACTGATATTGCCTCACGTTGGATGATGCACTGTATCTCCCCCCCTCAACTGATCATCTATACCAATGTCACCCCCCCTGCGTGCAATCTGTCCCCATGTCCCTATTTCCGTGTGTTACTGGAACTCTGTATCCTACCCACCTCCACCATGATACTGAGCAGGCCTGTGGTAATTTGTCACTGTGTGGCTTTGTGAACAATTAAACCGTTTTTTTTCACTTAATGTTTGTGTAATCCTGTATATTTACCATGTAACAAGTCAATTACCCTGAAAGTCAGATGTGCTCAGCACCATCAGTTAGTGGTGTAACTATTCGGGGCAATCTGCGTTGACATTACTACATAATCATGAATGTCGATTCATATCATTCAAGTTGAGCCCTTCAAGTCATTATATACAACCCTGCATGTCTATAGACATGATTTCAGAATTCACACCCCTCCGACTTGCACCTACATGTATATTGGCAAGGTACAGATTAATGTAGCATATGTATCTATGTAAACACACACAGATATATGTATTGAACAATGACACTTCATTCTATCTGTAGTCTCGCAACTAGAAAGCATGATATGGTACAAACACACAGAAACAGTGATAACAGTATAACATAATCATACTTTATTTCAGACACAGAGTACAAACAGAAATGGACAAGACTGTGCATTAATATCATGTGTGTTGTGAAGAGATCCTAGTATGGCAAGGGGCTGTGGCAAATCTGAGGACATCTGAAGAGGAAACAGACAACATCATCAGGGTAATGCATAGCATCTCCAAGGGTCACATGTGGTCAGGATCCCACAGTAACCAACAGCATATAACACGACATCTAATCAACATATCCATTAATGCGCATACAACAACCATATGGTTGCCAGAATAAACAGACCCTATAAAACAGGGATCATGTCATACTAAGCGATTTCACACGCAGTGTGAATTGGTCAATAGATGATATGAATCTGGAAAACAGAGGTAGGAGGTGTTAGAACAATCATAAGCTGTTATTAGAGTACATTGTTTTTGCTTTTGACACTACTATAAACCAACTAACATGAACATCATCTCCCAGCAGTAAGAACCATATTTATTCTATCCTGTTCAGTCAGCCTTCCAGGAATATGCTTAGGATGTGGAATACGACAAGGCATGCTTCACTGTGAACATAATCCTTCAGCAAAATGTACTATCACTATCTATGTGGAATAGTTGTGCCATGCTGATATCACATCTCACTTCTAAATGGGTAGTACCAAGGCCAGACAGATTACACTGTTCACATTACCCCTAAACACATGCACATTGATCATGAAGTCAAACCCAGGAAATTGCCACTTTGGTTTGGATGACATGAAAAAACTGAAGCCAATTTCATAATGTTAACGGGATGGAATGCTATAAAAACTTAGGTGGAATTGCTGGTTGGGATTAGCAGATAGTAATGGGACTGTGCAATTTTATAGCCTGGACACTGATCATTATAATGGAAGATCACACAGTCATGTTTCTTAGTGAAAAGATATGTAGTCATATATTTCATTTCAGAGCCATCTGCAGTGGGGAATAATCCTGATAGAATGCCCGTTGGGAACTGGGTTGAGTGTTTACTCACATGATGGTATTGTACTGCTCGAAGATGAAGAAAATGTCTTCATAGTTGTGAGAGTTGGCTACTAACACCTACAAAGACAAAAACAATGTCTCATTCCGAACAATATTATGATTAAATACAGCATTTAAGCTCAAGGTCAATCCACATTGAACATCAATTGTTAAAATGTTCAACATAACCAGACATGTACACACTCTGTAGCCAATATTATGTTAACATGTATAACAATCAGTATTCTGTGAGGAGTGGTCAGGAGGCCCTCTCGGATGGTCCTAACACCTCCTACTCCGAGTTAGCGGGCCCCCACCGTCTGTGCCCCCGGCCCGTCTCCCTCTTCCACGACGTGGTGTGGGATCAGGGGGTGCCACTACAGCAGGTGGTTGTGGTTCCAATGTGGGCGATGTCTGAGATGAGGAGGCAGACATCTCAGGTTGAGATTGGACAACCGAAGGCTGGAGAGGTATGGGCTGGCGACGTAGATTACGCAACAATGAGCGTCTCTCCCGGCTTGCGCGTTCCTCATATCTCTCCATCCTTTGGTTGTGCCTCCTCATCTCAGCATATATAGAACGTGTGGTGGCTGAGATCACCCTATTTCCAGCCAGGATGGCCCTGCTAACAGCCAATTGTCTTTCGCTAATGTCCAGCATTTGCCCTGCCCTCTGGCTTTGTGCCTGGTCCTCTTCTTCGATGTGAGCCATGATGTGCCGTAATTGGCCAGGGAGATGTGGCAGAGGGCCTGGAGGTCTGGCGGCTGGGCGGCAGGCGGCTGGGCGGCAGGCGACTCCGCGGCCGGCGGCTGGGCGGCAGGCGACTCCGCGGCCGGCGGCTGGGCGGCAGGCGACTCCGCGGCCGGCGGCTGGGCGGCAGGCGACTCCGCGGCCGGCGGCTGGGCGGCAGGCGACTCCGCGGCCGGCGGCTGGGCGGCCGGCGACTACGCGGCCGGCGGCTGGGCGGCCGGCGACTCCGCGGCCGGCGACTCCGCGGCCGGCGACTCCGCGGCTCTTCCTCCCGGGGCACTTGGGGCCGGGGCACTTGGGGCCGGGGCACTTCCTCCCGGGGCACTTCCTCCCGGGGTACTTCCTCCCGGGGCACTTGGGGCCGGGGCACTTCCTCCCGGGGCACTTCCTCCCAGGGCACTTCCTCCCGGGGCACTTCCTCCCGGGGCACTTGTGGCCGGGGCACTTCCTCCCGGGGCACTTGGGGCCGGGGCACTTCCTCCCGGGGCACTTGGGGCTGGGGCACTTCCTCCCGGGGCACTTGGGGGAGCCCAGGCTGAGTGCGGTGCCCCGTATGACGGCGGAGCCCAGTATGAGGGGGGAGCCCAGGGTGAGGGCTGTGCCCGGGTGAGGGCTGTGCCCAGGGTGAGGGCTGAGCCCATGATGAGGTCGGAGCACCAGATGAGGGTGGAGCCCATGATGAGGGCTGGGCCCATGATGAGGGCGGAGCACCAGATGAGGGTGGAGCCCATGATGAGGGCTGTGCCCATGATGAGGGCGGAGCACCAGATGAGGGTGGAGCCCAGGATGAGGGTGTAGCCGCTGAGGGTGTAGCCGCTGAGGGTGTAGCCGCTGAGGGTGGAGCCGCTGAGAGAGGCACAGGATGGGATGGTCCCGGGCCCTCCTGAATGTCCTGGCCCACTTCAGCCCTTCCTGCCTCCTCCTCTTCTGAATCTGTGGATACTGCAATGGAATAAACATATATTTAAGTTGGTTGCCATACACAATTGCCAGCTATGCATTTACATATCATTGACATCATGGTCACCTGTGAGTGACTGTGGTGCTTGTGTTACACAGATGAGCCACGGGCTGCATAATGAGCATTGTGGATCATGGCTCATATGAATGTGTACTGCATGTGCCTCAGACACGTGCTCTGCTGCATCTGCTGTGCAGTGTGTGAGACTGACCAATCTGACAAGTTTCCAGCAATGGTTGTTAATATGCAGCTGAGACATGGGCCAGGTTAGGACAGTATATGACACACATGCAGTGCTACAGAGTCTGTATCCACATATGCCGCACAGCCAAATTTTTAGTCACGATCGCAGTGGAGGCCAAAGTCAGGCCTGCATTTGGGGATAGCCATGCTGCATCCAGCTGAGAATATCATTCTCCAAGTCATTAAGTCTAATTGACTCATCTGTTCACATCAAGGAAATCCACATATCCAGGCTTGTGCGCAGCCCAGCAAGTTTGACTTTGGACACCCTGCTCTATTGCAATCAATCTGGATATAATTAGAAATTGACATATCAGGGAGACAAATTATGAACAGGATAGGTTTGCTACCAGGACTGAAATGGTTATTGTCGCACCATACATTTTTAGTCAACCATCGGGCTTACAGTGCTATTGTATGTGAATTATCCCTGTGTGTGGCCAGGGGTGTAGGAGGCCATATAATTCTTGAGCAAGGGTGGGCAGGTTCGGGCCTGGAGGGCCACACAGGTGAGCCAATCGCCTTTTCAGTCATCCGGATTGACTCACCTGTGCCCAAAAAGGATATCTTGAAAGTCCGGCATGTATGTGGCCCTCCTTACCCACCCCTGTTCTAGAGGGATACAGCTCATTATATACAACAGCCAGAACACAAGCCTATTTATACATACATACATACATACATACAGCATGATATCCTGAAAGTCCAACATGTATGTGGCCCTCCTTACCCACCCCTGTTCTAGAGGGATACAGCTCATTATATACAACAGCCAGAACACAAGCCTATTTATACATACATACATACATACATACAGCATGATATCCTGAAAGTCCGACATGTATGTGGCCCTCCTTACCCACCCCTGTTCTGGAGGGATACAGCTCATTATATACAACAGCCAGAACACAAGCCTATTTATACATACATACATACATACATCAGTGGCGGCTGGTGACTTTTCAAGTTGGAGGGGCGACAGGGCGAAACATAGCCACTCCCCCTTTTTCAAACCACACCCATTTTTATAACTCCTCCCCCTGACGTCATAATGACCTTTATAAGCCCCGCCCAATGACCTTATGCTTGTGAAGCCCATTGAAATACATGATCTGCAATGCAGAAATGTCAAGAAGTAAAGTAACAATGTGTTAAATTCATTGGTATACAATATAGATTGAAAAAACTCATGTGACAAGACTACAGCAATATCATAATTGCACCTATACGTATTAACAGAAAAATTAAAGGAGTGACACCTACCATTAGTCGGCTCTTCTTCTCAGGGTATTCATGTTCATTAAGTTGACCAATGAGTAGAAACAAATCTGCAGCCACATAGGGTTTGCACCTGGGGTTGAAAGAAAACAAGCAAATCAATCAGACCATTCAAGAACAAAACCATACTTTCAAAACCTTAAAAGACCAAGTGGAACCATATAGGCCCCAAACATACCTTAGAAGACCAAGTGTGACTATATAGGCCCCAAACATACCTTAGAAGACCAAGTGTGACTATATAGGCCCCAAACATACCTTAGAAGACCAAGTGGGACTATAGGCCCCAAACATACCTTAGAAGACCAAGTGTGACTATATAGGCCCCAAACATACCTTAGAAGACCAAGTGTGACTATATAGGCCCCAAACATACCTTAGAAGACCAAGTGTGACTATCTAAGCCCCAAACATACCTTAGAAGACCAAGTGTGACCATAGGCCCCAAACATACCTTAGAAGACCAAGTGGAACTATATAGGCCCCAAACATACCTTAGAAGACCAAGTGTGGCCATATAGGCCTCAAACATACCTTAGAAGACCAAGTGTGACCATAGGCCCCAAACATACCTTAGAAGACCAAGTGGGACCATATAGGCCTCAAACATACCTTAGAAGACCAATCAGCACTGCATAGGCCCAAACCAGTGGATCTTGGGATTCAAGAAAACAACAACATTTCACTTCTGTTTAGACCACACAATAATCAATGTCAAACAAACACGTTGAATTAGCATATGGATAACCATATGAGCAGTAACGCCACACCAAGGCTTCAACAATTGTTACTGACCATTCACACACCTTTCATAGCTCCTTCAATATGCACACCCACACACCATTCATACTTTACTTACCACTAGTTATTTTTGGTAGTGAGGTGGTGCCATTTCTGAGAACTTTACGTACCCTTGAAGGTGCCTCCAATTCCTTCAAACCAATGCATTTAACCGCTACAGGGCCATGGTGCTTTTTAATTACTTTTTTGATCCTCTTCAATGTGGAGAAGCATCTTTCTGGTTCTTTAGTAGTCTTTGTTGTTGTAAGCAGGATTCCTTATAGCTTCACTCACTCTGTTAAATTATGTAGATTAAATTGATGCTAAAGTTGCTGCAGAGCAACAGCACTTGTACAGACATGGAATTCTTGCTTCCTGTACACAAGTGACAGCTACCCTTGGAAGTGCCTCCAATTCCTTCAAACCACGCCAAGGCTTCAACAATTGTTACTGACCATGCACACACCTTTCATAGCTCCTTCCATATGCACACCCACACACCGTTCATACTTTACTTACCACTAGTTATGTTTGGTAGTGTGAGGTGGTGCTGCTTAACGCAGTTTATCTTTGCACACCTTGGGGGTATGCATTCTTCTTTGCTTCAATCACTTGTATTTTAATTTTGCACGGCGATCTTTCAAAGAACAAAACTTCTCAATGGTTTTTTCATTGAAGTGTGGGATCTCGGAAATCAGTTGCTTTTCCATTGAGAGCATCGCCAATGCATTCAACCGCTCCAGGGACATGGTGCTTCTTAAAAAGGTTTTTATCCTCTTCAATGTTGAGAAGCATCTTTCTGATTCTGCAGTAGTCTGTGGTATTGTAATCAGGATTCTTAATAATTTTACTGTCTCTGTGAAATCATTCTGCAGATTAAATTGATGGAAAAGTTTGTGCAGAGCAACAGCACTTGTACAAGTATGAAACTCTGTCTTCCCATACAGAAGTGACAGCTCAGTGCGTAATTGTTCCTTCTTCAGTATTGGATATGCTTGCACGGTGTCTTCCAGAGCTTGGGTTGGAAAGCAAGTGCCATGGGTTTTATACAAGTCACTTTGAACAAGTTTGGCACTGACTAGGTGATTTGAAAATGAAAATCGTTCTTTTGCATGAACCACCACTATGTCACATACCTCTCTTGAAAGTTGTCTCAAGGTTGAGATCTCCGCACTCCGTCTGTTGACTGTTAGATCGCTTGGCAAACTTGCTTCTATCTCTTCCACAGAATTCCGGATTTTCTGGATGCTGGCGACAAAGTCTTCTGTGACTTTTTTGATATAAACAGTATCCGTGTCTATAGAGGATGTCTACATGTGGCATTATTAAATGAAATAATTTAAGGAAGTAAAGGAACTCCCTGTCTTCCAGCATTCCAATGAAACCTGCGGCTTCCCGTATAGATGTTGGATCAAAGTTTAGACATGCTTCAATTGTCTGGAAACACTCAAGTAGCGCATCTCTGTTCTCGTAGATCACGTTCACGGTCCTAACGTTGAAGTTCCATCGTGTCGGTGCACCTCTTGGAAGTCTTCTACCAACTACCTCATCCAGAACTCCAGTCCTTTTTGGAGAGCGTGAAAAAAAAGATGGTATGCCGCCTATGTTTGAAAAAAAAACTCGAACTCTTCCAATCCTTGAAACTGCTTTCTCCATTATTAGGTTCAGTTGGTGAGCATAGCAATGGACGTAGTGTGCGTTCGGGTACACGTCTTTTATTTTTCTTTGAACTCCTCCTTGATCTCCACGCATCACACTGGCACCATCATAGCTTTGAGCTATGAGTTTCTTCTTGTCTTCTGGCTCTGGGAGAACAGTATTCAGTGTTTCCAGCACAACAGCAGCAATGGAGTCTGCATCCGTTGATTTCATTTCCGTGAAGCCATCAAATCTTTCCACCACTTGATGCTTCTTGTCAATGTAGCGATAGACTACAACGCACTGTGTCCTAGCGGAAATATCGGTTGTTTCATCCGCTTGGATTGCCACAAACTGGGCTTCCTTAAGCTCTTGGTGAATCACTTCCTTTATAACTTCATGCATGCAGTCCAGTAGCTCATTCTGCACGGTTTTGGAAGTGCCCTTAAACACAGTTGCAGTCTTCAAATGCTGTTCCATTGCACTATCGATACTGCCAACCAAATCCACCAGGCCTCTAAACACTCCTGGATTTAGCGATGTTTCACTCTCGTCGTGTCCTCTTAATGCCAGTTCAAAGGCGCCACAAAAGCGAACACAATCAATTATCTTCGAAAGGATGTACCGGTTCTTAGCCACTTCTTCGTTGTGTTTTTGAATGCTGACTTGGTATCCTTGGTCCAGTTGAACAGCAATGTTCGCCTGTCCAAGCATCTCAAACTTGATCCTGTTATCCAAGTGAGCTTTAGAACTTTTGTGTTTTGCCAATTTGTCAGCTAGATGTTTGACGTCAGTCACTCCAGTTTTGGTCCAAGCAGCGTCACCACCAAATAGGATGCATGGGAAACAATATAAGGACTTCCTAGAAACGCTTCCAGAAAGCCAGTCGTTCTTCTTGTACCATTCAGTATTGAAATTACGGACATATTGCTTCCCTCTATCTCTTGCGATTTGCTGCAGATTTATCTCTGGTTGGTCAGCTCCTAACCGTTTTACTTCCACCTTCTCCTCATAGGTTAGGGTGGCGAAAGGCTTCACAAGTAGAGAGTCAATAGTATTCATTTCTGATATTGATACCAATAAAAGAAAGAGATCACGGTATATTAATTTATATTATGTCACAAAATTACTTAAAAATAACAGTGTGTTGATTTCATTGGTATACATTACAGATTGCAAACCCTCATGTGACAAGACTACATCACCATCAAATTTGCACCTATACACATGGACAGAAAATTAAAGGCAATGATACTCACCAACAGTTGACGCTCCTTCTCGGGGTATTCACGTCCAGTAAGTCAACCAACGAGTCCAAACAAATCTGCTTTCACAGATAGTTTGCACCTGGGGGGTGATAGAAAACAACAAAAAAAACATTAGAAATCTCAAGACCCAAACCGTAACTTTTAAAACCTTAAAAGTCCAAGTGTGACCATATACTCACCAACAGTTGACGCTCCTTCTCGGGGTATTCACGTCCAGTAAGTCAACCAACGAGTCCAAAGAAATCTGATTCCACAGATAGTTTGCACCTGGGAAGTTATAGAAAACAAAAAAAAAAAACATTAGAACGTTTAAGACCCAAACCGTAACGTTTAAAACCTTAAAAGAGCAAGTGTGACCATATAGGCCCCAACCGCACCTTAAAAACCCTAAATAACAAATTGGGACCATATAGGCCCCAACCGCACCTTAAAAACCCTAAATAACAAATTGGGACCATATAGGCCCCAACCGCACCTTAAAAACCCTAAATAACAAATTGGGACCATATAGGCCCCAACCGCACCTTAAAAACCCTAAATAACAAATTGGGACCATATAGGCCCCAACCGCACCTTAAAAACCCTAAATAACAAATTGGGACCATATAGGCCCCAACCGCACCTTAAAAACCCTAAATAACAAATTGGGACCATATAGGCCCCAACCGCACCTTAAAAACCCTAAATAACAAATTGGGACCATATAGGCCCCAACCGCACCTTAAAAACCCTAAATAACAAATTGGGACCATATAGGCCCCAACCGCACCTTAAAAACCCTAAATAACAAATTGGGACCATATAGGCCCCAACCGTACCTTAAAAACCTTAAATAACATATAGGCCCAAAAAAAAATATATATATATATATATATATAAATATATATATATATATATATATATATATATATATATATATATATATATAAATTGATATCAATATATCACAATAAATAAATATATATATATATCAAATTGTTATATATATATATATATTATATATATATATATATATTTATTTATTGTGATATTTTGATATTAATTTTTATATATATATATATATATATATATATATATATATATATAAAAAATTACACATAAATATACATAAACATATACATACAACAATATATATTAATTGATATTTATTATTTGATTAATTGATGTTCTTTATTACATGGTATATTATATTGTTCATGCATTTCTATTACACTTTATTTGTTATACATATTACAGTGCTATTTTTTGGCTATACATGTTACAGGATATTATCCTGTAACATGTATATCACATAAAATAGCCCTGTAATATGTATAATACATACAGGGTCAAACAAGTTCACACTAACCTTTTTTACCCTTACAGGCTTCCATACCTGCTTGCTGATTTGCTAATTTTTTAAAGACTCTCATTGGTTGAAATCGATGTCAATCAAAAATTTCAGCCAATCAGAGTCCTTCAAAAATTAGTATATATAGCAGACCGTGGGAAAAAAACAATTAATCGCGGGAGGGGCTCCTTGTAGGAGGAGCTCTTTTTAGTGTGTTGTTTTTTTTTTTTTTAGAGCGTCGGTTTTTTTTGTGGAGGCCTCTTTCAATGGGCCAGAATGGATGGATGGACAATGGCTTCAATCAAGATTGGATTATTTTTGATCATTGGCTTCAATCAACATGGATTATTTTATTTTTGATCATTGGCTTCAATCAACATGGATTATTTTATTTTTGATCATTGGCTTCAATCAACATGGATTATTTAATTTTTGATCATTGGCTTCAATCAACATGGATTATTTTATTTTTGATCATTGGCTTCAATCAACATGGATTATTTAATTTTTGATCATTGGCTTCAATCAACATGGATTATTTATTTTTCATCATGACTATATCCAGAGAGGACAGAAGGCCAACGCTGGAGGGGTCAATTTTACAGGTAAGTATGTGCTGTTGTTTATTTTATTTTTTATTAATGTTTGTTTAAAGCTGTTTATTTTTGTATACAATGTGTTGTGTTACTAACTGTACTAACAATGTGTGTATGTGCTGTTTATTTTATTTTTTATTAATGTTTGTTTAAAGCTGTTTATTTTTGTATACAATGTGTTGTGTTACTAACTGTACTAACAATGTGTTTGCTTACTGTGTGTTTAATTGTAATAATGTTGTTACTGTATTTTTTTTTTCCCTTCCCTTATTTTTATTTTATCTTTAGAAGTGACATGCACATATACATGCCTGTTACTTCTAAAAATGGAATAAAAATAGGGGGGGGGGGGGGGGGGTAGGTAGTTGGTTCATCCAGGGTGGGGTCGTCGGTCACGGTCAGGCGCCCATCGGTCGCCCATAGGCCACGATCAGGGGTGGCACAGGCCTCATGGGGGTGAACATCCACCCCCATGTGGCCTGGTCAACCCCGCTCACTGCCCGAATACCCGGGGTAGCATAGGCCGCATCGGGGTGGTGCCGGGGGCCCGGTGGTGATCGGGCCTCGGGGGTGGCATAGGGCGGCAACATGGAGGTCATCAGGGGTGGCACAGGCCTCATCAAGGGGGTGATCCGATCACCCCCATGTGGGCCTGTGCCACCCCGCTCACCACCCGACTACCCCGATCCCGTGATCGGTGTAATCCGGTGGTGGCATGATGGCATAGCTAGGCTAGCATAGGGCAGGCCTGATCGGGGGTGGCACAGGCCACATGGGGGTGATGGCTGGGGTCGTCGGTGGTAGTGGGTGGCTGGGTAGGTGGCACTGGCAGGCTAGGCAGGCATAGTGGGGGACTGGGGGTAACTGGTCACCCCTAACTTTTATTAGGGGCTACTAGGGGTTTTGGTTTGGCCAGGGGCAGGGCAGGTGCCAGGCAGAGGCAGGTGTAGACTTACTGTGTTAGGCAGGCAGAGCAGATGAGTAGATTCAGCCAGGGAGGTCTCTCAGTCTCAGCGTGACCAGGGTCAGGAAACAGAAAGGGGTAAGGGACAGGGAACTGGTGGTTTTATTGACTGTATCAGTCAATCAAAATCAAACTCGAGGCCCTATTTGCTGGCGGGCGCTCAGGGCTAACGGTCTGGGTGGGTTTAGATTGATCACTTAGTAACTGGACAGCCTTCCATCATTGATTGGTCAATGATGGAAGACTGTCATTTATTAATTGATACATTTATGACCGCCCATGCATATCGTCACTGTGATGGTGGGCGGCATGCATTAACGGTCAGTGGGCCAGGCCAGGACTCATTGAAGAGAGAGAAGAGTCTAAAGGTTAGTGTACACAGTGTAACAGTAACTATTGTAATTTGATCACACAGGGTGCAGGCAGGGGGCGATAGATACACAGCATTAGTTAATGTAGCGCAAGGGTTATTTTAAAGTGACAGTGTCCCTTTTCTAACTTTACTTCATTTTAATACTATTTAGACTTGAAATGATGATGTACACCTTATATTTATTTGTTTTTGGGTTATACTAATACATTGTTGTGTTTTTTTTATTGCAGGGTGAAGAAAATATTTGGGGGGGCGTTTGCCCTGACGCCCCAATGGACGGGCCGCCCCTGACATACATACAGCATGATATCCTGAAAGTCCGGCATGTATGTGGCCCTCCTTACCCACCCCTGTTCTAGAGGGATACAGCTCATTATATACAACAGCCAGAACACAAGCCTATTTATACATACATACATAAATACATACAGCATGATATCCTGAAAGTCCGGCATGTATGTGGCCCTCCTTACCCACCCCTGTTCTAGAGGGATACAGCTCATTATATACAACAGCCAGAACAAAAGCCTATTTATACATACATACATACATACATAAAGCATGATATCCTGAAAGTCCGGCATGTATGTGGCCCTCCTTACCCACCCCTGTTCTAGAGGGATACAGCTCATTATATACAACAGCCAGAACACAAGCCTATTTATACATACATACAGAATGATATCCTGAAAGTCCGACATGTATGTGGCCCTCCTTACCCACCCCTGTTCTGGAGGGATACAGCTCATTATATACAACAGCCAGAACACAAGCCTATTTATACATACATACATACATACATACATACAGCATGATATCCTGAAAGTCCGGCATGTATGTGGCCCTCCTTACCCACCCCTGTTCTAGAGGTATACAGCTCATTATATACAACAGCCAGAACACAAGCCTATTTATACATACATACATACAGCATGTTATCTGCAGGCTTTTAGACAGCCCATCCCCCCATTCCTTGTAAACAAAAGTGACCGCGGGCCCACCACCAGTCTGAGGTGCTGCTGCTGCCTCATCGGACATCTTTCTTTTCACAGCAATCTTTAAATCGTCAAACTTGTGCCGCACTGCCCTCCAGTCCCTATTAGTAACCCCTACTGCCGACACAGCTCTGGCAATTTGGGACCAGGCCTGCTGCCTCTGGCTGGCATTAATGTCTCTGCCACCACATATAATCCCCTGGCGGGCACAGATTTCCCTGAGGAGAACCTGGATCTCCTCTAGGGTATAATTGGGGGCCCTGGGCCTTGCCACAACCCGTTGCCTTACAGACGGTGCCTGGTCTTCCTATTCTATCCCTGGGGCCGCTCCCTCATCCCCACTACCTCCCACCAAGGGATCAGGCCCCTGACCCTCTGCCCCTTCCACTTGAATTCCTAGCTCTGGGGGCACTTCCCCCCCCCCCCCTGCTCTCCTCCTCCTCCTCCTCTCCCTTCACCTCCTCCTCCTCCTCCTCTCCCTCCACCTCCTCCTCTTCCTCCTCCTCCTCTTCCTCCTCCTCCTCTCCCTCCTCCTCCTCCTCCTCTCCTCCTCATCCTCCTCTCCTCCTCATCCTTCTCCTCTCCTCAGATGTTCTCTTCACTCTCCTCCGCGCCTCTCTCGCCTTACCACCTCCTCTCCTCTAAACTCCTCAGAAAATAAATTAACGATAAATCAAGATAAGATTTGTGTTGGTTTAGGAGGTAAAAAAAGATGCAAGTATTATGTGTGGGGGGAGGGGGGGGAGGTCTTGGGGGGGGGGGGGGGGTGTAGGTGTGCAGTGGCCTACCACTAGGTGTAGCTATGTGTACGTATTAATCTATGTGTGTGAATTATGTGATATCAGTAATTATGTGTATTGTAAACAAAGGGTTAAATTATCTGCTAGTTCAAAAGATCAAAAATTGAAATTCGCTCCTCTCTCTTCTCTCTCTCCTCTCTCCACCAAAAACCCACCAACGCCTAGATCTGTGTGTCTACTTGCAAAAGCTCCAGCACAGTCAATTATGTTCTGTTTTGGCTCCCTTTTAAAGGCATACTGCCGTCAGGTTAAGTGGTACGTATCACGTATTTCGCGCTCTTTTCATACGCAAAGTGATCCGAGATATCGTACCTCATGCGCAAATACGAACGTTTACGCATCCATCGCTCGTATCTCGCAGCACTTGGAATTTAATAGCGTCGGAAACGGTTTCTTTTTTAAACTACGTAGGACTTTTTCACCTATTATTTCCGCAGCTCGAATTTAATAGGGCCCAACGTATATAACAACCAAGCTATACCACAGAAAAACTAAGTTCTTATAATAAACTATTATCAATACAAAGCAAGAGGTAGCTCAGGTTGGGACAAGTCATATGAACTGATAGGGTGCCACTAGGGATCAATAAGATAATGATAAACAGCAGAAGAGACAAAAGGGACCCCTATTACTGTGCATACCTATGTTTACTCAAGTATAATCTCAAAGAGAGTAAAAATTAAAACTTAGCTTTTAATAAATAAATATTGTTAAAAATATAAAAATTCTCAGAGGCAGGATATTTAATTCATTGATCGCATCGTTATAATAATAATAATTATTATTATTGTTTCTTTGTAATGCGCCAACATATTCCGTAGCGCTATACATAAGTTAAGTTACAGGCAATAACAAGTTCAAGATTCACACATTGCAATGAATGGATGGTTCAAGATTCACACATTGCAAATGAGATTGGAGTCCGGTGTCCATAGCGCATTCCCTAAAGCACCTTGCAGGATTGAAACAGAAGGGAGAGAGTAGTGCTGAGCATGTTAGGGAGGAAGGTTATAGACTTCTTTAAAGAGGTGCATTTTTATTGATGTTTTGAAGGATTTAAAGCAGGAGGATAGTCTGGTGAAGCGAGGCAAAGAGTTCCAGAGAATAGGGGCAGCGCGAGAAAAGTCCTGGAGGCGGGAGTGAGAGGAGGTGACAAGAGTGGTAGAAAGAAGAAGGTCGTTTGAAGAACGTAGAGGGCGTGTGGGGGAGTATTTGGAGATGAGAGCAGAGATGTGTGCAGGTGCACTGTTGTTGAGGTCTTTATAAGTTAGGGTCAATATTTTATTTATTTTGGGGCTAATAAATCCGGAATTTGTATAAAGTGTCAGTGTTAAATTCATTGAATTTAATTAATAGAAAATATTTTATATCACTATAAGTGTTGACTAATAAAGTGCTAGAAATAGGAAAGTGCTATTAATACAAAAAAGTGCTAGTGCTATTAATATTAGAATCAAAAACAAATAGATTCTAATCCAGTGAAATATAATAAAGTGATATTCCAGTAGGGAAATTTAAATAATCTTCACATGCATATGAAATTTACATTCATATGAAATTTATTATCTATTATTCGTTAGTAAAGTAATTCCCATCTAATCCGGACTACACTGTGAGTGTTGTCATCCAATTCCCCAAAGCTCTAGAGCATAGCAATATTAGTTCTTTACGACTGAATTTGGCTCCTCAATCATATTCTTTTAGTGTATGGTGTTATTGATTAAATTCTAAAGATCGGAGCTAGGTTACAGCGTGCCACACGGTTTAGACGCCTCACGATGACGTCATAAACCAGCGTATACCCGATGCACGTTTCTGGATTTTTTCAAGGGTCGCCGCCATGTTCCTGAAGCTTCCCTTTATAGCTTTATATTGTCATGGTAACGGTGAAAGGTTAAAATAACGCATATATAACGAAAAGCTTAAAACTTAGATATCTCTTTATTAATTTAATATGGAATTTACAAACTATATTTTGGATACAATAGAGAAAGAAAAATCAAACCAGAAACCAAAAAAAAAAAAGAGAAAGAAAAAGACCTATAGAAAGGGCAACTTATATATAGTGTAACTTAGCCCCTTGGCACACAAATGTGTAGTCAAATATTAAATATTATGTCTATTATATCTATAGTAACAATACTTAGTTTATCCTTGACTACACATTTACTAGCTGTAACTTAGCTGTAATATCATCTACTAAATGTGTAGTCAAGGATAAACTAAGTACCGTATATACTCGAGTATAAGCCGACCCGAGTATATGCCGAGGCACCCATTTTACCATAAAATACTGGGTAAAATGAGTGACTCCAGTATAAGCCGAGGGTGGGAAATGTGCTGCCCCCTGTGTCCCTCTTGTGCCCTCTGTGTCCCCCTCTCTCTCTGTGTCTCTTCTCCCCTCTCCCTTCCCTGTGTCTCTTCTACCCTCTCCCTTCCCTGTGTCTCTTCCAATCTCTCCCTTCCCTGTGTCTCTTCCCCCCTCCCTTATCACCCTCCAACAGAGGTTTGAATAGTCTCCTTTTATACAAGATGGTTGGGGAAAGATCAGCATAAATGCTAGGTTGGCCACCTGCAATTTCTGGAATGCCGGGACTTGCTGCCTTCATAAAAAAGATCCTTGGTTGTGTAATAGTGGAATTTTTTCCAAATCACATGCCTAGGTCTTTCTCCAGAGGCAGGACGTCCCTCCAGTGCTCTATGAATGCAATCTAGTCTGAAGGTGTCTTCTTCCAAGTTTGGTAGCAAAGTTTTGCAGAGATCCATAATATAGTTTGGGAGATCTGTGATTGTTTCTGAAACATTTTGGATTCTGACGGCGGGAACGATTTTCCAGATTTTCTTGCGCATATTGAAGTTGGCGTTGGTTATCTCTCAAAGCCGACACCTCGTCCTCTAATTGGGTATGCGCCTCCAATAGATTATCATATTTTTCTTCTAGCTTAGGGACCTTGGTATCAACAGCTTTTATTTCTCCAGTGAGTTTTGCGCCATTTTCTTGATTTCCCCTGTAATTTCCATTCTAAATGAAATCACATTTTATAAATCTTGTATATCCGCCTTTGTGTTGGGTGCTGTAGGCTCCATAGTATATATTGGTAAATGTTCAGGTGTCACAGAAGGTTGTCAGGGAGACTGGGCGCTTGTTTTTGTTGTACAAAAGTCCTGTATTGATTTAGCAGCCCTTCTTGTTGAGATACCCACCATTCCTTTTTTATGGGCTTTAAACGTGAGATTTAGCTGTATTCTTCAGGTAAGTCACTTAGCTCTAGATTGTGCCACCATAACTGGGTTATGGGGTGCGCTTACATCGTGAGCATAATATTATCTTCTCGCATCAAAAAATAAAGCAGGCGATGTTGAGCAGCTTCTGCTTTCAATTAGACAATATCTGCCTTTTTCTAAAAAGTATGTTTGTTTTAACTGTTTGAGACACGTTAAGGCAAACTTCTGTATAAATAAATCCCAGACAGGCTTTGAGCTTGCCTTTGCTATTTCTTTTCAGGCTGCAATTGTTTTGTAGGCCCACAAGATGGCTATATAGCATCTCTTCCTTGCTAAAAGTCCAGTTTTTCCAGAAGCAAACAAGAAATAAAAATGATTCACTTTAGGGGTTTTCCCAACAGGTGTTTGTGTTATGGCAGCTCCAGTAATAACATGTCCACATAGGAATATAACACAGTGACTGATCTTTGAGTTTGCAAGTCTTGTTTTGCCAAAAGTCTCTATGTACAATAGTTTAAGAGCCTCTCAATAGCATTCAAGCACATGTCCGTTTTGGGGTCTGGAATCACTGCACTCCTTCTTGGACCCTTATACTATTTAGCTGTTGTGGGTTGTAGTGTGGGTTAAAAAAACACAACTACATCACACTTGCAAAATATATGTCTTTGTTTTCACAGCCCAAGTATTGAATATTAGCAGAGTTCTTTATGGACTAGCCAGTTCAGCATTTACATAGGGCCCAAAGTGTTTTATTTTGACTAAATTAACATTTTATTACCTATGGGCGGTCCTGGATAAATTTAGTTTCCCAGAGCAATTTGTGAACCTTTTAAAAAATTACTACAATGAGCCCAAAGCTTCTTTAAGGTTACCAGGGAAAAACTTGCCATCGATCAGTATTAAAAAGGGGACTAGACATGAATGCCCCCTGTCCCCATTGTTATTTGCGTTGGAAAAGACTGAAGCTCTTGGAATTTCCCTCCCATTGCAGGACTTGGGTCTTTTCCTGGGGCAATATAGCTTTTCCTGGGCCAAAACATGCATTAGGTACTTGCGGGTAAATATCACCCACTCAGTCTCAGGCATTTATCAAGCCAACTACTCACTGTTATTCAGGGAAATTTACAAGGATATTTCGTCCTGGTCAAGGGGCAGGATGTCTTGGCTGGGGCAAATCAATGCGGTTAAGATAAATATTCTGCCCCGCCTGTTATATATTTTCCGTACTCTCCCCATCTCCCATCCCATCTCATGAAACATAGAAAGTTGCCAGAGGCAAATCTTTAAATTTATCTGGGAACATAAGCATCCAAGAATCGCCAAACGGAAGATGTTTAGACATAGGTTGAAAGGTGGCTTGTCATGCCCTAATTTGAAGCTGTATTATAAGGCAGCCCAGCTGGCCTTTATACCCATTGCCCATTCAACCCAACATCAACCGTTATGGATGTTTATAGAAGAAAGGTCCATGCATCCTTACACCTGGGAGACTCTGCTGTGGCTCCCTGGGCACAAGTTAGCTGCCGGGACAAAAATAAATCCCTTTATTAAATTGTCATTAGAGACATGGACTTGGGCTATCTCCAAATTCGCTCTTGCGCCAGTTCCCTCTACTCTTACTGCATTGATCCCCATCCCAACTTCTCTCCGACCCTGTCGGCGGAGTCCTTGTTCTGGTGGAGGTCAAATGGGTTTTTCAGACTGGGGTCTTGGTGTATTGCTGACAGAGTGTTGAGAGCCACTGAGTTGAGAGACAAATTGGGGTATCCCCCTCAGGAACATTTTACTTTTTGTAAACTTTTGCACCATGTGAGCATAATAAAAAAAGATGTAGGTCTCCCAGGGGCGAACTGGTTTGTTAAAATATGTGAGTCATTTCCTCTTTCAAAAAACATGGTGTTTCTACTATATTCTTTATTTAACACGGACAAGACCGGATGGCGGATTGCGAAAGGGACCTCGGCTATGTGAGAGAAAAGGAGGCTTGGTCCTCTACCTGGAAAAGTCTGTCAAAGAGATCTTATAACCATAGCATCCTAGAAACATCCATCAAGGTACTGCATAGAACGTATATCACTCCGGAAAGATTGCATAAGTGGAAAGCCACCTCAAATCCCTCATGCTTCAGGGGATGCTCGGAGGTGGGTTCTTTGTATCACATGTAATGGACCTATCCCTTGGTCCAGGGTCTTTGGAGAGAGGTTTTCGATTTAACATCCTCTCTGCTCAATACCCCACTAGAAACAAATGTAGAAGTGGCCCTATTAGGGTAGGTATATAGCTCCCTACCAGCTTCACAAAATACATTTCTGCAATTCCTATTGCTGGCTACAAAAAGACATATAGCTAGGCAATTGAAAACAGACTTAGTCTCCACGTAGTTCTTAATAAACTTAACTATATTGTGATGAATGAAAGACTTATACATGTGCTCACTGACTCGCTAAAAGAATTCTCTGACATTTGGAACCCCTGGTCTCTCTCAGACTTTAGTTTAATGGGTTTAACACATAGACAGACTCCATAATAGTGGCTGGACCGCGGAGGAGGTGGGGCTGTGAAGGTCCTCGGGATCTCAACTCCCCCGGGAGGTAGGTAAGAGTATTTTTATGTTATGGCTCCAAAGACCTTAGTCCAATTCTGGTGGGTAGGCTGTGCCCCCCCCCCCAACCCTCTCCTTTTTGGTTTATTTTCCTTCCCAGCCCTGCCCCCCCTGTAAACTTTAACTAATGGTAATATGGGTATCACATATTATAATTGTGTAACTGCGATTCGTCGTCACGCTTCAGACGAATCGCAGTTAGACAATTATAAACTGCTGCGCATTGCGCAGAGCGCGGCGCGAGCCACGCATGCGCAGAGCGCGTAGCGAGCCGCGCATGCGATGAGCGCGGCGCAAGCTGCGCTCTGCGCATTACGCAGAGCGCGGCACGAGCCGCGCATGCGCAGAGCGCGGCACGAGCCGCGCTTGCGCGCAGCGCGGCCCGAGAGCAGATGAAAGAGTGGGGAAGAGGGGGGGTAGAGGCACAGAGGGAGAGTGGGGAAGAGGGGAGGGAGAGTGGGGAAGAGGGGAGGGAGAGTGGGGAAGAGGGGGGGGAGAGTGGGGAAGAGGGGGGGGGGAGAGGCACAGAGGGAAAGTGGGGAAGAGGGGGGGGAGAGGCACAGAGGGAGAGTGGGGAAGAGGCACAGAGGGAGAGTGGGGAAGAGACACAGAGGGAGGGGGGAGAGACACAGAGGGATAGGTGGGAAAGAGACACAGGGGAGGTAGAGGAGGGGGAAAAGACACACGGGAGGGAGAACAGGGGGAAGATACACATGGGAGGGAAATGGGGGGGGAGAGGGGAACAGACACAGGGGGAAGGGGGAAAGAGACACAGGCCAGGGGGGAACAGGCACAGAGGGAGAGGGGGGAAGAGGCACAGAGGGAGAGGGGGGAAGAGACACAGGGGGGAGAGATACAGAGGGTGAGGGAGGAAGAGACACAGAGGGAAGGGGGGGAGAGGTACAGAGAGAGGGGGAAAGAGGCACAGAGGGGGGGAACAGAGGAAGGGGTGAAGAGACACAGTGGCGAGACACACAGAGAGAGGCGGGGGAAGAGGCACATAGGGAGAGGGTGGAAGACACAGAGTGGGGAGAGACACAGAGGGTGAGAGGGAAGAGACAGGGAGGAAGAGGCACAGAAAGAGGAGGGGGAAGAGACACAGGGGAGTGAGAGGAGGGGGAAGAGACACAGGGGAGAGAGTGCAGGGGGGAAGATACACAAGGGAGGGAAATGGAGATACGAGGAAGGCCGTAACAGACACAGGGGGAGGGGGAAAGAGACACAGGCCAGGGGGGAACAGACACAGGGGAGGGTTGGGGGAGACACAGGGGGGGGGAAGAGATGCATGGGAGGGAGAAGGGGGAAAGAGACACAGGGGAGGGGTTTAGAGACACGGGAGGGAGAGGGAGGTAAAAACACAGGGGGGCAGGAGATACAAAGGAGGTAGACGAGGTGGAAGGAGACACAAGGGAGGGAGAGGAGGGGGGAAATAAGACACGAGGGAGGAAGTAGACAGAGGGAGAGACTCGCAATGAGCTCCAAAGGCGCTCATCACAAGGCCAGTAAAGTAGAGGGGGAGAGGCTTACATTGTGTGGCAAACAGCATTGCCAGGCTTCAGTTCTTATTGCCGTCATTTTTGACGGGCAAGTCGCTAGTCCTCAAATAATAGCTAAAAGCGTATTAGGTGTCAGTGTTTACATGTAACCGTTTTCTGTAAGTCGAGGATACAGGATGGTTTGATATTAAAAATATTCTATAATATCTATATCTTACAAAGGTTGTGCCAACGTGATAAAGTATCTGTAATGATTTCCACGTATGCAAAGTCGTTTGTTTTGCTGTGTACCTAGACCTAATAAAAAATTGATTGAGAAAAAAAAAATTAACATTTTATTAAAGTGCTAATGTGAGCAGAGCTTAACATTGCTGAATGTATGATATTTTTCCAAAATGTTACCAAACTTTGCACAAGTTTTCCAATATCCAATTTATTTTTTAAAAATGTCATGACTTCTAGGGACACAGCTATGTTCTATATATGATATAATTTAAAACTATAGGTAATAAGTACTTGAGTTAAATGGAATTTTAATTGTTTGTAAAGATACATTTTCTTACAGTTCTTACTGCAAATACGCCCCATTAAGCACACTTTTTATGCTGCTTCATTTGGCAAGATGTGCTTCATCATCAATCAATTGCCTTATACATTTGCTCAGCACATATTGTATATCCAACTTGCCAAATCTTTCCTGGCAATTTTATACTGTACATTATTTTGAACTTCAAATTATTTTTACTGGTGCTTAATAGACCAAAATGAACCTAAAAATTGTTATTCTATTGCTCACACTGTAAATAATACATTCATATGTTTATTTTCTGCTTAATGTGCCTAGATATTAATCAGTTGCAACAAAATGTCTTAAAGACAAATGACATGACATACATTAGCTCACACTGCAAACCATTGCTGTTATTATTTTTTGAATGCACTTAGTGCTACTTATTATGTGGATTAACATGATTGAACACCTATAAACTGCCTCATCATTTTGTACAGCACATGCTTACCACTGTTTGAGGCATTTCTTGAAGTTACATGGCTTATATTAGACCACATTCCAAATCATTTTCATTAAACGTTATCTTGAGGCTGTTTTATGATGCCATTTGCCTCATAACATATTACAACATATATTTTGCCAATCCCCAAAGCATTCCTGAAAATGGCATTGCCTATACACATCTAAAACTCACCAAGTTCAAATCTTACATTAGTACACTCTCCAAATATTTCTCATTAAGCACTTTTGTTGTTCAGTCATGACCATATGGACCACAGCACATCAGGCACAACTGTCATCCACTGCCACCATGGGCTCCATCACGCTCATGTTCATTGCTTCACATATCTATCCATCTCTACCTCTGTCATCCCCCTTATGTGTGTGCCTTCAATCTTTCCCAGCATCAAAGCCTACTCTAGGGAATCCTGCCTTCTGGCCAAAATATTTGAGCTTCAACCTCACAATCAAACCTTCCAGTGAACAGTTTGTCTTGATTTTCAGTATTACTGGATTACTGGATCTTCTTGCAGCCAATGGGACTCTAACAGGCTTTCCCCAACACCACAATTCAAAGGCATCAATTCAATGGTGATCAGCCTTATTTATGGTTCAACTCTCACATGTGTATGTTACTCCTGAGAATACACTAGTTCTAACTATGCTGAACTTTGTTAATAATTTAATATCTTTATTTTTTACTAGCTTGCCCAAGCTTGCCATAACTTTCCTCCCCAGATGCAAACATGTTTTAATTTCATGGCTGCAGTCACCATCTGAAGAGATCTCGGATTCCAGGAAAATAAAATCTGTCACTGCTTCCACTTCTTCCCTATGTATTTGCCAGGAACTGAGATTGCCGGTGATTGATCTTTGTCTTTTTAACATTGAGAGGCAGGCCAGCTTTTTCACTATTTTCTTGCACCCTCATCAGTACGTCATTTAGTTCCTCCTCAATTTCAGCCACCAGAGTAGTATCATTGGTGTATCTAAAGTTGTTGAAATTTCTCCCAGCAAAATTAAACACAGTTTTGGATTCTTCCAGCACTGCTTATGCATAATGTACAGGGGCGGCCCATCCATTGGGGCGTCAGGGCAAACGCCCCCCCAAATATTTTCTTCACCCTGCAATAAAAAAAACACAACAATGTATTAGTATAACCCAAAAACAAATAAATATAAGGTGTACATCATCATTTCAAGTCTCAATAGTATTAAAAATGAAGTAAAGTTAGTAAAGGGACACTGTCACTTTAAAATAACCCTTGCGCTACATTAACTAATGCTGTGTATCTATATAGCCCCCTGCCTGCACCCTGTGTGATCAAATTACACTAGTTATACTGTGTACACTAACCTTAGACTCTTCTCTCTCTTCAATGAGTCCTGGCCTGGCCCCTTAATGCATGCCGCCCACCATCACAGTGACAATATGCATGGGCGGTCATAAATGTATCAATTAATAACTGACAGTCTTCCATCATTGACCAATCAATGATGGAAGGCTGTCCAGTTACTTAGTGATCAATCTAAACCCACCCAGACTGTTAGCCCTGAGCGCCCGCCAGCAAATAGGGCCTCGAGTTTACATTTTGATTGACTGATACAGTCAATAAAACCACCAGTTGCCTGTCCCTTCCCCCTTTCTGTTTCCTGACCCTGGTCACGCTGAGACTGAGAGAACTCCCTGGCTGAATCTACTCACATCTGCTCTGCCTGCCTAACACAGTAAGTCTACCTGCCTGGCACCTGCCCTGCCCCTGCCCCTGGCCAAACCAAAACCCCTAGTAGCCCCTAATAAAAGTTAGGGGTGACCAGTTACCCCCAGTCCCCCACTATGCCTGCCTGGCCTGCCAGTGCCACCTACCCAGCCACCCACCAACTACCACCGACGACCCTAGGCCTACAATGCCTGGTGCCAGTGCCACCCCAAGCCATCACCCCCATGTGGCCTGTGCCACCCCCGATCAGGCCTGCCCTATGCTAGCTATGCCATCATGCCACCGCCGGATTACCCCGATCAGGGGATCGGGGTAGTCGGGTGGTGAGCGGGGTGGCACAGGCCCACATGGGGGTGATCGGATCACCCCCTTGATGAGGCCTGTGCCACCCCTGATGACCTCCATGTCGCCGCCCTATGCCACCCCCGAGGCCCGATCACCACCACCCCGATGCGGCCTATGCTAGCACCGCCCGATTACCCCGATCACGGTGATCGGGGTATTCGGGCAGTGAGCGGGGTTGACCAGGCCACATGGGGGTGGATGTTCACCCCCATGAGGCCTGTGCCACCCCTGATCGTGGCCTACGCGGTCCGATGGGCGACCGATGGGCGCCTGAGCGTTACCGACCCCACCCTGGATGAACCAACTCCCTACCCCCCCCCCCTATTTTTATTCCATTTTTAGAAGTAACAGGCATGTATATGTGCCTGTCACTTTTAAAGATAAAATAAAAATAAGGGAAGGGAAAAAAAATACAGTAAACAAACACATTAACAGTACAGTTAGTAACACAACACATTTTATACAAAAATAAACAGCTTTAAACAAACATTAATAAAAAATAAAATAACAGCACATACTTACCTGTCAAATTGACCCCTCCAGCGTTGGCCTTCTGTCCTCTGGATATAGTCATGAAAAATAAATAATCCAATGTTGATTGAAGCCCATGTCAAATAATCCAATGTTGATTGAAGCCAATGGTCAAATAAAATAATCCAATGTTGATTGAAGCCAATGGTCAAAATAAAATAATCCAATGTTGATTGAAGCCAATGGTCAAAATAATCCAATGTTGATTGAAGCCAATGGTCAAATAATCCAATGTTGATTGAAGCCATTGTCCATCCATCCATTCTGGCCCATTGAAAGAGGCCTCCACAAAAAAAAAACGGCGCTCTAAAAAAAAAAAAAAACAACAAACTAAAAGAGCTCCTCCTACAAGGAGCCCCTCCCGCGATTAATTGTTTTTTTCCCACGGTCTGCTATATATATACTAATTTTTGAAGGACTCTGATTGGCTGAAATTTTTGATTGACATCGATTTCAACCAATGAGAGTCTTTAAAAAATTAGCAAATCAGCAAGCAGGTATGGAAGCCTGTAAGGGTAAAAAAGGTTAGTGTGAACTTGTTTGACCCTGTATGTATTATACATATTACAGGGCTATTTTATATGATATACATGTTACAGGATAATATCCTGTAACATGTATAGCCAAAAAATAGCACTGTAATATGTATAAAAAATAATGTGTAATAGAAATGCATGAACAATATAATATAACAAGTAATAAAGAACATCAATTAATCAAATAATAAATATCAATTAATATATATTGTTGTATGTATATGTTTATGTATATTTATGTGTATTTTTTATGCGTATATATATATATTTGGATATATATATATATATATATATATATATATATATAAAAATTGATATCAATATATCACAATAAATAAATATATATATATATATATATATATATATATATATATATATATATATATCAATTTGATATATATATATATTTATTTATTGTGATATATTGATATCAATTTATATATATATATATATATATATTTATATATATATATATATATATATAAATATATATATAAATATATATATATATCAATCAATATATCTATCAATCAATATATATATATATATAGAGTGAGGCATTTGTGGCCATGTTTGTGTGTCCCAGCTCAACTTCCCAGAATGCAGTGTAATAACTGTTTTTCTTGGAGCTCTGAGCTGGAAGCAGGTTTTTTAACTTGCTTTAGACATTCAGATGTGAACACAGATGTACTTTTTATTTACTATATATATATATATATATATATATATATATATATATATACTAGCGACTTGCCCGTCAAAAAATGACGGTCAATAAAATTTAAATGTTGTGAAATTTATTTGCAACACAAAATGAGTCTACTACATTTGTCCCTTTTTTGTTTCTAAAAAGAAATACACATTTCTTTTTTTAACTTTTTATTTTTTGTAACTTTCAACTTATATTTCATAATCCTTTTTTTTTTTAAAAACAATATAATAATATCTTAATTTTAATGCATACATATTGTACTTTTTAATGCATACATATTGTAAAGTGTAACATGAAATTTTGTAACAGGCAACTTGTATATTATACAATCTTTCAACCTTCTTTTAACAATACTAACACTTTTAAATAGATATTTATCACTTAGTAACTGCAGACTATATTAACTTAGAGTAAGTACATTTTTTTACAAATATTTTTTTTTTTTTTATTTGTAACATTTTTGTTAAACTCTCGTTAAACTAAATTACCATTGAATTCAGAGGAAGGCAAACAATAAAAACCCCCATTCAAACTTTTGCAATTATATCTTAGAGGGAAAAAAATTAATTCCTTCCTGACCCCATTAACTGGCGATCGGATTACTCCCTGAATCAATACTTTTCCAAATCTTATGAAATGATTCAACTACATAGTAACAATACATGTTTGCCTATAACATATCTCTTTAACAAACAGTTTTTAAACTTTTTTTTTGTGGGACCAATCATATGAACATGAAACTTGTAACCCATTTCAATATGTTTAAGGATGTTTAAGTTTTTTTTTTATTTTCTGTTTGTCTTTTATGCAAATATCACATAGCGTTTCCAAAGTGAAATAGTGGTCTCCTATTTAAAGAGTCCCAGAGTACTTACATTTTGTACTGGAAGTCAAACCACTGTTCTCTATGGATTTTTTTGTCCATTGTATATAGTTTGTTCTTGAAATGTTGTTTTTGTGCAATAATATTGAGTACCTTAAAATGTTGTCATAGAAATGAAACTACTCTACTCTATGTTTACAACACCTCATAGTACACAATGTTTTTTGTGTAAACGCATCCATCGTCTAATAAATGACCCTGACTTTCATTTTCGTCAACAGTCACTTTAATTTCGTTTGGATTGGTGCACCTTGAAAAAGCAACATAGAGTTGTCCATGTGCAAAAACTGGTTCCTTTAAAAAAATCCCAACAGACTTAAAAGTTTGGCCTTGTGATTTATTGATGGTCATGGCAAATGCCATGATAACTGGAAACTGTCTCCTTTGAAGGACAAAAGGCAAACCACTCTCGCTTGGAGCTAAATCAATTCTTGGTATAAAAACTCGGTCACCTCTATGGGTCCCAGTTATAATTTCTGCATGTATAAAATGATCTTTTAACTCATGCACAATTAATCTGGTGCCATTACAAAGTCCTTTTTTTGGATTCATATTTCGCAATAACATGACAATTGCACCTTTTTTCAATTGTAAAATATGTGGTGGCATTCCAGATGGTGTTAAGGAATTAATAAATTCGATACTAAAATTCGATTCACTCTCTTTATCATCAGCCAGAACAGAATCTGCACTGTAATAATTCTTCTGTGGTGCATTGATGTATTTTAAAATTTCATTATTTACATTCAAGGCATCGATATTTTTTGATGTTAATATCACTTTGTTTGCAATGTCTGAGTAATCCTCGTTATTAAGAGTGTTTAGAAATATGGCTGATATCAGTGATTCGTTGCAAACCATTTCTGATGGAATTTCAATAGTATCATTTGGTAAATGCTGTATTTCTGGATGTTTTCCTTCTCCGATTTTAATAAGCCAATCATTGAATTCATTTTGGCCTTCAGATCTCATATTTAATTCTAATTTGAGATGTGTAAATATTTGCCACAGTTTACTGGTCTTGATACATGTTTCAATGATCTCTGTTCTATTTCCGTGTGGCACAACAGGTAATGTTTGCCGAAAATCTCCTCCTAACAGCATCACCTTTCCACCAAATGGCAACTTATTATCCATCACTTCTTTTAAGAATCTGTCAATACATTGCAGTGCGTGACATGACATCATTGTTGCCTCATCTATGATAATTAGTTTCGTTAGTTTAAATTTTTTTGCTTGTATAGAATTGAGTCGAATATCTGACACTGATGTTTCCAAAATGGGAACTGGCAGCTTAAATCCACTATGAACAGTTCTACCACCATCTAACAAAAGTGCAGCAATTCCAGTTGTTGCAAATGGCATAGCTATCTGACTGTGTGATCGAATATAACTCATCAAACAATTGTAAAGATAAGTTTTTCCAGATCCACCTGGGCCGTCTAGATAGAAATACCGGTCTTTGACCATTTCATCATCTGTAGCATTTGTGATGGCCTGAAATGCTTCTAACTGTTTAGTATTTAATGTTGCCAGTTTTTCTTGTGTTTTTTGTTTTTGTAGCTCAGTGTCATAATCATCAAAATTAATGTCATCTATAAGTCCTGGATCCGGTAAATTAAAACTTGAACAATTTAATCCATGAGCAAACAATATTTCTTGAATTTCCAACAATGTTTTTAACAGAGCGATTGGTTCTCTGTAACGTTTCAAGAAGTCTTCTGACATGTTTAATTTAAATGTTTCCCACAAAGTGAAAGCATCAGGTACATTGCAAAATATGCATATGAATGCAAATTGTTGTCTCATTTGCTTTGGCATTTGACATAGCGCTGCTTCTTCCAGACACCTCTCCCATTCTGTATCATCAGCTATGAAATTTTGCTGTCTTGCAGCTAATAGGAATGTATCATAAACGATGTCATTGACTGTACGTAAATGCTCAAAACTCTGTGCACCGGGAACATGTAGCAGAAGTAATCTTAAGCTGAAACGTTCAATATCCCTTGGACTGACGGTATAAATGCGTGGTATAATTTTTTGTGCATCTCTTCTTCGTTCTTTCCATTGACCATTTACAAATACATAGTAATATGGTATCTCTATGTATAAAAATTGTCTGGCCTGCGTATCCTGACAGTTTAATTTAAACCATGCTATAAGTGTGGTATCTCTGTCTTCACTTTGACATAATGCAAGTCTTTCATTTCCTTGAGTAAAGCAAACCATCTGACTTTGAGGCAAATGTACAGCTAAGCGATAGATAGCATGTGACCGATCATGCATCTCAAATTTCAAAAGGCGCCACATTGCTTCAGGAGCACTAACATAGCGAGCATCTAAATAATTTGATAGTTCATCGTGTACAATTGGATTTTCGTTTTCATTTACAGCACCTTGTACAACAACAGTAGCTGCGTCATATCCTTTGTATATATATTTATACACATACTTAATTGATTTAATCGAAGTGCAAGCTTCTACATTGATGTGTGCATTGTACTTGATGAGCAAATGTGGATTGTATGGAACAACAAATCTATTATCAACCTTTTGGCCCCGGATAATAGCTGTTTCTCCTTGTGTTCTTTTATACAAAGGATATCCATCACAATTAGCATAAGTTTGCATTTGAAATTGTTTTGGGAATTCTTTTGTACATTTTTTATTTTCCATACATGGTGAATTAGGATTCATCTCTCCACATGGGCCATGAATCATTCTATGTGTAACAATCTCCCAAAGTTTTGTATATTTTTCTTGGTCTGGCAATTCGGCAGAAATGACTGAATCCACTCTCTCTGCAGTTTTCAACTTATCTTTTTCCTGCAGTATTAAAAGTATGTGAGCATGTGGCAGTCCTCTTTTTTGAAATTCAATAGTGTAAACAAATGCCATACATTGTCCAAATAATTTTGCTTTAGTGATATCATGTATTAATGAATTCAGTTTGATTTTAAATACTCTTGCCACTAAATCTGGTCGGTCAGATGTAGTTTGTCCCAAATACAAATTTTCCTTGATCTCTGGCCATTGGGGATTACACGTGAATGTAATAAATAAATCTGGTTTTCCAAATTTTGTGACAATAGCCATGGCATCATTATACCTTTCTCGCATATTGCGAGGAGATCCTTGGAAAGTTGATGGCAAAATAATTGCTCTTCCAGCTGGAATGTCTCTGTTTGCAGCTATTTCAGCCACATAATCCATTAATCCACAATACTGTTCAACTCGTAATTTTTTTTGTTGAAATTTAATGAAATTTAAATTATTGGCTTCAACTTGTAGATATGAATCAATAATCCATTGTTGAGTGAGTTTGCCTCCATGTAAAATTGGATTAAAGCAGTCACGGATAGCAGTTTGTGCAACTTTATATTCCAGCATTGAAACATTAGATCTAATGCGAAGTTTAGTATTGGGATAAGTTTCCAATTTTAATTTTGGTTCCCATCCAGGTTCACCATTTGGAAAGAAAATGGGATATGTCATTGGATCTAAATTACAACTTAATATATTGATGTTGATAAATGGTTGTTCTTCATTGCGTGGATATATTCTAATATCACGCTGAAAAGGTGGTTCACCATCCTCATTTTTAAACACCATAGCAACCTCATTTACTGTCGGTAAATTATATCTTCTTTGATCAGTGTTGCGATCTCTTTTTAACACCATATTTACTCTTGGTATAGGCAATAGATGTCTTTCAGCATGTTCCTGTTGTTCTTTTTCCAGCTGTGCTAATTGTTTGTATGCTTTACTATATGGGTTGTTTTGCATAATTTTATCCAGCTGTTCAAAGACTATGAGCAAACACTGTCTATTTTCTGGTAGTGTCATTCTTTGTTCCACAGCTTCCATCGTATCCAAGACATACAACTGTGCAAATTTCCTTGGCTCTCCTTCTTGTGGGTGTAAATGTGAAGTTCGGTGGTATATTTGACCTTGAATTTTGAAACAATAAGGACCATGTCCTGGTACATTTTCTGCTAAAGTTGCACCCATTGAAGCAAATGAAATTGCACTGTTATAAGACCTGATGTTTTGTTTGAAATTATTATAATTTGGAAATGTTGGATCACTCATAATACATTCTAAATAATATGGAAATGGATGTCTTAGTGGAAGTTTCACCTTTCCTTTCTGACAGCAACTAATGAAATTTCCATCAGTAGGTCTTTCCTTTATTAAATGATAGGCCCCACAAAACTGACAAAGCACATTAAGTAACCCACAATAATGAGTATCTACATGTACTGCAGTATTGAACACATTGTCATGCATTTTTTCCACATATATATCAAACCCACTTTCTATATGTACATTGTTGTCATGTGTGTCTACATTTAAGTCATTCTGCACAATAGAATCATTAGACACTGGTTCACATAGATGTTTTTTTTTACTTTTCCTTTTTTTGCAAGGCCCAACAGACTCACTTTTGGCTTTCTTAGCAATCTTTCTTTTATTTAAAAGTCTCTGTTGATCTTCTTCTCTCAAGCGTTGTGAAGTTTCTGGTGTATGAGCATCTCTCCACCTTTGCTTCCTTTCCCTTGCCAATCTTCTTTTGCGTTCCATTTTGTCTTCTCCATTATCTTCCATTTTTTAATCTGTAATAGTCAATATAAATATTAATTAGTCTTTCTTCTTATTTTTGTGTACATATGTCTTTTTACTTTTTGGACTGTTACATTAAAGTTGATGAATAAACGTTATCCTTGTTTCCAATGAAATAAATGAAACCATTTTTCAAATTATTTTATTGACATATATTAAATTGGTAATAACTGGACATATATATTTATTATATCAATTATTCATCTTTCAATTCATTTTAAATCCTTCTTGATTCACTTCACTGCATACATTTTTTTTTTTTTTGGCAAGTGCTTCTTCGTTTTGTTAAATGTTTGTATTGCTTCGTATTGTCTATTCAACTTTCCATAATTTTTTTTAACATATGCTGTTTTGATGTGTCAGGACCAAATTAAATATTTACCTGCAAAGACGGTCTTGATGTTGTTCAAAGGCTGCAAACGTCACACTGTGTGTTTATTCACTTTCCTTGATCAATAATCTGTAATTTAAATTTTAGAATCTTTGTATTATTTCACTTCACCCATATCATGAAATAAACATCAATCAAGAGACATATATTTTTATTCCTTAAAAACCTGAAAGCAAATTCTTTAATATGTTCCTATAGTAATCTAATACAAAACTGTTTTTGATATTACTCATTATTAATAATTAATTCATTAAATAAAGTGCATTATGAATGTTATTTTTAATTCTTTCACACAGGTAAGCACAATATCTAACGAATTAATTACTAATGTAATATACATTATTAATTAATAATTATATTTAATGTACATTATTAATTAATGCAGAATATATAAGCAATTATTAATTTAATGTACATTATTAATTAAATTTAAACTGAAAACATAAACATGAGTCTATCTGAGAATTAAATTATTAAAATCATGTACATTCTTAATTAATGAATCAATGTGTTTGTTTTCTGCATATTCTTAAACGCTAACATTTTTGATATTACTGTTTAGTAATAATTAATTAATTGTAGAAAGTACATTATAAACGTTATTTACAATTCTTTTACACAGGTAATTACAATATCCAATTAATTAGTAATGTAATCTACAATTAATTAATGTTCAATATATAACCAATTAATTTGTAATAGAATGTACATTATTAATTAATAATTAAATTTAATGTACATTATTTATTAATTCATGAATAAATGTGTTTCTTTTTTATGGACATTCTTAAACGCAAACTCACTTTTATATTAATGCTTAATTCATTAATTATTTAATGTACATTATCAATAGTATTGTCAATTGTTTCACACAGTTAAGCTCAATATTATATTTCTGTTAATGAAATAATGTACATTAATTTAATAGTTAATTGGTTATATTTTATTGATTATTAATTCTTAATTAAATAAAATACATTATGAATATTATTTACAATGTTTCACACATTTAAGCACAATATATAATCAATTAATTATTAATTTAATGTACATTATTAATTAAATTTAAACTGAAAACATAAACATGAGTCTATCTGTGAATTAAATTATTAAAATCATGTACATTCTTAATTAATGAATCAATGTGTTTGTTTTCTGCACATTCTTAAACGCTAACATTTTTGATATTACTGTTTAGTAATAATTAATTAATTGTAGAAAGTACATTATAAACGTTATTTACAATTCTTTTACACAGGTAATTACAATATCCAATTAATTAGTAATGTAATCTACAATTAATTAATGTTCAATATATAACCAATTAATTTGTAATAGAATGTACATTATTAATTAATAATTAAATTTAATGTACATTATTTATTAATTCATGAATAAATATGTTTCTTTTTTATGGACATTCTTAAACGCAAACTCACTTTTATATTAATGCTTAATTCATTAATTATTTAATGTACATTATCAATAGTATTGTCAATTGTTTCACACAGTTAAGCTCAATATTATATTTCTGTTAATGAAATAATGTACATTAATTTAATAGTTAATTGGTTATATTTTATTGATAATTAATTCTTAATTAAATAAAATACATTATGAATATTATTTACAATGTTTCACACATTTAAGCACAATATATAATCAATTAATTATTAATTTAATGTACATTATTAATTAATAATTCAATGTAATGTACATTAATAATTAATGCACAATACATAACCAATTATTAATTTAATGTACATAATTGTCCTTATTAAGTAACTAATAATATAGTAATTAATTAATGATACTTCTTAAAATGTACCTTTTGTAATTCAATGTTCCTGAATCAGTATCCTGAAGAGCTATCAATCTCTTTCGATTTTCCAGCATCCGAAAATGTCCAGTCACACTGTCATCACCTCAGGAAAAGGTGTCAGTAATGTGTCAATTGTGCCCTATATATAGGTTTTTGCGCGAGCCAAATGCATTGTTTTCGGCGGGAAATACGGGTGCGCGAGCGAAATGCATTGTTTTCGGCGGGAAATACGCTGTTGCTCGAGACCAATGTGTTGTTTTCGGCGGGAAATCGGAGTTGGCGCGAGACAAAGGCGGGAAATCGTAGTCGGCGCGAGGCAAAGGCGGGAAATCGTAGTCAGCGCGAGGCAAAGGCGGGAAATCGGAGTCTACGCGAGACAAAGTCGGGAACTCCGTGTTAATCCGGAAATGTGTGGTGTGCGTCTTATCGGATTTTCCGTAAGTGTTTTCCGTGGCTATAGTGCTGTAGCCTCGTTTTCGTTTTGTTCGGCCGCCATTTTTTCTCTCGCTTATTTTTTTTAAAGTGTCTAAACTCTTTTATTTTGCTTTAAATGAAGGCGATAGTTTTTGTTTTGAGGTCCAGGATGCTTCCTCTTGCTGTCGGTAACTTTTTTATTTATGTGTTCTGTGTATTTAGTGTGTTTTATCTTTTTTCTTGTCCGCGGGTTGCGTCCGATTTTTGCGATGTCGTAATGTGTCTTATACGCCGTCACGGATTATCCGTAATGTGTCTACGCCTTTTTTTTCGGCCGCCATTTTTTCTGTCGCTTATTTTTTTTTTTGTGTTTACATTTTTGTATTTTAAGGTAAATCAATGTGTAACTCGCTTTCTGCAGGTCGTGGATGCTCCCTCTTGCTATCGGTTAGGTTTTTATGAATGTGGTGTGTGTAGTTATTGTTAATTTTAATTTTTATGATAGGCGGTTTGCGGCCGTATTTTTTTACTATCGCTAAGCCCGCTAAAGTTCTACGGGTTAACGGCTCGCCTCGCTTCGCGAGGCTCGCCGGGCGATGAGCGCCAGCGGCGCTCATCGCTAAGCCCGCTAAAGTTCTACGGGTTAACGGCTCGCCTCGCTTCGCGAGGCTCGCCGGGCGATGATCGCCTGCGGCGCTCATCGCTAAGCCCGCTAAAGTTCTACGGGTTAACGGCTCGCCTCGCTTCGCGAGGCTCGCCGGGCGATGAGCGCCAGCGGCGCTCATCGCTAAGCCCGCTAAAGTTCTACGGGTTAACGGCTCGCCTCGCTTCGCGAGGCTCGCCGGGCGATGAGCGCCTGCGGCGCTCATCGCTAAGCCCGCTATTCGTACGGACCACGCAAACAGCGTGACGACGACTCGTAGCAGGACAATTATAATATGTGATATTTTTTTTTTATTTTTATTTTTTTTTTACAATTTGGGCCTTTATGGTCCCAATTTGTTATTTAAGGTTTTTAAGGTGCGGTTGGGGCCTATATGGTCCCAATTTGTTATTTAAGGTTTTTAAGATGCGGTTGGGGCCTATATGGTCCCAATTTGTTATTTAGGGTTTTTAAGGTGCGGTTGGGGTCTATATGGTCCCAATTTGTTATTTAAGGTTTTTAAGGTGCGGTTGGGGCCTATATGGTCCCAATTTGTTATTTAAGGTTTTTAAGGTGCGGTTGGGGCCTATATGGTCCCAATTTGTTATTTAAAGTTTTTAAGGTGCGGTTGGGGCCTATATGGTCCCAATTTGTTATTTAAGGTTTTTAAGGTGCGGTTGGGGCCTAAATGGTCCCAATTTGTTATTTAAGGTTTTTAAGGTGCGGTTGGGGCCTATATGGTCCCAATTTGTTATTTAAGGTTTTTAAGGTGCGGTTGGGGCCTATATGGTCCCAATTTGTTATTTAAGGTTTTTAAGGTGCGGTTGGGGCCTATATGGTCCCAATTTGTTATTTAAGGTTTTTAAGGTGCGGTTGGGGCCTATATGGTCCCAATTTGTTATTTAAGGTTTTTAAGGTGCGGTTGGGGCCTATATGGTCCCTATTTGTTATTTAAGGTTTTTAAGATGCGGTTGGGGCCTATATGGTCCCAATTTGTTATTTAGGGTTTTTAAGGTGCGGTTGGGGCCTATATGGTCCCTATTTGTTATTTAAGGTTTTTAAGATGCGGTTGGGGCCTATATGGTCCCAATTTGTTATTTAGGGTTTTTAAGGTGCGGTTGGGGCCTATATGGTCCCAATTTGTTATTTAAGGTTTTTAAGGTGCGGTTGGGGCCTATATGGTCACACTTGCTCTTTTAAGGTTTTAAAAGTTACGGTTTGGGTCTTAAACGTTCTAATGTTTTTTTTTTTTTGTTTCCTATCACTTCCCAGGTGCAAACTATCTGTGGAATCAGATTTGTTTGGACTCGTTGGTTGACTTACTGGACGTGAATACCCCGAGAAGGAGAGTCAACTGTTGGTGAGTATATGGTCACACTTGGACTTTTAAGGTTTTTAAGGTGCGGTTGGGGCCTATATGGTCACACTTGGTCTTTTAAGGTTTTAAAAGTTACGGTTTGGGTCTTGAGATTTCTAATGTTTTTTTTGTTGTTTTCTATCACCCCCCAGGTGCAAACTATCTGTGAAAGCAGATTTGTTTGGACTCGTTGGTTGTCTTACTGGACGTGAATACCCAGAGAAGGAGAGTCAACTGTTGGTGAGTATCATTGCCTTTAATTTTCTGTCCATGTGTATAGGTGCAAATTTGATGTTGATGTAGTCTTGTCACATGAGGGTTTGCAATCTGTTATGTATACCAATGAAATCAACACACTGTTATTTTAAAGTAATTTTGTGACATAATATAAATTAATATACCGTGATCTCTTTCTTCTATTGGTATCAATATCAGAAATGAATACTATTGACTCTCTACTTGTGAATCTTTTCGGCACCCTAACCTATGAGGAGAAGGTGGAAGTAAAACGGTTAGGAGCTGACCAACCAGAGATAAATCTGCAGCAAATCGCAAGAGATAGAGGGAAGCAATATGTCCGTAATTTCAATACTGAATGGTACAAGAATAACGACTGGCTTTCTGGAAGCGTTTCTAGGAAGTCCTTATATTGTTTCCCATGCATCCTATTTGGTGGTGACGCTGCTTGGACCAAAACTGGAGTGACTGACGTCAAACATCTAGCTGACAAATTGGCGAAACACAAAAGTTCTAAAGCTCACTTGGATAACAGGATCAAGTTTGAGATGCTTGGACAGGCGAACATTGCTGTTCAACTGGACCAAGGATACCAAGTCAGCATTCAAAAACACAACGAAGAAGTGGCTAAGAACCGGTACATCCTTTCCAAGATAATTGATTGTGTTCGCTTTTGTGGCGCTTTTGAACTGGCATTAAGAGGACACGACGAGAGTGAAACATCGCTAAATCCAGGAGTGTTTCGAGGCCTGGTGGATTTGGTTGGCAGTATCGATAGTGCAATGGAACAGCATTTGAAGACTGCAACTGTGTTTAAGGGCACGTCCAAAACCGTGCAGAATGAGCTACTGGACTGCATGCATGAAGTTATTAAGGAAGTGATTCACCAAGAGCTTAAGGAAGCCCAGTTTGTGGCAATCCAAGCAGATGAAACAACCAATATTTCCGCTAGGACACAGTGCGTTGTAGTCTATCGCTACATTGACAAGAAGCATCAAGTGGTGGAAAGATTTGATGGCTTCACGGAAATGAAATCAACGGATGCAGATTCGATTGCTGCTGTTGTGCTGGAAACACTGAATACTGTTCTCCCAGAGCCAGAAGACAAGAAGAAACTCATAGCTCAAAGCTATGATGGTGCCAGTGTGATGCGTGGAGATCAAGAAGGAGTTCAAAGAAAAATAAAAGACGTGTACCCGAACGCACACTACGTCCATTGCTATGCTCACCAACTGAACCTAATAATGGAGAAAGCAGTTTCAAGGATTGGAAGAGTTAGAGGGTTTTTTTCAAACATAGGCGGCATACCATCTTTTTTTTCACGCTCTCCAAAAAGGACTGGAGTTCTGGATGAGGTAGTTGGTAGAAGACTTCCAAGAGGTGCACCGACACGATGGAACTTCAACGTTAGGACCGTGAACGTGATCTACGAGAACAGAGATGCGCTACTTGAGTGTTTCCAGACAATTGAAGCATATCTAAACTTTGATCCAACATCTATACGTGAAGCCGCAGGTTTCATTGGAATGCTGGAAGACAGGGAGTTCCTTTACTTCCTTAAATTAATTCATTTAATAATGCCACATGTTGACATCCTCTATAGTCAGCTTCAGAAGCGAGACACGGATACTGTTTACATCAAAAAAGTCACAGAAGACTTTGTCGCCAGCATCCAGAAAATCCGTAATTCTGTTGAAGAGATAGAAGCAAGTTTGCCGAGCGATGTAACAGTCAACAGACGGAGTGCGGAGATCTCAACCTTGAGACAACTTTCAAGAGAGGTATGTGACATAGTGGTGGTTCATGCAAAAGAACGTTTTTCATTTTCAAATCACCTAGTCAGTGCCAAACTTGTTCAAAGTGACTTGTATAAAACCCATGACACTTGCTTTCCAACCCAAGCTCTGGAAGACACCGTGCAAGCATATCCAATACTAAAGAAGGAACAATTACGCACTGAGCTGTCACTTCTGTATGGGAAGACAGATTTTCATACTTGTACAAGTGCTGTTGCTCTGCACAAACTTTTCCATCAATTTAATCTGCAGAATGATTTCACAGAGACAGTAAAATTATTAAGAATCCTGATTACAACACCGATGACCACTGCAGAATCAGAAAGATGCTTCTCCACATTGAAGAGGATAAAAACCTTTTTAAGCAGCACCATGTCCCTGGAGCGGTTGAATGCATTGGCGATGCTCTCAATGGAAAAGCAACTGATTTCCGAGATCCCAGACTTCAATGAAAAAAACATTGAGAAGTTTTCTTCTTTGAAAGATCGCCGTGCAAAATTAAAATACAAGTGATTGAAGCAAAGAAGAATGCATACCCCCAAGGTGTGCAAAGATAAACTGCGTTAAGCAGCACCACCTCACACTACCAAACATAACTAGTGGCAAGTAAAGTATGAACGGTGTGTGGGTGTGCATATGGAAGGAGCTATGAAAGGTGTGTGCATGGTCAGTAACAATTGTTGAAGCCTTGGCATGGTTTGAAGGAATTGGAGGCACTTCCAAGGGTAGCTGTCACTTGTGTACAGGAAGCAAGAATTCCATGTCTGTACAAGTGCTGTTGCTCTGCAGCAACTTTAGCATCAATTTAATCTACATAATTTAACAGAGTGAGTGAAGCTATAAGGAATCCTGCTTACAACAACGAAGACTACTAAAGAACCAGAAAGATGCTTCTCCACATTGAAGAGGATCAAAAAAGTAATTAAAAAGCACCATGGCCCTGTAGCGGTTAAATGCATTGGTTTGAAGAAATTGGAGGCACCTTCAAGGGTACATAAAGTTCTCAGAAATGGCACCACCTCACTACCAAAAATAACTAGTGGTAAGTAAAGTATGAATGGTGTGTGGGTGTGCATATTGAAGGAGCTATGAAAGGTGTGTGAATGGTCAGTAACAATTGTTGAAGCCTTGGCGTGGCGTTACTGCTCATATGGTTATCCATATGCTAATTCAACGTGTTTGTTTGACATTGATTATTGTGTTGTCTAAACAGAAGTGAAATGTTGTTGTTTTCTTGAATCCCAAGATCCACTGGTTTGGGCCTATACAGTGCTGGTTGGTCTTCTAAGGTATGTTTGGGGCCTATGGTCACACTTGGTCTTCTAAGGTATGTTTGGGGCCTATATAGTTCCACTTGGTCTTCTAAGGTATGTTTGGGGCCTATATAGTCACACTTGGTCTTCTAAGGTATGTTTGGGGCCTATATAGTCACACTTGGTCTTCTAAGGTATGTTTGTGGCCTATATAGTCACACTTGGTCTTCTAAGGTATGTTTGTGGCCTATATAGTTCCACTTGGTCTTCTAATGTATGTTTAGGGCCTATGGTCACACTTGGTCTTCTAAGGTATGTTTGAGGCCTATATGGTCACACTTGGTCTTCTAAGGTATGTTTGAGGCCTATATGGTCACACTTGGTCGTTTAATGTTTTTTAAGTATGGTTTTGTTCTTGAATGGCCTGATTGATTTGCTTGTTTTCTTTCAACCCCAGGTGCAAACCCTATGTGGCTGCAGATTTGTTTCTACTCGTTGGTCAACTTAATGAATCTGAATACCCTGAGAAGAAGACCCGACTAATGGTAGGTGTCACTCCTTTAATTTTTCTGTTAATACGTATAGGTGCAATTATGATATTGCTGTAGTCTTGTCACATGAGTTTTTTCAATCTATATTGTATACCAATGAATTTAACACATTGTTACTTTACTTCTTGACATTTCTGCATTGCTGATCATGTATTTCAATGGGCTTTACAAGTATAAGGTCATTGGGCGGGGCTTATAAAGGTCATTATGACATCAGGGGGAGGAGTTTAAAAATTGGTGTGGTTTGAAAAAGGGGGAGTGGCTATGTATCGCCCTGTCGCCCCTCCAACTTGAAAAGTCACCAGCCGCCACTGATAATGTACTCTGCGTATAAGCTGAATAAGTAAGGTGACAATATACATCCTTATCTTGCTTATTTGCCAATCTTGAACCATTCTATTGTTCCTTGTTAAATCCATATACAGATTCCTCAGGAGTCGAATGAGATGATCTGTCCTACATGAACAAAATATTAAGTAAAACCTTTAAAATTCATTGAAATTTAGAGGGGAAACATATGTATGTCTGGAGATTTCATTTTCGGAAATAATGAGTCACATAGCTATATTACTGCTCGCTGGCTGACATAAGCAAGCCTCTAGATCAGGTAAATATTTGAATATTTTTTTCAGCTTTCAAACCTTCAGAAAAAATAAGCACACAAACATGCATTACTAAATATCCTGTTTCAGATGTCGTGGGTTTTGAGGGTAAAAAGAATTCCACATACATCTACTGCCTACATTATGTGAGTGTCTGTTGGTTCTGGTGTATACTTTTATAACAAAAAAAGTATACATTTTTAAACATATGAAAACTTAAAAAAAAATCTGTTTAAAGTGAAATAAATCTCTTTGTTGGTAAATATGTTTTATCAGACCAAGACTTGGCCAGGCCAAGTCTTAGATATTTCACATGGGTAAGAAAGACCTTCAAGATGAAGCGTTACAAATGTCTCAAACACTAAGCACCTCATTCAATTGCAAGACCGCAATTTACGGTATACAGGCAGTAAGTCTGTGCGCTTGAGATTTGCTACAATTACGGAGTGATTTAATCCGAAACCGTAAACCATGCAATTGTAAGTAGCATTTCAGAGCATGATCCAAATCAATTAAGTGAGGCTGTAACTACCAAGTCAGAAACAGCCAATAGAAAATTGGGCTGTCATCAGCAGTATAAGATGGAGGTTACATGTCAATCAATTGGCGTTTAGAGGTCCGATATGCGATCAGACTCGCAATTCTGCAAAATACAAAATAATAAAAATGAATGCCAATACTGTTCTAGTCCATGTGGTTGGCCTGATATGTATTAACTCATTGATACCCGAGATCGATATAACCCCAAAATGAAACATAAAATAAAATATTTCCTACTGCAGATTTGCGAGCTTGAAACTGTTGTGGAATTAATTCTAATGTCTTACATCACTTTCCAGGTATTTTACAGTGCACTATTGTGTTTCTATTTGCATTTACAGTGCTACTGAAAGGTGCTTAACCCCTTTGTGAGTCTTATCTGGTACTCATAGGATTTTCTTCTACATTTGCTGTTTACTGGTGTGAAAACATTTGCGAGTTTGGGGAATTATACCACATACAATTGAATAACGATTTGCGATTTCAGCAATTGTAACACTTGCGGGCTTGGAAGATCAATGTCTAAGATGGTGCATAAGTTGCGGTTGTAACAACTACAGGGTTTTTCAAACTGTAACCTGTAGATCGTTTGCGGATCACAACAAGACACCAATTGAATAGCAAATTAGTTTACAGGCTCCATTACGGGCTCCAGTAACTTACAATAGCTCAAATGAATGAGGCTCTAACAGGGTTCTAGGAGCAGCTCATTGTATACACAGGCCGTAAAATAGCTTATATATACATACATACAAAAATAGAAAAATCTGGGGGAGATTTGCCCTCCCACTCAGTTCCATGTGCTCTAAAACAGTAAGGGTGTGTTTGATTGCCCATTACAGTGCAGTTTGGCAGACACATACTTTTGAAGGGTCCTTTATTTGGAAAGACGTTGTCCAGAATATATGTAATAAGCATTAGAGCCTTAATACTTACATTTATAATATTGCGTGGCTCTCAATGAGCGCCTGTGGTGCTCTGCCCTGTCTACTTTGGTGATTTGCAATGATCACCTACGGCGCTCAACGCAAGTCTCTCTGTGTAGTTTACGGGCCTTGCGATGAGTGCCTTCGGTGCGTGGCTGGCATTGTTCTGGTCAGTGTTACTGGCTTTGGTTAAGTGTTATTGGCTTGGGTTAAGTGTTACTGGCTTGGGTTAAGTGTTACTGGCTTCAGCCTCGTTTTGGTCCTGTTTGAGAAACTTTAGCTTTTTTGGCAGCCATTTTTTTCTTCTCTTAGCCGAGTTTCTAGCCCAGAAAAACTTCAATTAAGGCTCAAATTAGCTTGCAACCTCACTCACAGTCTCTCCCCCTGAGTTGTGTGTGAGGTTTTTAATTTATTTTGTACATTATTTTTCATTTTTTGGCGGTCTTTAAAGTTACGGGCTTTGTCTATGTGTTACTGGCTTAGATTAAGTGTCATTGGCTTATGTTAAGTGTTACTGACTTTGGTTAAGTGTTACTGGCTTCGGCTATAGGTGTCTTCAATCTCTTTCCATCCTCCATCGGTGTAGCGTACTGGGGCAAATGACATCTCTGATGGGACAGAGGACCCTTAGAGGGACCCTGAAAAGGCACTATTGCAAGAGCTGCAATGAGAGCTTTTGGCGGCAAAGTCCAGGGCCTCGCGATGAGGCCTCATTGCAGCTAAGTCCTGCGTGTCTCAGGATGAGCGCCAGCTAAGTCCTGCGTGTCCACCCGTGCAATGAGCACCTTTGGCGCTCATTGCAGCCTATATCCAGCGTGCTTCAACTGCTCACCTCACTTTGCGAGACACACAGTGCAATGAGCGCCTTTGGCACTCATTGCAGCCTAAGGCCCGCATTCCTCAACTGCTCACCTCGCTTCGCGAGGCTCGCAGTGCAATGAGCGCCTTCAGCCTAAGTCGCACGTGACGACAACTCGTAGTTTGATAACTATATAGGTGATATTTCCGCTGACTGGCTAATCCTCCATTTTTAATACACATGGGTGTGTTTTCTAATCTGCTTGTAGTTTAAATATTCAAATAAAGTCTGATTTTTCGGGCTATAAGGTTGGAAATATGTCAGATTGTGGATAATTTGTATATGTATCTTCTTTTAATATTTTTTGATCCTTTAAAACAACTCAATCCATGATGTATGCACAATTGGAGATAGAGGGATTTGGTATGAAGTACCAGTTGTTATCTGGCTATGGACTTAATAATTTGCTCCTTGTGCCATATCAAATTGTTCCCATATCACCCATATCTCTCTCTGTATATCTGTTTTGTGTTGATTAGGAATTTAAATTCTAATTTATTCAAAAAGAAGGTAAAAACTTAACAAATGCTGTAGGCAAGTTTCACTCCTAAAAGTTGATCTTATTGTATCCCAAGTTAATAGCAGACTATTGTCTATTCTAGTTCTCATTGGCTTTGGCTAGGTTGGCTTTATTCCTGGTCATTATTCATCTCATCCATTGTGGGCGAGATGCGTCCTTCTGTTCAAGTTGTCAATAAACACAAAAAAAGCCTTAGGTGGAAATTAATGTTCAAAACACTAACATGCCTGTGTTTCATGTTTTTTATGAAACCCTCTGGACCTATAGTAAAGGTAATCATGAATCGTGAAATTTTTCTGGTTCTTCTCTATTTGAATTGGTATAAGTGATTTGAGAACTCAATTTCCAATTTTATTTGGAAGAAAACAGAAGATAGAGTATGTAGTTCAGTACTTTATCTACCAAAGAGATGGAGTTTGGAAGTTTCAGCAGGAAAATAATTGACAGCCATCACAATAACTCTACAAAGAATTTGGTTGCACTACAACACACTCTCAATATGGCCATTTGCAATAACAAAGCTGGCTTTCCCCTAAATGTACATCTGCCTCTATTTCTAGATTTCCACAACTTCACAATATGTGTGTGGGATTGGATGATCTCCACTTCCAAAATGTCTTCTACTACTTCACCTAACAGCACTCCACAACCTCCCAGATTTTCCATTATGGAAACTTATATCAAAGAATTCCCTGATCCAAATATTACTCCCATGGAACCCCATTGTTCATCCACTAGGCAGAAAATGGCTCCCTAGGGTCCACAACACCTTCCTCAAATCCCAACGGTACACTGAAATATATTGATCTTTAAGGTGGTTCTCAATTCTTTTTTAACATGTAGCTATAATATTAGTTTTGGAATGTTCCTTAAATGAAACATACCCATTCATGTACTAAGGCAATGCTATATAAAGTTGTAATACAAGCAATCCATTCTATTCTACAGCACAGTGTCCCACAAAATGAGAGAGTAAAAATCATACGAGAGGGACATAGAATGCTAAAACAATTGATCATATTTTAAAAATCTTTCAAAGGGCTGTAGATTTTGCATGAAACCCGGTGCTGCAATGGTTAAAATGCACAGTTAATTCATGTGCAAATGCTTTTTTTTTTAAATTCCAGAATAACCCTTTGACAACATTACAGTTTGGATTGTTAGAGTCAACCAATAACTTTAGAATAGCCCTGTTCAATCTCTAGCCCACAATCAGGACTACCAGTTATTCTTGTTACAATTGTTGTAATTTTATCATGAGAAAATAAACTGATAGTTTATCCAAGCAACATTCAAGTTACAGCTACATATTGCCTCTGTGCACAGAGCAGAGCATAAAGAGGATTAACCCTTTCCAAATGGACGGCTAGAAACTCACAGATATAGTACTTGGGGGTTAACTGAACTCTGATGACATTCCAGAAAGCAGAGTAAAAACATAATTCTTTCTGTTCACACAGAGCTTGAAACGGCTGTCCCCTGTACCCAGCAGATGCTGTAAAACATGGGGCAGTCTGCAGTGTGTTTGTAAACAAACCTAAGACTGCAATTGTTTAACTGTTCTTAGTTTAATTAACAAAGAGCAATAGATCACTTTAACATAGAATGTTGTGCTCTTTCACAGAACAAAGAGCACTTATAGTGAGATAAATGTCCCCGGGAATCCAGTTAAGTGTTTGTTAGGTTATGTAAGAATGCTTTATTTCTCAGAAGATGTGCTGAAGGATGGTAATAAGTAGAGATGTCGCGAATAGTTCGCCGGCGGATTGTTCCCGGCGAACATAGCATGTTCGCGTTCGCGGCGAACAGCGAACATATGCGAGATTCGACCCGCCCCCAATACTTTATCATTGAGCAAACTTTGACCCTGCATGTCACAGTCAGCAGACACATTCCAGCCAATCAGCAGCATACACTCCCTTCCAGAGCCATCTACCTCATGGACAGCAGCCATTTTGGAATCATAACTAACTTGCAGTCTTACAGAGAGGAGGTAGAGTGTAGGTGATGCTGATTGAATAGGAAAATCAATAGCTAGGCAAGTTTATTCAGTGTCCAGTGCGGTGCTGAAGGACTCATCAGATCTCTGCTGTAAACACAGCACCCCAAAAAGCCCTTTTTAGGGGTATAACATCATTTTTTTTTCTTTGTTTTTTTTCTGTGTAATCTAATTTCATTTGCCTGTCTCCCTGCTAACCCCTGCATGCAAGTGTGTGTGTCAGGCTCACAGCTTATACTGTGTGTGCACAACGCATACAATATAATATTGTTTACTAGTTGTCTACTTTTAAAAAACCCAAACTTAAATCTAAGTGCATTTGCCTGACCCTCAATCAAAGTTCATTTGCTTGACCGCTACCCATACTGTGTGTCTTGCTTACAAGTACTGTGCCAAGTTCAACCAATCCAATCTATTTGGGGTACCAACAGTCCACATTTAAAAAACCCAAACTTTTATTTTCTTAAATCTAAGTGCATTTGCCTGACCATCAATCAAAGTTCATTTGCTTGACCGCTACCAATAGTGTGTGTCTTGCTTACAAGTACTGTGCCAAGTTCAACCAATTCAATCTATTTGGGGTACCAACAGTCCACATTTAAAAAACCCAAACTTTTATTTTCTTAAATCTAAGTGCATTTGCCTGACCATCAATCAAAGTTCATTTGCTTGACCGCTACCCATAGTGTGTGTCTTGCTTACAAGTACTGTGCCAAGTTCAACCAATCCAATCTAGTTGGGGTAACAACAGTCCACATTTAAAAAACCCAAACTTTTATTTTCTTAAATCTAAGTGCATTTGCCTGACCATCAATCAAAGTTCATTTGCTTGACCGCTACCCATAGTGTGGGTCTTGCTTACAAGTACTGTGCCAAGTTCAACCAATCCAATCTATTTGGGGTACCAACAGTCCACATTTAAAAAAACCAAACTTTTATTTTCTTAAATCTAAGTGCATTTGCCTGACCGTCAATCAAAGTTCATTTGCTTGACCGCTACCAATAGTGTGTGTCTTGCTTACAAGTACTGTGCCAAGTTCAACCAATTCAATCTATTTGGGGTACCAACAGTCCACATTTAAAAAACCAAAACTTTTATTTTCTTAAATCTAAGTGCATTTGCCTGACCATCAATCAAAGTTCATTTGCTTGACCGCTACCCATAGTGTGTGCCTTGCTTACAAGTACTGTGCCAAGTTCAACCAATCCAATCTAGTTGGGGTAACAACAGTCCACATTTAAAAAACCCAAACTTTTATTTTCTTAAATCTAAGTGCATTTGCCTGACCGTCAATCAAAGTTCATTTGCTTGACCGCTACCCATAGTGTGTGTCTTGCTTACAAGTACTGTGCCAAATTCAACCAATCCAGTCTAGTTGGGGTACCAACAGTCCACATTTAAAAAACCCAAACTTTTATTTTCTTAAATCTAAGTGCATTTGCCTGACCATCAATCAAAGTTAATTTGCTTGACCGCTAGCCAGAGTGTGTGTCTTGCTTACAAGTACTGTGCCAAGTTCAACCAATCCAATCTAGTTGGGGTAACAACAGTCCACATTTAAAAAACCCAAACTTTTATTTTCTTAAATCTAAGTGCATTTGCCTGACCGTCAATCAAAGTTCATTTGCTTGACCGCTACCCATAGTGTGTGTCTTGCTTACAATTACTGTGCCAAATTCAACCAATCCAGTCTAGTTGGGGTACCAACAGTCAGCATTTAAAAAACCCAAACTTTTATTTTCTTAAATCTAAGTTCATTTGCCTGACCCTCAATCAAAGTTAATTTGCTTGACCGCTAGCCAGAGTGTGTGTCTTGCTTACAAGTACTGTGCCAAGTTCAACTAATCCAATCTATTTGGGGTAACAACAGTCCACATTTAAAAAACCCAAACTTTTATTTTCTTAAATCTAAGTGCATTTGTCTGACCGTCAATCAAAGTTCATTTGCTTGACCGCTACCCATAGTGTGTGTCTTGCTTACAAGTACTGTGCCAGAGAGCATGTTGTGTGCATGCTTGAGCTCCAAACAAAAGGCTTTTTAGGGTCTTAGTCCCTCAAATACAAGTTTTATTTTAACACCTTTTTGTTAATAAGCACTTTGTGCACGGTGTTGTTCATTTTTCGGAGTTTTTGTGTTTTTTTTTTCTTAGTTTAATTTAAGTTTTAGCTTTCTGGGGGTCAGGCTCAACTCTCTATCCCAGGAGAGTGAGCTGTCTCCTGGATACTTTGCCACACCCCTCCCTTAGCACTACACCTTCACTCCTGGAGCTTTGTTACTTTGACTTTTTTTTCTTTTAAAAAGTTTTTTAGGTTTTGTTGAAGTTTTGTTTGTTTGGTGTTGGGTTTTATGTTTTGGGGGAGAGAAGACAAGTAACATCTTTGTAGGCAGTGGGGGGGAAAACAATTAGATTTTTTGTTGTTAAGGCTTTTTTTTAACATCTGACACAGAGACACAGAGGGGTTAAAAAGCCTCTGTGTTCTCTGTGTTGTTGCAATTAGTCACCTTGCAACAGACCATTAACCCTTCCACTGCCAAGCATCACCTCTCTCTCTCCCTTAGTTTTGTCTCCCTTAGTTTTGTCTTTTTGTTTCTTTTTCCCACTTTTATATTTAAAAAAAAAGAAAACAGTAAAAAATCATAAAACAAAAAATAAAAATAAATAAAACAAATAAACTAAAAAAAAAGGGTCTAATCATGAGGGATAAGACCACTAAGAAGCCTCAGGGGTCAAAAGGGGGAATAATGGCCCCTGAAAATCCTAGCTGCAGCACTGCACAGCATAGGCCCCAGGCAGATAAGGCAGCCCCAGCTCCTGGTGGTTCTGCCAGCAGACCTACCCCTGTGGCTAATACCTGGTCACAGGTGGTTTCTGCTGGCCCCAGTAATACCACCGCTGGGGCTGAGGGGCAGATCACTAGGAAGCATGGGGTTAAATGTCAGATGTCTGGGGTCTACAGCATTGATATCTATCTGCGTGCTGCAGCTAACGTCATCAGCCCCTCTGTTATAGTAGCAGCCAGCAAAATGTACGGGAAAGCAGTTTTCTTTACCCGTACGCTGGCTGCTGCTCACATTCTTGTACAGAGAGGCATCACAGTGGGGGGATTATATGTCCCAAGAGAACCCCTGGAAGGGTTGGGCACAAAAGTAACACTCTCTAATGTGCCCCCCTTCCTACCAGACTCCCTCCTGCGCCCCCACCTGCTAACCCTAGGGGAAGTAAAAACACAATTTATTAAAATTCCCCTGGGGTGCAAAGAGAGAGCACTTCGTCATGTGCTCTCTTTCAAGAGGCAGGTACAAATGTGCCTGCCTCAGGGCGCAGAAAACATTGAGGGGTCTTTTGGGGTTCCATTTGAGGGGGTGCTCTACAGGATTTTTTACAGCACTACGGAGGTGCAGTGCTATCATTGCAAGGGGTTGGGGCATACACGTAGGAATTGTCCTAATGAAAAGCATCATGCCCCAACCCCAGCAAATGGCACCTCCGTCAGTACAGCACCCATCCCCGCTGAGCCCATAACAGCGGGGACCTCAAGGGTCATAGCCCCCCCACGGAGCTCAGGCAAGGAGGCCGTTCCTCAAGCCACCACCACGGCCTCCAAACCCCCTTCTTCCCCAAAAAAGCCATCTGTGTCTGTGGTTTCCAGCAAGACTGCAGACACGGGGAAAAAGGGGAAGAATGTTACCGGTCCTCCCAGTGTCACAGCTGCATCTCCCAAGTCCCAATCTGCCCCCACCATAATTACATCAGTTAGTGTGGGGGCACAGTGTAAGCAGAGGGATAATAAGCCCTCTGCAGGGGAGGCAGCTAGTGGCAGCTCCTCTTCCAGGAGTGACGTCCCCAGGAAGAGGAAGCATAAAACCAACAGGGAGGTTGCTGATAAGTGGGAAGTGCTCTATAGTGGAGCACCTCCCTCTAAAAGCAAGAAGAGGAACAAAACATCTCCTCCTCATCCGGTGACATTGTCTGGCCCGGTTATTAAGCTCAGCCAGCCGGTGCCAGACCACACATCTCTCTCTCCAGACCCTATAGGGGTTAATGTGGAAAAGGGTCTGGAGGAAAAGCAGGGGCAAGAGGGTCTCCCAAGTGAGGCAGGGGTAGACAAGAAAGATCAGGTTCTGCCTCTGGCCTTTGAGGGGGGTCCCAACAAAGCCCCTGCTGAATGGGTAGTCAGTGTCCCTGAGGTGCTGAGCTTCAAGGGCACCAGTCAGTCTCCTCCTCCAGTGTCACTCTCTAGTGACGTACCTCGGCTTTGTTAGAGCCCCAGGCCGAGTCACTACTGGAGGGGGGGGAATATAGGCATGACCCCCATTCAGGACCCCATGGATTTGTCTGTCAGGGGGGATGTGGCACAAGGGGAAGTGGAAATGGGGGAGGGTGATAAAATAGGTTTTCCTGTTAACATCATGGGAGAGCCTGTCTACCCTCCTCAGCCGTCCACTGACCCTAACATCGGTGCCATCCAAGCTGAGCAAGCAGCGGTGGAACTGGCAGAGGAGGCATATAAAGCCTCCAAGGCTTCCATTAAGGAAGCCATGCCAGCCACTGCTGTCCAGCCAGCTACCCCTGAATGCACTCCTGAAGCTACAGGGGTGCGGCAGCAATCCAAGGGTCCATTATTTACCTTGAAGGGTGCTAAAGGGACTCCTTCTGTATCATCTAAGTGGGGGTCCCTGAGAATAAAGCTGAGGAAACTGACTCCAGCCGGGGAGGATGGAGTAAAAGCCCTCAGCCAAGAGGAGCCCAGGGGTGACCCACTAGAAGGAACATCAGATTCTGGGTGTGTTATCCCTGAGAGCACCCTTCATGGACTAAAGAAAAGGAAGGTGCGGCTGGCCTTGGAGAGGTGGAAGAATATGTCGTTTATTCTCCACTCTCTCCAGCAATATCTAGTGGTCAGCACTAGGGCCAAGAATTCTGGGACTGCGGAGCATCTCCGCGTCCGGAAATTCTATAAAATGTGCGTGTCCTATCAGCAGTCTCAAGGGTCTGAGGAACGCACAATTCCTGACACGCAGTAATGGCTTTGCACATCAGCACGCTAAATACCAATGGCTGTCAAGACAGTTTCCGCAGGTTCCAGGTACTCTCCTATTTATATCCGGGAGGGTACTCTGTGAGCTTCCTGCAGGAAACTCACACCACTCCAGAGGCTGAGGCCTCGTGGCAACTGGAGTGGAGAGGCAGGGTCTTCTTCAGCCACTTCACATCGGCGTCATGTGGAGTGGTGACCCTGTTCTCAGAGTCTTTTCAGCCAGAGCTGCTGCTTGTGAAAGCTGTTATCCCAGGCCGTCTAATCCACCTCCGGGTCCGAGAGCAGGGTAGCATCATTAACCTAGTTAATATATATGCCCCTGCTGGAGGGCCCGAGAGAGTGAGGTTCCTCGCCAGACTGTCCCAGTTTTTGGAGACGGTTGACGCAGATGAGTGTTTGGTACTCGGGGGTGATTTCAACTGCACCCTCGACGCTCTGGACCGGAATAGTCCAGAGCCGTACCCGCCTTCTGCGTCAGCCCTGCGGGAGATCATCGCTCGCTTCTCCCTGGAGGACATCTGGCGAGAGCAGAACCCAGGGGCATCAGACGGTTTCACCTACGTCAGGGTGAGAGCCGGTCTGGTGTCCCACTCCCGGATCGACAGACTATATATATCTAGTCACTATATGTCACGAGTTGGTTCTTGTGCCATTAGGCTGGCTCCGTTCACAGACCACAACAGTGTGTCTGTGACAGTGGCGCTAACGCCAACAGCGCCACGAGCCGCCTATTGGCACTTCAACAATGCTTTGTTGAAGGACCAGGGGCTCGTGACATTGATCCGGGAGTTTTGGATGGACTGGAGGGGTTGCAAGGGGGACTTTGCCACGTTAAAACTGTGGTGGGACGTGGGCAAGGTTCATTTGCAAATTCTGTGTCAGGAATATACCAAGGGTGCGAGTGGGCAGCGCGAAGCTGAGTTGGAGTCACTCCGGGGGGAGGTACTCCATCTGGAGCAGAGGCTGTTCACTTGTAGGGACCAATCCCTGCAGAGTGAGTATGTAGAGAGGAAGGGTGTCCTCTGTGACCTGGAACGACACCAGGCCAAGGGGGCATACGTGCGCAGCCGCTTAGGTTTTCTCAAAGATCTAGACCGCGGCTCGCGCCTCTTCTACTCACTGGAGAAAAAGGGGGGGTAACAGTAGGCACATCACCTGTCTTCTAGATGAAGACGGTGCCCCCCTTACAGAACCGGAGAGTATCCGGGATAGAGCCCGGAACTTTTATAAAGATCTTTACTCTCCGGATCCCATTTCTCCAGACGCCTGCAGGGTGCTATGGGAGGGGCTCCCCACAGTCAGTGAGGGTGTAAGAGAGCGGCTTGATATACCACTATCTTTTCAAGAGCTCTCTGAAGCCCTCCGTGCCATGTCCTGTGAGAAGTCTCCAGGACTGGACGGACTGACTGTAGAGTTTTTCCAATTTTTCTGGGAGACTCTGGGACCTGATTTCCATCTGGTCCTTGGGGAAGCCCTGGAGACCGGGGAGATGCCCCTGTCTTGTCGCAGGGCAGTACTTGCCCTGCTGCCCAAAAAGGGGGATCTCCGGCTTATTAAGAACTGGCGACCGGTCTCTCTGCTCAGCACGGACTACAAGATTGTAGCTAAAGCCATCTCGCTTAGACTTGGGTCTGTGCTGGCAGAATTGGTTCACCCTGACCAGTCCTATGCGATCCCGGTCCGGACTATCTTTGATAGTATCTTTCTGGTCCGGGATCTATTGCATTATTCTCGCAGGACTGGTCTGTCACTCGCCTTTCTCTCTTTAGATCAAGAGAAGGCGTTTGACAGGGTGGACCATGGTTACCTCATAGCCACTCTGCAAGCGTACGGCTTTGGCCCACAGTTTGTGGACTTTATAAGAACGCTGTACGCCTCTGCAGAGTGTTTACTTAAAATCAATTGGTCCCTAACAGCACCTTTGGTATTTGGACGAGGGGTGCGTCAAGGATGTCCCTTGTCTGGACAGTTATATGCACTGGCCATTGAGCCTTTCCTCTGCCTACTGAGGAAAAGGCTCACAGGGCTGGTGCTAAAAGATCCAGACATGCGGATTGTCCTTTCAGCTTATGCTGACGATGTGCTCCTCGTGGCCCAGGATCCAGTTGATCTTGAGCTGGCAAAACAGTGCCAGGAGGTAGATTCAGCTGCCTCCTCCGCTCAGATCAACTGGTCCAAATGCACAGGCCTTTTAGAGGGTAATTTACAGGTAGACTCTTTGCCTCCCACGTTTCGTGACATCACGTGGGAGGCAGATGTCATTAAATATCTGGGGGTCTACCTGTCCGCTGCGGACGCTTCCGTCCCAGACAACTGGAGGGAGTTAGAGGGCAGTGTCCTCTCTCGTCTGGGACGATGGAGGGGTCTAGCAAAAATGTTTTCCCTTAGGGGGCGGACTATAGTGGTGAATCAGCTGGTGGCTTCTCAGATCTGGCACCGGCTGATTTGTCTGAGTCCGACCCCCGAGTTTGTCACCAATATCCAGAGGAATTTGTTAGATTTCCTCTGGATGGGAAGGCATTGGGTCTCTGCAGGGGTGGCAAGTCTGCCTTTGGTGGAGGGTGGACAGGGAGTAGTTTGTGTGTGCTCCCAGTTGTCCACCTTCCGCCTTCAGTACCTGCAGAGATACCTATATGCAGATCCCTCTCCGCAGTGGTGCGCACTGGCATCCAGCTTTTATCGCCAGTTGCGCAACCTGGGGTATGACCGGCAATTATTTCTGATCAGGCCCGAGGGGTTTGGGAGAGACCTCTCTGTGTTGCCGGCATACTACCAGGAAACCCTCAAGGCCTGGAGCATGGTCTCCGTGACCAGGCAGGGCGTGCCTTTGGGGGATGAAATATTCACGGAGCCCCTGCTATTTAATCCAGCAGTGGGGGCTCCAATGTTACAGTCCCCCAGTATCATCCGCCGCCTTAGTCATGCACGGATGACCCGAGTCGGGGATCTCTTGGAATACGGGCGTTCTGATTGGGTGTCACCCCAGGAGCTTGCGCTCCGTTTGGGATATGTGACGCCCAAAGTCTCAGGGCGCTTGCTCCAGGAGATTAGGGATGCCATCTCCCCCGACTCGCGCACCTTCCTTCGCGGGGCTTTGCAGGCCGGAGTGCCACATGCACCTTTCAACACCCCTGCTCCGGCTGTTTGCATTGGA